>JACEIK010000068.1:494622-557598 GCA_018107945.1 Datura stramonium | reverse complement strand
GTATTGAGTTGAGTATAAATCCTCACGCACTCACGGTATAGGTTTGCAATACCTCTACCATTCCAGTTTATGCACAACTAAGCTATAATTGCACATGCTAATAAACTAAATGCCAAAAAAAATATCCACATAAATCATGCATTACAGTCAACATATACAGCTAGGCACCACAAATTTTCAGATAGGGTCATTTTTTTAACATTTCAAAACATGTGCATTTATTGGTTGTAAAGTACTCCTAACTACTTCTAGATAACAAAAACACAAAACAAAATCCTAAACATGTCAGTTCTACTAGATAGCATGTCCGAGTGAAAAGAAACACGGCAACAGAAACCCTTAGATGAAAGTCAAAACCCAAAATCAAAAGTATATCCCTCCTTTTAAATGCATGCTTTGTCCCCAAAGCACCAAATTTAAGAACAAGGAAAGAAACATATTTGTGGAATTGCGTGGTTTGTGTGGACAATTACCTTAGTTCCGACCAAGTATGCATGAAACTTTTTGAATGCAAAGACTACTGCTAGTAGCTCCAATTCGGTCACCGTGTAATTCTTTTGAGATGCGCTAAGTGTCTTACTGGTGTAATAGATCGGGGGAGATATTTTTTCTCTCCGCTAACCTAAGACAGCACCAAGGGCTACCCCGCAAGCATCACACATTACCTCAAATGGGAGAGACCAATCTGGAGCTATGATAATAGAAGATGAGGTGAGCCTTTCCTTTAAGAATTCAGAAGCTTTCAAACACTCTTCATCAAACACAAATTTCACCTCCTTCTCAAGTAGTTTTCACAATAATTGTGCAATTTTTTAGAAGTCCTTGATGAACCTCCTGTAGAATCTGACGTGCCCCAAAAAACTTCTAATACCTTTGACAGTATTAGGTGGAGACAATCCTGCTATTACCTCGATTTTCTCCTTGTCTATCTCTATACCTTTTCCAAATATTTTATGGCCAGTACAATACCCTCTTTGACCATGAAGTGACATTTCTCCCAATTGAGGTTTTACTCAGATGCTCAAGGCAAACTTCAAATGAATCACCCACAATCGAGAAGTCATCCATAAATACTTTGGCGGTGCCATCCACCATGTATGGAAAAATGCACATCACACAACATTGGAATATGGACGGTGCATTGCACAACCTAAATGGAATCCTCCTAAGGCAAAAGTTCCATAAGGACAAGTTAAGGTGGTTTTCTCTTGGTCCTCTAGGGCTATCGAGATCTGATTATACCCCGAGTAACCATCAATATAGCAATATCACCCTCTACTTGCCAACCTGTAAAGCATCTGATCTATGAAGGGCATAGGGAAGTGGTCCTTCTAGGTCTAATAATTAAGCTTCCGGTATTCCATACAAACCCTCTAAGTTATAACCGACCTTGTTGGTATGAGCTCATTTCACTCGTTGGCACAAATGTGATCCCTCCTTTCTTTGGGACACACTGACCGGGCTCACCCACTTACTATCAGCAATGGGGTAGACTACATCAACATCGAGCCATTTTATAATCTGTTTCTTCACCAGCTCTTGCATTGATGGGTTCAATCATCTTTGATGCTCTATGTTAGGTACACAGTTTTCCTCATGCTGAATTTTGTGGGTGCAAATGACTGGGGGGATACCAATGATATCAGCAATGGTCCAACCAATTACCTTTTTATATCTTCTCAATACTGACACCAAGGCCTCCACTTTCCATTCTTCAAGGTCTACTGCTACGATCACTGGCAAGGTGTTGTTCTTTCCCAGAAAAGAATATTTCAAATATGGGGGTAGAGCCTTAAGTTCCAAGACTAGCGGTGTCTCAACTAATGGTTTTACTGGAGGAGTCGCCCTTTTTTTAAATCATGGTCCAACTTCTTTGGCCTGAAGTTGTAGGACCCCATTCCCTCCAGCGCATTGACCATCTAGGTATATCCCTGCATATTATCCCCTTTATAAGTCATTATCCAGTGTCTCAACATTCAGTCGTGCCACCATAAGACACTAGCGACCCATTGTCCTCCATCATGATGCTCATAAGGATTGATCTAGTGTATTTGTGTCCCTGTTGTATCCTGGATAGAACAAAACAAATGAAAAACATAAACTAGGAAAATAAAAACTAAAAGTTAAATACAAGCAATTACTCTAATCCTAAGTCGTATTCCCCAGCAACGACGTCACTTTTGATAACTCTCAAATCACACTCCTATAAAAGTATGATGCGGACGTTGTTAGTAAAGAACCATCTAGGTCGGAGTTGATCCTATAGGGAATATGGTCAAGATATAGAATAACGCTAGTATTTAAACTTTTAAGTCTGCTATTTCCTAAAAGGGGGTTTTACAAAAGAAAATATGTAACAATGTTGAGATTTGATTTTTGTTTATCAAGTTAATGCAAATAACTAGTGAAGTGTCCCCATGGATTCATAACTACTTCGGGTTTTACATTCGTGATCCTTCCCAATGCTTACTTGTAGATAACTATGATTTATCAAAATGACCGGTTAGTCCCTATTGATAAATATACTAAATCACTGGATTAGGTCTCATGAGTGATTTCACTTCAACCGTTATCATTTTGTTCCAAATTAACTATCCTGCGACTGCAACTCAAGTCATACAATGATCCATAAAGATCAAGGCTTTGTTGTAATTCTGTTTTCCTAGTCTCTACTTCTCTAGATTCAAGCAAGTGAAGAATTCAGGTAAGTCCTAACGTTGCATTCTATTAAGAATCATTAAAGATGAAGAGTACAATACAAGCATTAGAATTGGTTTAGAATCACTTTGTGAAAACACTAGTTTGTTAATTCACCATGGTTCCCGCAATCCTAGTTGTGCAGGTTTTAGCTTCTCATGATTGTAAGAGAATTATATGCATTCATAGACAAATAATTTAGAACTTACAAAGATGATTGGAAGAAAATCCACTTGATTATTGCAAGAATTAATGAAGAACAATTCAAGAACAATGGAAGAATCAAAGCAAGAAATATCCCAAAAGTTTCTCTCAATTATCCCAAAAGTCAAAAACTTATCTCAAGAATCGAATTATGTTCCTATCCTTAACAAAAATAACCTAGAAAAATATTTATTCAAATAATTAGAAACTTTTCCTAAATTAACAGGAAACTACTAAACTGTCGCGACTTCACTTACGACCCATACCATGATTGTATGGGTCGTACTTTCACTCATACATTAGATGGCTCTTCTGATTTGGGGTAAGTGTTGGATGTTGGAATGAATTGTACAATAAACCTACTAGTCATACTATCTTGTCATGGTTTGGACCTGAGACTTTTAGCATCCTCTGAATCTTTTCATGAGTGGCTTGGTGCGTCTCGTACCTTCATCCTATGAATCATGAATTCTTGTCATACCTTGAGATCTACTATTCTTCAATTCTTTTTAAGTTCACCACCACTCCTTGTTACTAGTCGTAGATAGATAACATGATTCGTGGTTACTACTCCTCACAAGAGACTGACTTAGTGAAATTTCCCTTGAACGTTATCAGGACTGCCTTGGTACAGTTCATACTAGGAGTCGTACTTTGACTCTTTGGTTCAACACATCTTTTGGACATTTCCACGATTATCAATACGGCTCGTACTGAGGTCCGTACTTAGCCCTTTTTCTGCATTTTTTCACTATTTTTGCATATTTCAACTCCAACACACAATTTTCCTAAAAATAAAGTAAAAATGCATCATATCCATATAAACACACCTAATTCCATGCTTATTTTCTCAATTTTTGTTGTAAATCCAAAACACATCAGGCACAAGGTCCCAAATATCATATTAGAATTTGATCAACACCTTGGCGAGATGAGAGGCGTGGAGCACCCGAAGCTTCACAAACGTACGAAAAATTTCCAATATTTTGGTGCTTTGGATTGAGTGGGGCACCAGAAGGGTTTTAATGCTCAGAAATTTGACTAACACTCTGGTTCTTTGAGTGGCGTGGGGCACTTGATGGATCCAGAAGTTCATAAATTTTGCTAACATCTTGGTGGTATAGCTGGTGTGGGGTGCTCGGAGCTAAACTTCAGTAGAAAATTCAGGCAAACTTAGGGCTACGGAGGGCGCGACATGCCAAACCATTGCGGGATTGATTTTTGCTGATTTTGAAGCTAATTACTTGAGGGAAAAAGCATCATTTGAGGGATCACCAATAAATATAACATCTAGATAATTTGTTAGCAATTAGACACCATTTTGTTTGATCATAGTATGTGTTGTAACGTAGCTTTTGAGGAGTGACAAGTTCTTAACTTAAGTTTCTTCTTTTCTCTATCGTTACTTTGAATGATGATGATATCTTTATTTTTTTGCTTGAACATGAGTGGCTAAACGCTAATTCTAGGGTTTTGTCCATAATTGATGGTTGATGTTTGAAAGGCTTATTATTGGTAGTTTTGATTCTTCATTAAAGGTTGTTTATATTTACTTATTTTAATTGTTTATTCGCTAGACTGATTACCTTGTGAATTAATCTGTTAGCTTTTAGTTGAACTTGGGAGAGGGAACTGAAAGGTTTAAAAGTAAATATAGAACAGAAATTCAAAGATCCTTTAGCCCATTTGTTGAAGATTAGAAGTTGTTGATGAGGATAGGGATATACCCTTCAACCTTGTTTAGTGGATATACAAGTAGGCATAACCGTCGTTTCATTTTTCTCCTGTGACCATAGGGATATAGGTGTTAGGATTCATGAGATAGTTCTTGGATGCTCGGGAGAGTAACACGAAATGAGATAGTAATTTGCAACTAGAAACCTTAAGAAGAATTAATCTAGTGTAATCAAGTCTTGATAACTCAACCTAAAGTGAAAGTACCATTTCCCTAGATTTTTATCATCATTTGAAGTAAAAAACAAGTTTGTAACAACTTTAGTTTATTATTTCATTTTCATTTCAAATTTTAGCAGTTTAATCTCCAAACCATTACCTATATTTTATCTATGTTGTTAGAAAAGAAAAATCAATAGTTATCCTTAAAAGTGTAATCTGAAAAGTCTCTGAGAGATCGGTAATCGGGACTTCACCATCCTATATTACTTGACGACTACTTGCGTTTGGGCGACATCACTTGACATGACTTAAATAATAGGTAAAACCTCATAAAGTGTGTATTGAGCCAAAATATTATAATTTATAATATCATGAAGCATAAACATGAACATGTGTAGAAACTCATGGTACAACGGGAGATTCTTATAACCGACATACTCCTAGTGAGCATACATAGAGCCCAACTTGTAACCCTAGCTGGGGGGTGCGTTCATACCTTGCCAAGGGTAAGAACCATGAAGGCGTGATATCACTCATGGACCCCATCATGTCTATGATGGCATGTTGTTTTGATAGCTGGGTGTGCTAGAACCCTGACCTACTCGATATTAAATACTACTCCCAAAACAAACATAGTGCTCATATCATAATCATAAAATATACTAGGTTTTGCATGGGGGGCTAGGTAGAAATCATGAAATTCATAAATTTCTTAATCATAGATGAACTAACCATGAAAACAATGCTGAGAAATCAACCATGATACATAAGTTTGAGATTTATAAAATTCTTGCATAATTGAGTAAGCCATCATAACTTGAAAATATAGATGCATGAGCATTTTTAATAGAAATCATATAATTATAATTGTAAAACATATATAGAATTATGAGAGAATAAATTTCATAAGAGATCATGGGGTTTTTAATCAAAAGGATCTAACCCTAGAAATTCATAAAAATCATAGTCGGAGACTTGAAGGAATTGAAATTATGTAATTGAGCTTGGGATTGGTCATGAGGGTGGAAGAAATCCCCCATTCATGACCCCACATACCCAGGCTTTAATGTATTCTTTCTTAGACTTGAGACCCAAGATAGTTGAGAATAAGAAGAACTCTAATTGCTTGAGAGCCTTGAGAGGTTTTATCTTCCATCTCTGGTGTTTGGAAGAGGAATGAGAGTATAGGATAAGTAAAACCCTCTAATACATCCGTTTGAAAGACCAAAATGACCTAGTTTAGAATTTAAAAGCATAGGAAGTTATGATAATACCCTTAGAAAGTCGTATTACAAATCTGCCTGTTAGTGACCACAACTGATCACGGGAAATAATATAGGTCCCGTGATACACTTTACAACTTAAATGAGTCGTGTTTTCTAAGCTATTTGATACATTTTCATGTGATTTTTATATAAAAGTGAAGATGTGCTAACCAACATGATTAGCTTTGTTTTGTAGGTTTTTGATGACTTTTGAGGAGCAAATTCATAAGTTGGTGAAGTAAGAGGCTTGGAGACGGAAGAAACACGCAAGCGTCGGCAAGGAGGCTCAAACGGCCCACAACGCGTCGGCAACGTGCCACGGCAGGCAGGCTGCCCAAGACAACCCCCTGCCGCGTTGGCAACGCGTGCCACGGCAGGAATATGGCTCCATGACCATCATGGTGCAACGCGCTGCCACACGGCCGGCGTGCCACCTTGTCAATGCGCGGCGGTCTTGCCGGGTCGAGTTTCGGGCGATTTCGAAAGCCTCCGCGTTCGGAGCCGTGTCACGGGGTAATGCTCAGCGCGTTACACTCCGGTGACACGTTGCTTGTTATTCCGGGACAAATTCCTACTATTATAAATAGCACACTTAGGTTTATTTTCCGCGAGTGCGACTTTGGTGGAGCAAAGAGCGTGGGTTACGGGCGGAGTTTTCGGGAGCGAAATTCTTGAGGTTTTTGTCTATCTCTTTCTTCTTCCTTTCAATTGTTTGTATGATTAACACTTGTTTAATGATGTTTAATCCACAAATGAGTGGCTAATTCTCCTTCTTGCTTGAGGTTATGAACTTTGTGTGTTGAAATGTAATGATTGATTCTTTGAGTTTAATTTTCTCTTTTCTTCCATGGTTGTTCTATTTAATTCTTGTTCTTACTACATTAATATCTGGCCAATGTTAGTGTAGCAAATCCAAAGTCCGATTTCACCCGAGAGGGCAAGAAATTGGAAAGTTTGAATTGGTAGGATATGACTTTGTCTTGGTTTGGAAAAATTGGGAATTGCTTTACCTTCGGGATAGAAATATGCAGAAATTCGTGAGTCATGTGTGGAACCGGTTTTGTATAGCTAGAACTTGAATTCCTTCTTATCACGAAAATGTAGGTGGAAGGTTCATGATTCTTAAGTTGGGTTAAATACGAGTTTTAATCCATAGGCATTAGTTTCGACTAGCAATAGGAGGAAAAGATAAACCACGTATATTGATAGCCCGTTTCTTCACATGTTCTTTGCTTAGCTCGGCATGCTCATCCATAGTTAAGACTCAATTGTATAAATAGCTTAGTTTAGTAAAAAATTATATTTCTCAAAACAAATAGCTTTTCTTTACACTGTTGTCTTCTTTGTTTGTAGTAGTAGTAAATTAACATCGAAAGTTCACCAGTATTCCTATTTACTAGGTTCGACATTCCGGTTCCTTAAAAGAGCCACTATATTACTTGTACGACCGTACACTTGCGGGCTCATCAAGTTTTTGGCGCCGTTGCCGAGGGGGCCCGGCAATTGGTGAAATTCTTTCTCTTAAGTGTTAGTTAACGAATTCTATACAAGCGTTGACAACGTGTTTTTAATTTTTATTTTGTTTTTAAATAAAATAAAATAAAAATATATATATATATAATATTTTTGATTGTTTTTGAATACCCTTCTTAACATGATATCTTGGAATATAAATGGGTTAAATGGTGGATACTATTACTTTGATAAGTCTTGTCTGAATTGCGAAAGACCCCACTTGTGGCAACAGCATGGCTGCGATGCAATATATGTGGTGGTCAAGATGGCCGTAGGATGGCTGTCCGAATGCATACTCCAATCCCCCAAGCCCCTGCGATCCTTCTGTTGTTTTTGCTGAATATAGGCATGATGAATATGAGGACTTGGGACATAGCTGAATAGAAGACATGTTCAAGCGAGATCTTTGGGCAAACGAAACCTTGAGGGAGGTGATGGAAGCAATGAGAATTGACTAGCGAGAGAATGGAGAAGCTCTAGAAAGGATGGCGCTAAATTCACGAGAGATGATGGCTAAGGCTGAAGCTTGTGAGCAATTGCAAGTGCCAGTTTGGGGTGATACTCAAGAGGAACTACAAGAAGAAGACAAGGGTGAATTTTTGGATGAAGCCCAGCAATTAGAATCTCTTGAGAGTCCCCGTGATGGGCTCACATGTATGGAAGATCCATTCATTGAAGAAGAGATAGAGTATCTCCCAGTTGACATTAATGGAGAGATAGATGTTGATGCAGAGAAGAGGTATACAAGTAAGGAAGTCAATAGCATTCCGGTTTCGAGTCAAGGTGCATTGGACCTCGCTCAGAAGGAATTTTTTCTACCTTAAGTTTGGTTGACGAAGAGCTAGAAATAGAGTCTTCGGAGCTTGGGGAGAAATGTCAAGAGGAGGACCAAGGCCCATATATTCTGAAATTTGTTGATTATAATAGAAAAAAATGACTTCACTTACGGGAGGACCAATAAACGTCAAAGGCAAAATCTATTGCTTGGTCCTTACAATTTTCACCACCACCGGGAGCATAAAGAAAATTAGAGAAGAAATTAGAGGTGAGATTCATATCCTCAAGGTGGAGGAAAAAGTGGTGAAAAGTAATACGTCGTGCCGCGACGTAAAATTAGGCATTGCCCAGGAGGCAACCAAAGGGGTACCACGTGTATCCATTTTAATTTCTTGCATTTCACTTGATTTTATTTATTTTCATCTTTTGTTGTTTTGGTGGAAAGTTAAGCACGAGGATGGAGGGGAAGTAAGTACCCTTGGAGGAGGAAGCTAACAAGCGTGGAAGAGAAAAAGTGTGGGGTTGAACACCCACTTGTGCAACTTTGAATAAAAGCATGTTGTTGGCTAGGCCTAAAAGGCCTCGGGGAGTAATTCTTACCCTACGTAAATTTTAATTTGATGCTATGAGGACATAGCATGATTTAAGTGTGGGGTGAGGGAAATTTCAAGGAAATTTCAAAAAATTTCTGTGCTTAACAAATTTTTGGTGAATATAATGCTTGTGTGGAAAAATGTGAAAATTTTTTTTTTTTTAGTCAACCATGAATTCATCACTAGTTGGTTTTTCTTTTCGGTTCTTTTCGACGGGGGTCTTTGAACCGAAAAATAAGCTTTTTTATTTTATTTTTATTTGTCTGTATATAATGTTTTAGCTGTAGTTAGGGACTGTTTCCGATGTGGATGGATGACAACCGTCTTGAGGAAAAATTAGTCAATAGGTTTTATTTTTTGAAAGCTCATAGCTAATTAATGCTTGATATTCTTGTTATGTGCTATATATGATTGTGAGATGCAAGTATGTTCAATGTTGAAGCATGCAAATGTATAACTTTGTTTGAGAATCTTAGGCTCTTGAATGTGACTCGATATGATTGAAGCGTAATGTTGTAGGAATTCTTGTGATTAGGCGATGGAGTCTGGCAGTATGTCTTGAATTGAGCATGTGCCATGAGTGTAAGGTTTTGGTATTCTGTGTTATTGTGGAATGTCTAGA
Organism: Datura stramonium; assembly: GCA_018107945.1. Classification (NCBI taxonomy): domain Eukaryota; kingdom Viridiplantae; phylum Streptophyta; class Magnoliopsida; order Solanales; family Solanaceae; genus Datura; species Datura stramonium. The sequence continues at coordinate 548,029 of JACEIK010000068.1, read as the reverse complement.
ACTTGCCTGGTGTGTGTATGAAACGAAATGAAGGATGTAAAATTGTAGGAGATGATTTAGGCATTTCTTTGAATGAACCTAATCTTTATCCCTCGTTTTACCTACCTTGAAGTATTAATCCTAGTCAGCCCCATTGAGCCTTAGCCTATTCTTTGATAGCTGCAACATAAGCTTAACCATTTTTATTTCATTAGCCGTGAATTTGATTCCAAACTCCTAGCGCTTGAAGAAAAATCTGAAAGAGTAAAGGAGTGAGGAGAATGAAAAGAAATGAAAAGTAGCAAGTTGTAGAAGTTGAGAAAAGGTCGAAGGTGCACTTATGTAAAGATGGTTGATTGTTAGTAAGGAGTAAGAAAACAAATGAATGAAAAATGATTTATACAACTCCTTACTAATGAGATAAAAGTGCCTAAAAGAAATGGGGGAGCAAGAGGAAAAATAAATCTACCAAGGATAAAGGTGAAGTAAGGAAGGGAAGTTCACAATGAGGGCGTGACGTATTGAAAGCGCTTAGGGAAGATAGTCACTATTACTGATCACAATAGTACCTACCTACACCTGAGTACATAACAACCTAAAAAGTCCTACTTGATCTTACATTCGTACATCCTCAAATTAGTTGAGTACAACACTAAGGGCAAGCTTATGGGTCATTACATGGTGCATGTGAATTCTTTGTGAGTGAGTGAACTTCTATTTATGTACTTACACATGTTGTGATATAAAAAAGTGTTTTGCGTGTGAAATTGGGTAACTCTCTTTCCGTGAGGGCACATGTTTGAAGGATAAAATTCATGTGGGAGTTCTTAATAAGTTGATTGACATGAGGTTGCTAAAATTGAGAGTCGATTCTTGAGGTTAAGAAGTCTTAACATAGTTGTATTTCATAGCATGTTTTATTTTTAGCTTGTTATCTTAAATAATCATCATAGCCATAATTTGAATCATCGTGCTAGATTAGCTATGTATGAGTCCTTTATTCACATGAGATGTAAAAAGGTTGTTCGAGGACGAACAAGATTTTAAGTGTGGGGTTGTGATCACGAAATAATATAGGTCCGTGATACGTTCTACAACTTAAATGAGTCGTGTTTTCTAAGCTATTTGATACATTTTCATGTGATTTTTATATAAAAGTGAAGATATGTGCTAACCAACATGATTAGCTTTGTTTTGTAGGTTTTTGATGACTTTTGAGGAGCAAATTAATGAGTTGGTGAAGTAGAGGCTTGGAGACGGAAGAAACACGCAAGCGTCGGCAAGAGGAGGCTCAAAAGCCGTGACCCACCTGCGCGTCGACAACGTGCCACGGCAGGCAGGCTGCCCAAGACGGCCCCCTGCCGCGTTGGCAAGCGTGCCACGGCGGCGGGTGGCTCCGCGACCATCATGGTGCAACGCTGCCGCACGGCAGCGTGCCACCAGCCTGCTTGGCTGCAGTCTTTGCCGAGTCGAGTTTGGGGCGATTTCGGAAAGCCTCCGCGTTCAGGCCGTGTCACGGAGGCAATGCTCCGCGTTACACTCCGTGACACGTTGCGCTATTATTCGGGACAAATTCCTACTATTATAAATAGCACGCCCAGGTTTATTTTCACGAGAATTCTGACTTGGTGGAGCAAGAACGTGGGTTACGGGCGGTTTCGGGACGAAATTCTTAGGGTTTTCTCTATCTCTTTCTTCTTCCTTTCAATTGTTTGTATGATTAACACTTGTTTAATGATGTTTAATCCACAAATGAGTGGCTAATTCTCCTTCTTGCTTGAGGTTATGAACCTTTGTGTTGAAATGTAATGATTGATTCTTTGGTTTATTTTCCTGCTTTTCTTCCATGGTTGTTCTATTTAATTCTTGTTCTTACTACATTAATATCTGGCCAATGTTAGTGTAAATCCAAAAGTCCGATTTCACCCGAGAGGGCAAGAAATTGGAAAGTTGTGAATTGGTAGGATATGATCTTTTCTTGGTTGGGAAATTGGAATTGATTTACCTTCGGGATAGAAATATACCCGAAAGTCGTATTAGTCATGTGTGGAACCGGTTTTGTATAGCTAGAACTTGAATTCCTTCTTATCATGAAAATGTAGGTGGAAGGTTCATGATTCTTAAGTTGGGTTAAATACGAGAGTTTTAATCCATAGGCATTAGTTCCGACTAGCAACCGGAGGAAAAGATAAACCACGTATATTGATAGTTCGTTTCTTCACATGTTCTTTATAGCCTCAGCATGCTCTCATCCATAGTTAAGACTCAATTGTATAAATAGCTTAGTTTAGTAAAAAAATATATTTCTCAAAACAAACAACTTTTCTTTACACTGTTGTCTTCACTTTTGTAGTAGTAGTAGATTAACATCGAAAGGTTTCACCTAGTATTCCTATTCGTGGGTTCGACATTCGGTTCTTAAAGAGCCAGCATATTACTTGTACGGCCCGTACACTTGCGGGCTCATCAACAACCCGACCTACTACCTGTAGGTCCTTAGCACGACTCATGTTTTGGTCTCGTGGTCACTAGTCCCCTGCGGATAATCTCTAAATCCCTTTATACGAATGCATGGTACGACCCATACCAAGATACCATGGTCCATTACATGTCGCTTGTACCTTCCAAGCCATATTGGCCATTTTCATAACTCATCCTATGGGATGCATACCATGACTCATACCATCATGGTACGGTCTGTAGAGCTCCTCTTGTGGTACCTGGCCTATTTTTAGTTAATCTACGAGCCCCACCACAGCCCTTACCACGATATGTACCTATATACCATGGCTCGTGGTATGGTTAGATCTGAGCAAATTTTTGTTGGTTCAAATCCAAGTCTAGGATGTAATCTAGGGGCTCTTTGAGCTATTACATTATCTCCCCCTTGGAAAAATTGATCTTCGAATGGAAACTTAATAGAGATGAAAGATAGGGAAAGAGCTATAATCCTAGAGCTGAGCTAAACATTGAATACGATGGGTAGCGGCTCCGAAATGAGATAAAAACATTGAACTGAATTCATGAATCATACATATATGCTAAAACGTGAGAGTAACTTAGAGACATGAAACTTAATGACATATGGAGGAGGAAACTAGCACTTCAAGCGGGCCCGAACTTGAAGGGAAAAGATGTGGGTATTTGACCATCATATCGCTTCGACTTCCCCACATAGCTCCTTCAACAAGTTGATTTCTCCATAAACCTTCACGGAAGCTATCTCTTTGTTTCTGAACTTAAGAATGCGGCGGTGAAGAATCTCAATCGGAACCTCTTCATAAGTGAGGTGGTCCTTTATCCCAATGCTCTCTATCCGGTACAACTAGAGCCAGATCGCCAAAACACTTTTTCAATAAGGCACATGGAAAGCTGGATGCACCGAAGCTAACTCCCTAGCAGCAACTCCAACTCATAAGCCACATTGCCAATGTGCCTCAAAATCTTGTAAGGACTAACATATCGAGAACTAATCTTCCCTTTCTTACCAAACCTCATAACTCCCTTCATGGGCGACACCTTCAAAAACATCCAATAATCAACCACACACTCAAGATCTCTCCTCCTAATATCCCCATGTATTTACAGCGACTCTTAGCTATTTTTAGCCTTTCTCGAATAAGCTGAACTTTCTTGATAGCCTCATGGCGAATGCGCCCTATCAACGTAGCCTCGCCTACTTTAAACCATCCAATAGGTGACCTACATCTCTGCCCATAAATACTAAATGTTGGAGTGAAGACCGTAATTGTAGGAAAACACAATGAGAGGTAAGTGATGCATTCCTAACCACCTTTGAACATAATCACGAAGCTCTCCAACATTTCCTCCAAGGTCTTGAAGGGTCTGCTAGGCCTGACCATCTGTTTGGGGAGAAGAATTGTTCCAAGCTTCACCTAAATTACAAAGACCCTTCTGAAACGATCTCCAAAATAGCAAGGTGGCCAGGTGCCCCTATTAGAAATGATGGCAATAGAACCCCATACGAGCACGACCAACTCCCTGAATGTAAGTCTAGCATAATCTTCGGCTAAATCTGTAGTCTTATTTTATAGGAAATGTGCTGACTCGCTCATCTCGTCCACATCACCCATATCGAATCCACATCCTGTCGACACGTGAGTAAACCTATGATGAAGTCCATATTTATCTCTTTCCACTTTGAAGTAGGAATACTAGTATCCTAAAGCATACCTCCCGGTCTTTATGCTCAACCTTCACCTGTTGGCAATTTGGACACTTAGCCACAAATTCTGCAATGTCTTCTTCATGCCATTCAACCAATAGACTTCCGTAGATCACGGTATATCTTGGTGGAACCTAGACGGATAGAATATCTAGAGCTGTGAGCCTGATGCAACATCAGACTCCTCACATCGTCCACATGGAACACATAATCGGCCCTGTTGTAGTACACCATCTCCCCTTAGAAGAAAACCTCCACCTTCTGATTTTGGACTGCTTTCTTTAACTTGACCAAGATAGGATCCTCATCTTGTCTTGCCTTAACTTCCAACTCCAATGTAGACTTCGCACCGTGCGAGACACAACATCACCATCCATTGAATCAACAAGGTGAACCCCCAAGCGAGTAAGCCTGCAAATATTTCACCAATTCTTTCCTCCCATCCTCTACGAGACACACTCCTCGTGGACAACCTGCTCAACATATCTGCCACTATATTGGCCTTGCTTGAATGACAAAGACATATCATGAGTCCTTGAAAGCTCGAAACCATCTCCTTTGACGTAGATTCAAGTCATACGAGTGAACATATATTGAATACTCTTGTGGTGTATGAACACATCCACATGCACCCCACACAAATAGTGCCTCCAAATTTTCAAGGCAAACACCACCGCTTCTAACTCAAGGCCATTCATCGGATAATTCTTTTCATGAGTCTTAAGTTGTCTTAAGGCATAAGCAATGACCTTAGGCAAAAGCAATGAACTTTCCATGCTACATCAACACGTACAAACGCCAATCCTAGAGACATCACAATATACCACAACGCCATCCATGCCTTCTGGCAAGGTCAAGATTGAAGCGGAAATGAGTCGAGTCTTTAACTCCTGACAAACTCTTCTCACACTTATTGGACCATTGGAATTTTGACCTTCTTCTAGGTCAACTTAGTCAAAAGGATGTAGCGATGGATGAATATCCCTCTACAAACCTCCGAGGCAACGGGGACGGGAGCTAGAAGAACTAAACAAAATAAAATGGCCGTAGAAGGCTAGCTGTGGTAGCCAGCTACCTAAAAAGTTCCTAATGTCAATTGGAGTGACAGTTGTAGGCTAGTTCTTCACCACCTCTATCTTGTGAGAGTCTACTTTGAACACCCTCACTAGAAACCATGCACATGTCCTAGAAATGCAACAGACTACAACTAGAACTCTCACTTGCTAAACTTAGCAAACAATTGACAATCCTTACGGGTTTTCAACATAATCCTCAAATAAGCGGCATGCTCCTCCACTCTGAGAATACACAAGGATGTCATCTATGAAAGCAAAGCTAGAACATATCCAAATATTACCTGAACACCCCTATTCATAAAATCCATTAAATCTCTAGGGGACACTCATTAGTCCAAAATGCCTAACCACAACCTCATAGTAACCATACTGAATCCTGAAGGTTGTCTTCAAAATGTAACTCTCCCTAATCCTGAGTTGGTGATCTTTGAAAAGAATTTCACATCCTGAAGCTGATTAGACAAGTTTCAATCACGGGGAGAGGATACTTATTTCGGTGTAACCTTGTTCAATTAGCGATAATCAATGCACTTTGTGAGAGAACAATCCTTCTCCCTAACAAAGAGGACTGGAGCACCCCACAGGGACTTAGTGAGCCCTAATGGAACCCTTATTTAAGAGGTCATTTAACTGTTACATCAACTCCTTTAAGCTTAGATGGAGCCATTATGTAAGGAGGAGTAGATATAAGTTTGCGTATCAAGGAGAAGATTTATCCAAAAGTCAATGTCGCTCGAGAGAAATCGGTAGATAGTCTACGAACATCTCAGGATACTTACAAACCACTGGGACAGATTGAAGAGTCGGGTTTTAAACATAGAATCTTTAACCGGGACTAATGATACACACAACCCTTGGAGATCATCTTTACGGCCTTAAGATAGGGAAAAAAGGCCTACAACCTTCTTTGAACTACTCTTCTAATCAAGGGTAGTTGTGAAAATCAAAACTCCTGCGGTGGGTTCTACAATTATTGAGGCACCTTAACAAGAATACGACCAATCCATACCGAGGATAAACATCAAAGTCTGTCATATCTAACTCTACAAAGTCAAATTTGAGGTGACCTTTTGAGGAAGCGTAATAGGACAATTTACGTATACCCTCCGTCTTTCGATTGACTCACCGATAAAGCGTAAAGACTATGAAGAGGTTCTAATAGAATTTTGGGACTGACACAGAAACTGATAGCAACATAGGTAATTTAAGGCATATTTACAAACTTATTTGTCATATTTTGCTCATGTTTACTATGTTTTGAGAATAAAATGTGTGTGTTTTCTATGGTTTTATATGATATTTGTGAAAAATTACTAACGTACATGATTAGATGTTTCAAGGGTATTAAAATGGCCGGTTGGGCTTATGTGAGGCTTGAAAGAGCAATTGTTTCAAAGACAAACTCAAAAGGAGCAAGTGAGAACATAATAAAAAGGAGTAATAATGCATTAGGTACACTTGTTAAAGGTCTGTGTGACATACAGGCAAGACTACGCATGGAGAGGCGCGCCATGACACCATTTTGGTGCAGGGAATGGCGCAGCGCATAGTAGTATTGGCCGACTCAAAATCTGCAAAGTCAATCCCAACTCAAGTAGGAACAAAGCTGTAGAACCGAATCCCAATGCAAGCGAGATAATGCGGACTTAATCTACTACTATATATACTCCTTAGGATGATCTTAGACAACATACAATTAGAAGAAAAAACTTAAGAGTCTTTCAAAACATATTATATTTTACATTAGATTGAGATATTATTGGAGGTATCAAGTTCTTGTCAAACAATTTCACATTATTGTAATTAGTTTTAGATATTTGTCAAACAATTCCATATTGTTGTAGTATTTCGTTATGACTTCTTATAAATTCTATGTTGTTGATTCTTAAAAAATGAGCGGCTAAATCTCTTGAGCTAGAGTTGTGGGAACCATAATGGATTAACGGAGTGAGCAAAAATAAAATAGTGATTCTTGAATAGTGAATCTAGTGGATTGATATTCTCTTCATTTTAATGAGTTCTAGTGGTTGCACATGTTGAAACATTGTCTATATCTTGAATTTTCTTGACCAAAGTGATGGTTGAAGTTAGGAAAATGAAATAACATTGGAAATTTGAGGCTACTAACTCTCATCTAATTAACTTGAGCTCTAAACAGGATAGTTAATCCAAGACATATATGAGGAAAAATATACACACCTAATGTACGAGAGGATTTAGGTAAAATTCATCTATGTAGATCGAGAGACGTTAGAGGAACTTGTCGTCAATCTTACACAAAATTCACCGAGGATAGTTCACTAATAAAATAAGCCTACTACATTATGAAATCACGGGAATAAAATCCTAATTTTGTCTCATTAATTTGATAACAACTAATCATTCTTTAGAAATATTTTTCTTTTATTGCAACCTTAGAAATATTGATTATGGGTTGGTTTATTCATCATTAACATATTGTTTCTTCCCAATTTCCTTTGTGATCGAATCCAACATGGTGGGTTACTATATTTAATAGTGATTACCTTATACTTCATTGTACAACAAACCCATCGGTACCCTCGGGTAGGGGACACGTCTTGAGGAGTGAGTCGAGTCTTCAACTCTTGGAAGCTCTTCTCAGAAGCCTCCGACCATTGAAACTTCACTTTCTTATGGGTCAATTTGGTCAATGGTGCTGCAATAGATGAAAACTCCTCAAAAAATCTCCGATAATAACCCATTAAACCTAAGAAACTCTTGATATCCGAAGGATTCTCCAGTCTAGGCTAATTCTTCATCGCCTCTATCTTTTGAGAGTCTACCTGAACACCCTCACTTGACACCACATGACCCAAAAAAGCCACCGAGTACAACCAAAACTCACATTTACTGAATTTAGCATATGGCTGGTGATCCTTAAGAGTTTGTAACACCAGCATCAAATGAGCGGCATGATTCTCCTCGCTCAGAGAGAATATAAGGGGATATCATCTATGAACACAATCATGAACATGTCCGGATACAACTTGAACACCCTTCTCATCAAATACACAAAAGCTGCAGGAGCGTTCGTTAGTCAAAAGACATAACTACAAACTCATAATGACCATGCAGAGTCCTTAAGGATGTCTTCGGGATATCGCTCTCCCAAAATCGAGTTGATGGTATCGGATCTAAGGTCTATCTTTGAAAAGACACTTAGCACCCTGAAGTTGATCAAACAAATCATCAATCCTAAGAGGGTACCTGTTCCGTATGGTAACTTCGTTCAATTGCAGTTAGTAAATACACTTTGAAGGGAACTATCTTCTTGCGGACAAAGAGAAGCGGTGCACCCCATGCAAGGGATTTCTTGGTCTGATGAATCCTTTGTCTAAAAGTTCTTTCAACTGCTTCTTCAACACCTTTAACTCATCTGGGGCCATTCTGTAAGGAGGAATAGATATAGGCTAAGTATCGAGAAGAAAGTTAATACCAAAATCGATCTCCCACTCGGGAGGGAATTCCACATTAGATCATGCAGGAACGCCACGGATATTCATATACTACGAGGCCCGAATGGATAGTCGGGGTCTCGGACGTAGCATCCTTAACCCTAACTAGATGGTACATGTCCAACCCTTGAGATCATCTTTCTAGCCTTAAGGTAGGAAATGAAAAGACCTACAAGCTAAGCTGAACTACCCTTCCACTCACGGGGTGGCTCACTGGAAATCGAACTCTCTGCCACGCGCTTTACAATTCACTGAGGCATAGCATGAGCTAAAAATCCATGCTGAGGATAACATCAAAATCATCTGGCTAACTCTACTAAATCTCTTGAGGTGACTTTCGAATAAATGTGACGAGGGCAATTTCAATACACCCATCTAGCTATAAGCTGAATCAGCATTGGAGTAGAGGGTGCAGAAGGGTTTTGATAAGATTTTGAGAATAACTCTAAAACTACTAGCAACATAGGGTGTCACAAAAGAAAAAGTAGCCCCTGGATCTAAAAATGCATATACATCATGTGGAATACTCGTAACATACCGGTAACCACATACGGTAAAGTCTCCACACTCTGGCGAGAGACAAGGGAATAAAATCTATTTTGACGTTGTCCGCCACCTGTACTAGTAGATGCCCCCTGCTGAGCTGGCGTGCTGGTGCTAATGCTGATCTGGTAACTTGAGCACATCTCTACCATCACCCTATCTAGTCAAGGGACACTCTCAGCACGCTATGGCGGATCTGTCATGACCGAATGTAGACCCAAATCGTAACACGGGACAAAGGAGCCCAGAGACTCCAAGTCGACCCATGGCATGAACATACATCTAACACATCATCAATAAAGCAGAATACTTAGCATAATGACATAGCAGAATCATAATCATAACATAGCATGGAAAGCGGAACATACTACATACGTAACCATTTGAATTCTACACATGATCGAAAGCCTCTAACATATCGATGGGTTGCTGGGATAACACCCCCAACTAACCGGACAATTCTAGAAAACTAAACATGAAAAAGATAATTGATAGCAAATCAGTCCTCGAGGATGAGGACTCACTAAAGGTTGTGTGCTAAACTCTAAGATGAACTACTGATGATGTTGGGTCTAGACATCGGAGCTTGTATCATAAAACGGTACATCATAGAGTATGCAGTTAGTATGTGGAATGTACCATGTATGCAAGGTACGTAAAACCGCATAAAATAAGTAAAATCATTTAAAGACATGCATAATGTAAAACATAAACAATAAGAATCTGAGAGTAGGGCTTGCATGCATTCTTTCGAAAATCATGATTTCATCATATCATAACATAACATCATAACTGAATAGATTGACTCAAAGCTAAAATCTAATAATCATGAGTAAAACTAGACATTGAGTCAAACCTGCTTTAGAACATATATATATATATACTAATCTCATGAATGATGAACATGCCTAATTGAAATCATGAGGAACAATAGAGAACTTCGTCTTTAACACGACATACCACGATATAGAGGCTTACGTGGTCCCTAATCACACTTAAGTGGAAAGAGCCGTCCAAAGCCTTTCTAGGGCTAGGGGCGATACCATGATATCGATATCAAGCTCGTGGCCCAATAGGAAGGGGATAGCTCACAAGGGAGGACCCGAAGTAATATATATATAAGAGACAGTAAACCTATGTTGGCACTTAGTTACGAGGCATAGGGTGATCGACCTTTAGCCTACTCGGTGCTAGACACTACTCCAAAAACATGCATATGCTCTCCATCATTTTCAATGAAGCTTACCACAGTCAATTAATGAAGCTCAATAATCAAATGCATCTCAAATCTAAAATCATGCATATGAGAAAGCTTTAGCTCAAAACATACCCTGGCGAAAAATAATTGGGAGTCTTCGCCAAAACCATATGGTAAGATTAATTCGGAAAAATCATAAATCATACTTGAAAAGTGGGCATTGCCCAATACCTTAACATGCTTGAAAATACTCAACTCATTTTGAAAACATGATTATAAGAATGGAGTAGTTTAAAAACATGCTTTTTCATCATAATGTCTCATCCTTAATCATACGGTCATCACAAATCTCATCTTTCATGAACTTCTCATCAATGGGCTCTTTAATTTATAAAACTTGAAACATGATTTTAATTGAAAATAATATAAAACTTTCCCATGAATCATAATTCAATAGTATAAATTATATTTAGATCATACCCATGTATAGAATTAGGAATTTCTGGCATTGGGTTAAAACCCCATAGATTTTACATAGGAAATTCATGATTTAGAGAGGGATTGGGCATGGGTGTGATAGGATTCACCCACTCATAACCCTACATACACGATTATAGCTGATTCTTGCACTTCTTTGACTTCCCAAGAGGAATTAAAGAGAATTTGAAGAATAACAATCTTGACACCCCCTCCTAACCTTCTATCTTTGCATGCATGAATGAGAATGACCTAAATGAACTTAACATCTTAAAAGTCATCATTAGAAACTCAAAGCATGACGTAGTTTACGCCTAAGGATCTGAGGAATTACGGAAAAACCCTTACTAGATTCGCGGAAAATAGCGTCAGTCGAGTCCCACAAAGGGACATGATGACTCGTCACCCCTGGCCACGAATCATGCATCATTAATCAAGTACACTACTTATCAGTCATGTTGGGCTCGTCATTGGTGACTTCATAATTTGTTACTGGTGACCACGATTTGTGGTCTCCACTCTTCACATACACTGTCTGGGATTTTTATTTTGCTTCATCATGATGTTCACGTCCTTCCCCACGAATCGTGGTGCATGACCACTACTCTTGGGGACCTTCCGTTAGGTACACTACCTTCTTCTTTTCCTTTCTAAATCACCACTTCCCATGGTGCCTAGCAGGTCGTGGGGCCTGACCGACGTGTTCACATCCGTGGGGATCCAAATTCCCAAAATTTCAAATTCACCTCCTTGAGCCTCACCATGAGTCACATCACAACTCGTGGTCTGCTCCTACGGGTCACCTCGACCCATTTTGTGCCACACGATGCCAAATTTCAAATTTTCTCTGTTCTAACTCTTAGGTCTTATCTTTGGGCTTCGAGATATTATAATATCTCGCCCAGGAACATTCATCCTCAAAAGTTGGAAAACATACAAAAAAGCAGAGAAATGCAATCATCATATTCGAATACCGATCATTTAAGCTGGCCGACGGAATGACTATGTCTAGATTCAAACTACATAACTAATTGGAATTCATGAATCATATACAAATCCACATACATAAAAGAAACTTGGGCACATGAACTGAACATGAAAACTAAATAGAGGTTGAGAGTAAAACTGATACCTCAAGCTGGAACTAAGTCGGTAGAGAATAAATGTAGGTATCTAGCCATCATGTCTTCTTCGGCTTCCACGTAGCTCTTTAACATGCGATTCCTCCCGCCAAAACTTTGGTGGCTGCAGCTACTTTCTTGTTCTACCTTATCCTTCAAACCACGAGGATCCAGTATTTCTACCGAAACATTCTTATAACTAAGGCTGTCTTTCAGACCAATGTTGTCCATCGAAACAACTAGAGTTAGGTCATCCAAACACTTCTTTAAGAGCGATACATAAAATACGGGATGCACGGATGCTAACTCTGAGAAAATTGTGCTCAATTTCATATGCCACCTTGCCAATGTGTTTCATAATTTGGTAAGGGCCAAAATTACGGGGCTGAGTTTTCCTTTCTTTCCAAAGCTCATCACTCCCTTCATAGAGACACCTTCAAAAATACCCAATCATCCACCTCGAACTCAGGTTCCCTCCTTCTCACGGCATAGGACTTTTGGTGACTTTGAGTTGTTTTGAACTTTTGTCCACTTATGGTGAACCTTTTCCATAGCCTCATGTACTGAATCTGGTCCTATCATTGCAGCTTCACCAACTTCTAACCAACCAATAGGCAATCTAAATCTCCACCCATAGAGAGCATTAAATGGAGCCATCTGAATTATGGAATGGTAGTTGTTATTATATGCAAACTCGATAAGAGGAAAATGATCATCCCAACTACCTTTGAAGTCGTACGCATGCTTTAAACATGTCCTAGAGAGTCTAGATTGTTCGCTCCTCTTGACCATCCGTTTGTGGGTGAAATGCTGTGCTGAGCTTAATCTGAGTACCAAATCCTTTTTGAAATGATTTCCAAAATTGAGAGGTAAATGGAGTACCTCTATACGATATAATGGACAAGGGCACTCCATGCAATTGAACTAGCTCTCGAATATATAGTTTGGCATAGTCCTCGAGACAAGTCCGTGGTTTTGACCGGTAGAAAATGAGCAGCCTAGGTCAAGCAGCTACAACTCAAATGTTGATTTCTTCCCATTTCCAAGTAGGAATAGTGATATCTTGAAGCACATCTTGGACTGCAATGCTCAACCTTCACTTGCGACAGGTTTGGACATGGCTACAAATTCTTCTATGTCTCCCTTCATGCCATTCCACCAATAGATTTCCTGTAAGTCACGGTACATCTTGGTGGCACCTGGATGGATAGAATACCTGGATGGATAGAATACCTGGATCCATAAGCCTCGTGCAACATTCAATTCTGAAATCATCAACATCGGAACACATAAGCGACCTTGGTACGAAGCACACCATCTACCCATTTGGAGAATGCCTCTTCCATTTGATTCTTAACAGCTTCCTTTAGCTTCAATAAGATAGGGTCCTCATCTTGTCTAGTGTTTACATCAGTCACCACTGAAGATTTTGATCCATTCTGAACAACAACACCGCCATCAGTCGAGTTAACCAACCTAACTCCCAACCTTGCGAGTCGATGCACCTCCTTAACCAACTCCTTCTTCACCTCACTCACATGAGACACACTCTTCATAGAGAGATTCTACTAAGTGGGTCTACTACTACATTAGTCTTACCCAGATGGTAAAACACACTAATATCATAGTCCTTGAGTGGTTCAACCACCTCCTCTACCGAAGATTTAGGTTCTTCTAGGTAAACTCATAATGTAAACTCTTATGGTCCGTAAACACATCCATGTGGACCCCGTACAAATAATGTCGGCATATCTTCAATATGAATACCGCATCAATTCAAGATCATGGGTCAGGTAATTCTTCTCGTGAACTTTTAAGCTAATGCGAAGGCATATGCTATTTTCTCGTGCTGCATCAACTTCCGCCCCAAGTCCGATCCTTGAAGCATCACAATACACCACAAACCGCCGGTACCCTCAGGTAGGGTAAACACCAGTGCTGAGAGGTAAGTCGGAGCCTTCCAACTCCTGAAAGCTCCTCTCGCAAGCATCCGACCATTGGAATTTCACCTTCTTTAGGTCAACTTAGTCAAAAGGGATGCAATAGATGAGAAACCTTTACAAACCTTTGATATTAGCCGCCTAGACCCAAAAGCTCTGAATGGCAAGGATTCACTGGTTTGGACAATTCTTCACCGCTTCTATTTTCGGAGAGTCCACTTTATACCCTCACTTGATACAAGATGGCCCAACAATGCCACTGAGTTAAACCAAAACTCGCACTTGCTAAATTTGGCATACAATTTGCAATCCTTTAGAGTTGTAGCACCACCATCAAATAAGACGACATACTCCTCCTCGCTCGAGTATATCAATATGTCATCAATAAAGAAAATCACGAACATATCCGGTATGGCTTGAACACCCTTTATTCATCAAGTCTACAAAAGCTACGAGGAGCATTAAGCTGATGAAAAGACATAAATACAGAATATGATATTATGGACATGTTGGATATCGCTCTCCCGAACTCTAAGTTGATGGTACCCGGATCTGAGATATATCTTCGAAAAGCACTTGGCACCCTGAAGATGGACAAATAAATCATCAATCCTAGGTAGATAATACCCGTTTTTGATGGTAACCTTTTTCAATCGCCGATAATCAATACATATGTGAAGGGAACCATCTTTCTTTCGGACAAAGAGAACTAGTGCACCCCATGGGGACTTGCTCAGTCTAATGAAACCCTTTCTAACGTCGGGTCCTTCTTCTCCTTCAAGTCCTTTAGCTCGGGTGGAGCCATTTTTAGGGAGGGATAGATATAGGGTTTGCGTGGGAAGAAGGTTAATGCAAAATCATCTCCCACTCAGGGAAGGATTCCTGATAAATCATCTGGGAGGACTTATGGATACTCAGATACCACTGAAACTGACTGGATAGTCGGGATCTCGAGACTCAGCATCGTTAAACCTAACTAGATGGCACACTGACCTTAGAAATCATCTTTACGGCCTTAAGGTAGGAATTGAGATGACCTATAGGTACAACTGAACTACCTTTCCACTCTAAGACTAGCTCTCCTGGAAATCTAAACTCTTCTTTCTGAATCCTACAATTAACTGAGGCATAACATGCAAATAGCCAATCCATCTTGAGGATAACATCAAAATCCCGAGTCATGGCTAGCTCCTCAAATCTGCTTGGGGTGATTTTAAGGAGGCGAGACCGGGAAACCTCTATACACCCATCAAGCAATAACTGAATAACCTATTGGAGTAGAGACTGAGAAGGGTTCTAACAAGACTTTTGGACTGACTGCGAAGCTAATGGCAACATAAGGTGTCATAAAAAGACAAGGTAGTCCCCAAAAACTCGTAATATACCAGTGAACACATCCGAGGCAACCTCCTACTCGGGAGGAAAATCTGTTTTGGCGCTGATCGCCACCTTTGCTGAAGTAGATGCCCCCTAATGTGCTGAGCGTGCGGGTGGGGATGCTGAACTAGAAGCTGGGCCTCGGTCCCATCTTGGTCTGTCAACTCTTTGGGCAATCTTTGAGCATGTCTTCGGGCTTCCAACACTCGAAGAAAGCGCTTGAACATGGGGGCTGGCTCGTGTGCCCCCGACCACATCTGCGGCAAGCTGGGAACTAGAATCTGCGGGTCTGCTACTCTGACCCCTCAAACTTGATGCTCTCCCCACTCTGATCATGCTTAGACATGGATGGCACACTCAATGTTGAAGATCTTTGGTGAAGATCGGTAGATTCAGGTTGTGAGTGCCTACCACGACCTTGGATTTGTGAGAATGCGCGACTATCCGTCCAGGCCCTCTTTGCCTCCCTCTCTCTCTCATATGTGTTGCCTCCATCTGCTGGGCGTACAAGACTATTGAGGTTAATTCATATCCGATGGTGGAGCATAGCGGTCCTACAATCCTTGTCAAATAACTTTGCCACACTATGAACATCTGCTCACCGCGCTCTCGATCGGCCACTAACTCCGGGCATACTTCGATGAGTAAGTGAACTCAAAGGGCATACTCATGCACCAGCATTCTCCCTTGCTTAATATTAACAAACTCGAGTTTTGCCTTCAGCTCCATCTCACGAGGGAAGAACCGATCTAAGAACGCAACATGGAGACTCCTCCCAGTGACAGGACACCGCCCAAAGTGGCCCTACTATGTTTTCATTCATGGAACTAGATGGTAATACGACCACTTTCAACTGGTATGAGGCCAACTCCGCACACTCAACTCCATTCACCCTCATGACTTGGGTTATCTTCACAATCTCAATAAGCAAAGATATGAAATCTCATCTACTTTTGACCGAGGAACTCTGGCGGGTTCATTCTAAAGAAATCCTAACTTCATTTACCACCACATTGTCATTTTGCGGGAGATGCGCAACCGCCTGCTAATTGACGGAGTGGCCAAGGCCTGCACGAGCATCTGAATAGCTGCACGAAACTCAACATGGGCAACCATCTCCCGTGCATGGTGCTCCAAACTAGTGGGGCTGCGGGTGCACTGCTTTCGTTGGCATCCTCATGGCCTTCTCTATTCCCATTCCTCTCACCATTTACTTTGCGGGGAGCCATGATTTTGCAATCAGGAATAACACATATTAGAAGGATAGGGAGCATTTCCATCCCACGAGATAGATCATGAAAGAAGGAAACATTTCCTAAGCGTCTGGTCGCCTCTTTGGCATAAGTATGGCGCGTTGCACACCCATGAAACAGACTCTACATAACGCGGCTTTCAAACACCTAGGACACTTCAAATCTAATGCTCTGATGCCAAGTTTGTCCACGATCCTAACGTAGACTCGGATCGTAACACAGGACACGGCCCCAAGAGATCAAGTCAACCCATGGCATAAACATTCAACTAATTCACCATCAATAAAATGGAATACTTAACATCACGACATAGTGGAATCATAAACATAACATATAATGGAAAGCAGAACGTACTACATATGTAACGGCTGAGTTCTACACATAGTCTGAAAACTTTTAACATATCGATGGGTTGATGTGACAACACCCCTAAGTAACCTAGAATGTCCAGAAAACTGAATATGAATAAATAACTGATATCAAACCGGTCCTCAGAGGATGAGGGCTCACCAAAGAGTTGGGTGCTAAACTTTGAGATAAACTACTGACGGTGTTTGGTCTGAATAAGATATAGAACATAGAGTATGCGGTCAGTACGTGGAATGTATCAAATATGCAAGGTAAGTACAACTTCTTAAAATAAGTAAAATCATTTAAAGACATGCAAAATGTAAAAATATAAACAATAAGAATGCGAAAGCGGGGGCTTGCATGCATTCTTTCGAAAATCATGATTTCATCATAACATAACATAACACCATAACTAATTGATTAACTCAAAGTTGAAATCTAATAGTCATGAGTAAAACATGAATATTGAGTCAAACCTTGTTAAGAACATATATAGATATATAAATCTCATGAATGATGAATATGCATAAGCGAAATCATGAGGAACAATGGGAGACTCATCTTTTAACTGACATACCACAATGAGCTTACTTGATCCCAACTATCACACTCAAGTGAGAAGAGTCGTCAAAACCCTGCCAGGGCTAGGGACGATACAATGATATCAATATAAAAACTTGTGGCCCAATAGAGAGTGGGTATAGCTCACAAGGGAGGTCGAAGTGATATATATATATATATATATATATAAGAATAAAACTACGTTGGCGCGTAGTTCTGAGGCATGAGGATCGACCCTTGGCCTACTTGATGCTAGACACTACTCCCAAAACATGCATATGCTCTCCATACTTTTTCA
Organism: Datura stramonium; assembly: GCA_018107945.1. NCBI lineage: Eukaryota > Viridiplantae > Streptophyta > Magnoliopsida > Solanales > Solanaceae > Datura > Datura stramonium. The sequence goes on along the minus strand of JACEIK010000068.1, from coordinate 530,193 downwards.
ACGGAGCTTACCATCGTCAATTAACGAAGCTCAATAACCAAATACATCTCAAATCTGAAATCATGCATATGAGAAGCTTTAGCTCAAAACATAACACAAGATGAAAGATACTTGGCAGTCTTCGCTCCAAAACGATGTGGTAGCTTAATTAAAATATCATAAATCATACTTGAACATGTGGGCATTACCAATACATTAACATGCTTTAAAATACTCAATTCACTTTGAAAACATGATTATAAGAATGGGTAGCTTGAAAACATGCTTTTCATCATAATATCTCATCATAATTATACATTCATCACAAATCTCATCTTTCATGAACTTCTTATCAATGGGCATTTTAATTTATAAAACTTGAAACTTGATTTTTATTTAAAACAATATAAAACTTTCCCATGAAACATAATTCAATAGTATAAACATATTTACATCATGTCCATGTAGAGAATTAGGGTCATGCATTGAGTTAAAACCCTATAGATTTTACATAGGGAAATTCATGATTTAGAGACGTATTGGGCATGTGTGTGAGAAAATTCACCCACATAACCCTACATACCTGATAACGGACAATTCTTACACTTCTTTGACTTCCCAAGAGGAATTGAAGAGAATTTGAAAAAACAAGCAGTCACACCCTCTAACCTTTTATCTTTGCACACATGAATGAGAATGGCCTAAAATGAACTTAACCCTCTTAAAAGTAATCATTCATAACTCAAAACGATGTAATTTAGGCCTTAGAATCTTAAGAATTATGGAAAAGCCCTTACTAAATTCGTAGAAAATACCTGGTCGGTTCCCATGAGGGACATGACGACCCGTCACCCCTGGCCACGACTCATGGCATCATCTGTCAAGTACAATGCTTATCTAGTCATCTGGGCTCTTCACGATAGATTTCACGTTTCGTTACTAGTGACCGTGAGTCGTGGTCACCACTCGTCACATACAACTTGCTGGGATTTTTATTTGCTCCATCTTGCTGTTCATGACCCTCCCCACAAATCATGGTGGCTGACCACGACTCATGGGGAACTTCCAGTAGGTACACTGCCTTCTTCTTTTCGTTTCTCAATCCCCCTTCCCAAGACTGACCTAACGAGTTGTGGAGCCTAACCATGAATCATGATCACGTCCGTGGGGATCCAAATTCCCAAGTCAGCTCACCTTCTAATCGTTACCATGAGTCATATCACGACTTGTGGTCTGCTCCCATAGGTAACCACACGACCTATTCTTTGCCCTAATGCCAGATTTCAAATTTTCTCTGTTTCAACTCCCAGGTATGATCTTTGGGCTTCCGAGGTATTACACTACCACACCCATAATGGATATTTGATCCCAACAAGCACTCTCCTGCGTGACTCTTGCCACACTTCCCGTAGGCTAGAAGGTGCGCTCTTTCTTTCTGCTCTGCTCCCTAGTCCCTCGAGCCTGAGGCCCTACTCCTATTGTCACCTCTGGGTCTGAATGGGACACTAACTGATGATATGACTTTGGAGCTAATGACCTATGATGACACTACGGCAGTAATAAGCTTCGATATCTGGTTGAGAGAACCCATAATTATGCGTCTGGCTCGCTTGGCCTCTCTCTCTCAGATGCACCGCCTTCATCTACTAGGCGTGAAAAATTATCTGGGGAAAGTCAATATCCCAATGAAGCATGGAGATCCTACAATCCTTTTCCAGGTAGTCCGCCACTCCATGTATAAATTTGCTCACCCGAGCCCTTTGATAAGCCAGTAGCTATGGGGCATACCTGGACAAACGGGTGAACTCCAAAGCATACTCCTAGACTGTCATCTTCCCTTACTTTGGGTTCACGCACCCCGCTACTATGATCTCCCTCATCTCGCGAGGGAATAACCCGTCTAAATGCAAAATTGAACTCCTCCCAATTAACGGGACCTTCTCCCACTATCTAGCTATCTTTCCACTACTTGAAGCAGATATGCGTAACCCCTTTCAGTTGATAAGAGGATAAGTCGGTGCACTCCTCTTCGCCCACCCCCATGATGTGGGTGATCTTCAGAATCTTATTGATAAACTCATGTGGATCTCGTCCACCTTCGATCAAGGAACTCGGGAGGGGTCATTCTCGAATATCTAACTCTTCTTTGCCACCGCATTCTCGTTACGAGGTCATGCGCCACCCCATGCTTATTGACTTGGGTGGTCAAGGACTGGGCTAACATCTCAATGGCTTCCCTGAACTCTGCATTGGCCACCAGCTCGTATCGTGCTCCACATGTGGGTTGGTGGCGCTCTTGATGCCCATCTCCATTGCAATCCTCATGGCCATTACCATTTCCATTTCTGTTTCCATTAACTTTGCGGGGAAGCATGATTCTACAAACGCATATATGATGAGTTAGACGGATAGAAAGACATTTCATCGCACATGGATCATGAAAAGAATGGAACATTTCCTAAACAATTCATAGCCTCTTCGTCATAAATGTGGCGTGCTTAGCAACCATGAAAAATACTCTACTTAATAAGTCTTTCAAACACCCTAGGACACTTCAAAACCTAATCTCTGATACCAAGTTTGTCACGACCCCAACATGGGCCCCGGATTGAGACATAGAACAAGGAACCACGAGAGACTCCAAGTCGACCCATGGAATGAACATAACATCTAACTCGTCAATAAAATAAAGATCAACCTAATAAACATAGCGAGAAGGTGAACATAGAATAACATTAGAACATACAATGCGAGTGCAAATGAATACAATCTATGTTTGAAAAGCCTCTATTTCTGATGAGTTGATGGGACCAGACCCCAACTAACTCTCTAAGCCTTTGGCGAAAATTTAAAGCTAAGCGATAAAAAGGAATGGTCCTCGGGGGATGAGGATTCACCAACTGAAACTGGATATGCTACTTTGGAAGGATTGCTAGCAATGAGTCTAAGTACGAATATCGGAGCCTATATCATTAATATAGAGTATGTGGTCAGTACATGAAATGTATTGAGTATGCAAGGTAAGTAAAATGGACAGTAAAAATGCAAAGAGTTCTTAAGAGTAGGAAGACATGCTCATAACGTAAATATCATAATATAAATATAAAGCTCAAGCTTTTCAAAACATTCGTAAATCATTAATAATCATACTCATAAGAAGAAAATTTATTAAACATGACTTGAGCCAAGGTGCATAAACATAACCATGTATAAATCATGTGGAACAATGGGAGGGACTCATCATCATTACTGACACCATCATGGTAGAGGCAACCACAAGGATGTCCCAACTATCTCACTCAAATGGGCGAGAGTCGTCCGGGCTTGCCGGGCAAGGGGCCGTGCGTGTGATATTACAAAAATCCATTAACATTTGGATATATATAAACCTATGATGGCACGTAGTTCTGAGACACTGACGTAGTCCTTTGAATCTTTGCGCTACTCGGTGCTAGTCTTTGCTCCCAAAAACATGCACGTTAGGGATCATATAGTAATCATAAAATCATTCATAAATTTAATGGACAAATAAATAATAACATCATTGATCCCCATTTAAAATACATGTTCAGCCATGAACAAGGGCCCATGAATTGGCCAAGAGTCATACATCCATCAATCATGAAATCTATGCATACTTGTAAACATGTATAAACTTGAAATTTCATAAATTCATGTAGAGTACTTGAGAGAAATCAAATCATAATTGGGCTAATTAAGATCAAGATAATAATGAAATCATAACTTGATTTTCACTAAACAAACATAATTGAGCATAATTAAATTTAAATTAAAATCTATAAGTTTATATTCAAAATAATTATAAAATCTTCTCATAGATCATAAGACATGATTTAATACATGAAGAAGTTTACCATAAATAGATCATAGAGAATTCCACAAGAGTTGGAATAAACCTCATAGACCATGAAACTTGAACCTAGAATTGAAGTTCATGGAATTGACAAAAATTTTGAGCATGAGTGACGGAGCTCTCATTCATAGCCTTACATACGAGAGGATCTGATTTCACAACTTTTTGATTCTTAGAAGGAAAATTGAGGAAGAACTTTGAAGAACTAGACTTTATCACCTCTCAAAAACTCTAAACTTGCATGCATGAATTAGGATGGACATAGAATGAACTTACCCTTCTTAAAACTCACTATTCAGAGCTTAAAACATCGTACTTTAGGCCTTAAGAATATAGGAATTACGGAAAATCACTTAATAAACTCGCAGGGAAAAATAGAATGCCGGTTCAACGAGAGTTGGATGGGTCGTCGTCTATGGACACAGCTCATGGCCACCGGAGTTGTGCACAACACACTTACATTCCCTCTGATGGTCACCACGAGGGACACAAAAAGGCTCGTGGTGCACCCAGCAACTCGTGAGTGACCCACCCATTGCCAATATTACCCAATTCTTCAATCTCCAAACCATTCTTGACCATGGGTCATGTAGCAGGTCATGGGGTCTACCCGATGACTCATGGTCACCCCAAACATGAAATTTTCAAATAAGTGAAACTCCTCACCACGAGTCACTTAACGAATCGCGCTCATCCTGATAGGTCACTGGCTTCGTCCCTTTATCTGGTGTAGAAAATCTTGGTATCTCCGTTTCAATTCTCGCGTTTGATCTTAGGATTACGGGGCATTACAGAAGTCGGTTCGATCTAAGTACGATCAATGCTGATTCTTTTGTACCACTATATATACCCACTCATAGGATGTTTCTCATAAAAAGTCTGGAGAAGTTTTCACAACATGCAATAGTTTACATTAGATTGGGCATTATTGTTGGAAGTATGAAAGATCTTATGCGAGAATTCATCAAGTTCTTGTGATTCTAATAAGCTTTGGAGATTTTTCAAATAATTTTATATTATTGTAAGTATTTCATTATGACTTCTTATAAATCTTAAGTTATTGTTTTCTCAAACATGAGTGACTAAATCTCAGAAGCTAGGGTTTCAGGAACCATGAGGGATTAACGGAAGTGGGCAAAATAAAATAGTGATTCTTGAATAGTGAATTGGGTGGATTGTTATTCTCTTCGTTTTAATGAGTTTTGAGTAGTTTGCAAATATTGAAACGTGCCTGTATCTTCAAGTTGCTCGACAAAGAGGTTGAAGTTAGGAAAAGAGAATAACAATGAAATTTTGTGGCTATAGCCCTCATCTAACTAAATTGTGCTCCTAGCTGAGGGGATACATCTAAGGCTTAAGGTGAGGAAAATTAAACACACCTAAAGTACGAGAGTTTAGGTGAAATTCATCTATGCTGGTGAAAGGCGCTAGATGAACTTAATCTTCAGTCATACACAAAATACACAAGGCTAGATCACAAATAAAATAAACTTACTACATTATGAAATTATGGGGAACACAATCTAATTTTGTCTCATTAATTTATTAACAACTTAATTAATTGTTTAGAATTACTTTTTCTTTTATCTTGCAACCCCACTGAAATCTTGATTGATTTTGCTCATCATTAACATATTATTTCTTTCAAATTCCCTATGGGGATCGACCCCAACCTAGTTGGGTTACCATGATAACGACCGCTTTATGCTTTATTACGAGGTGTAATTTGGGCGTGATCAGTACTGAGTGAGAATTTTGCATAAAAGGAGCACAAATGAAGAGAAGAATGGAAAAGCTAAAGTGTGGAAATTAGATGTCCCAACCCGAACATAGGCCCGGATCGAGGCACGGGATAGCAGTGCGAGAAGCTCCAAGTCGAGTAAAACTCACCATAATAATGTGGAAGTCTAACATACATAATAGTGGAAGTCTGACAATATAATAATAATATACGAACATGCGAATACATAACACAACTCACGGGTGAATCACTATGTACGATAAGCCTCTACATACTACTTGAGTTGATGGGACAAGACCCCAGCCTTGCTCACTAAAGAGACTGAAGCTGAAAATACTGAACATAAGTTGATAAAAGGGTCTCGAAGGATGGACTCACCAACTCAAGGCGAGGGATGTAAACTTTGAGGATCAGACTAACGAGGCGGGACTTAAATTGAATATTCGGGCTTTGTATCATGAAATGATACAACAAAGTATGGTCGGTCACTTGAAATGTGCGAGTATGAAAGAGTAAATAAATACGGACAGTTAAAATATATAAGATTTCATAAGATTAGGACAACATGATCATAAAGTAAATATCATAATGTAAACATAAGGGCTCAAGGTTTAAAATCATTCGTAATCCAATGTAATCAAATTCATAAGAAAACTTTATAAAACATAACTTGACCCAAAGTACATAAACATAACCATGCATAAGTTATGAGGAACAATGGGAGGACTCATCTTAACCGACACAATCATGATAGAGCTTACATGATGTCCCACTATTTTGCCCAAGTAGTAGGACCTTTTTGGCTCTGGCAGAGATGCATGAATAGTGATATCACGGGGGATCCAATAATAAATATATTTATATACCTACGGTGGCACGTAGTTTTGAGACCACGGGGATTTACCTGAATGACGGGTTTACTTAATGCTAGAACTGTCCTAAAAACATGCATGTGAGGGCTCATATAGTAACTGTGAAATCATTCATGAAGTTATTCGCCAAATAAGATAATAACATGATTGATCCCACTTGAAATACATGATTAGCCATGTATAAGGGCCCATCAATTAGCCAAGGTTCATAAATACATAAATCGTGAAAATCATGCATACTTGTAAAGAATTTATATACTTGATATTCATAAATCCATGATAATACTTGAAGAGATATCATAACATGAATCATAAATCCTAATTTAGACTTAGTAACATAACTTGATTTTTCATGAAACTTACATAATTGGGAATAATTAAATTACAATTTGAAACTATGAATTAATAATCAAAATAGGTATAAATTTTTCCATAGATCATAAAACATGATTTGATATATGAAAGAATTGACCCACAAATAGATATAGGAATTTCACAAGAATTGGAATAAACCCCATAAGAACATGAATTGGAATCTAGAATTGAAATCTATGAAAATTAGAAGAAATTTGAGCATGAGTGAAAGGAACTCTCATTCATAGCCTTACATACTGGAGTAAATCTAATTTACACTTCCTCTTGAAAACCCAAAGTGCACAGAAATTGGGGAATTGTTCAAGCTTGATCTCCAAGGGAAGAACTCTAATTTATGCGGAATGGTAAGGTTTAGGATAGGTTTAAAACTCTTAATACCCTTCTAGCGAGCTTAAAGGTAGTTTAGGACCTTAGAGCTTACGAATTACAAAATACCTTAATGAAATATGCGCAATTTCTGCTGCAAGTGACAACGACTAATACCACCCGGTCGTCCCTTGATACCCGCGACTCGTCGGCGTATCCATCCGTGACTTCCTCCATTATTTATTAACTTCTCAAATCTGATACCACGACTCAACGGTAAGAATTCGTTACTTCAAACAATGATCCATTGTATTCTCCCGTTACTACATGTGATGAACCTACATCTAAACTTCCACGAGTCACACCACTACCTCGTACCTTCATCCGACGAGTGAGTTCCATCCGTTACCTCGAATGGGGATTTTCCTTCTCCTTCCTATAGGCACTTACCCAGGCTTGTTGTTCCTCACAATGAGATGTACTACGACTCGTACCATCTATCCCTACTGCCCTAGTGACAACCAACGACCCAAACCTATGACTCGTTACATCGTCCTACGGGTCATACCATGGACCCGTTATCTCTGAGTCTACTTCTGCAGAACCTGGCCATGAGTGTCTCCCATGGGTCGTTAGACCTCCAACAACTCGTACCATGAGATGTTCGAGTAAGATATCAGATTTTCTCCTGCCTTCTCATTTCGAATTCTCGAGTCTAGTCTTAGGCACTTCCCGGGGTTACAATATCTCCTCCTTGGGAACATTTGTCCTCGAATGAATGAACATACTGAAAGTTGGGAAATAGGTCGACATCACAAATATTGAACATCTAAAGGCTGGCAGTGGAGTATTTGACTACGGGTAGAATACATCAATTTAGTCATGAATCACACATACATGCATCGACATGAAAGAAACTGGAACATATAAACTGAACATGAAACTGAATAGAATACTAAGAAAGAAACTAGTACCTCAATTTGGCCCGAATCGGAAGGGAATAGATACGGGTATTTAGCCATCATATCTTCTTCGGCCTCCCACGTAGATTCCTCAACATCCACAGTTACGCCACAAAACCTTTACTGAAGCTCCTATCTTATTTCTTTGCTTCCGAACCTGATGATCAAGTATTTCCACCAGAACCTCTTCATAGCTTAGGCGATCCTTCACACCTATGCTCTCCTCCAGAACAACCAAGTAGGATCACCCATGCACTTCTTCAAAAGAGACACATGAAACACCGGATACACACTGAAGCTAAATCTGAGGCAACTCAACTCATATGCTACCTTGCCAACCCGTTGGTATGGTCAACATAACAGGGAATAGAGTTTCCTTTCTTTCGAATCTCATTACTCCCGTAGGAGATACCTTCAAAAACACCCAATCATCAAATTCAAGCTCAAGTTCTCTCCCTCTTATCCGCATAGGACTTTTGATGACTTTGGGCTGTTCTCATTTCCTTTATAAGCTGAACTTTCTCCAGAGCCTCGTGGACTGAATCTGGTCATATCAATGTAGCTTCACTAACTTCGAATCAACCAATGGTAGCCTCAAGTGGAGCCACTTGAATCTTTGAAATGGTAGCTATTATTATAGAAAATTCAATGAGAGGCAAATGATCATCCCAAGTATCCTTGAAATCAATCACACAGGCCCTCAACATATCCTCAAGAGTCTGAATGGTCCGTTCAGCTTTGAGCATATATTTGGGGGTGAAATGTTGTGCTAAGCGCTGACCCAGTACCAAGTCCCTTACGAAACGATCTCCAAAGCGGGGAGGTAAGGCAGTACCTCTATCTGATTGTTGACAAGGGCACTCCATGCAACCAACTAACTCCCAAATGTACAACTTAGCATAATCCTCCACCGAATTGATAGTTTTTACTAGTAGGAAATGAGCTACTTTAGTTAGCTTTGTCTACAACCACCAAAATAGAGTTATACTTGTTAACAATTACGAAACCCGTAATGAGGTCCATATTGATTTCCTTCACTTCCAAGTAGGGATACTAATGTCTTGGAGCACACCACCAGGTCGTTGATGCTCTACCTTCACCTATTGACAATTCGGACACTAAGCCACAAACTCTGTTATGTCCTTGTTCCTTGCAATTCCACCAAATAAACTTCCCATAGGTCACGAGTACATTTGGTGGCTTTTTCAGATATGTGAATATCTAGAACCATGATCCTCATGCAATATTCTCTCTCTCAAGTCATGAACTCCCGGTACACACAAATGACCCTGATATCATAGTACACCATCTTCCCCTTGGGAGTAAACCTCCACCTTCGATTACGAATGACTTCTTTCGGCTTTACTAAAATAGGATCCTCATCTTATCTAGCTTTGACCTTGGTCAGCAAGGAAGATTCTGATCCATTCTGAACATTAACACCACAATCCGTCAAGTTAACAAGATGGACTCCTAGTCATGTGAGCCGATGCACATCCATCACTAATTCTCCTCTCTGATCTACATGGGTCACACTCTCTCCTTAGAAAGCTATGATTAGAGCATCTTCCACCACATTAGCCTTTCGAATGATAAAGGAAACTCATATTACAATCTATAAGAAGCTCAACAACATTCTTTGGCGTAAATTAGATCCTTCTGGGTAATGACGTAGTGGAGGCTTTTGTGGTCCATAAACACATCTCACATGGACCAGTAAAGATAGTGTCTCGAAATCTTCAAGGCAAATACCTCTTTCATTTGCCAACGAGGTGCGTGAGTTGGATAGATCGTTTCATGGACTTTCCGCTTCCTGGAAGAATAGGCTAGAATTTTACGGTGCTACATTAATACACAACAAAGGCTGATTCTTGAGGCTTCCACAAATATACCACAACCCATACATGCCCTCTCGGGTAGGGTCAACATGCCCCAGTCTTGAAGTGAGTTGAGTCTTCAGGAAGCTTTCACAAGCCTCTGACCCTTAAAACTTCACTTTCTTCTGGGACAACTTATTCAATGGTTCTGCAATGGATGAAAACCCTTCAACAAACCTCCGATAGTAACCCGCTAAACCCAAGAAACTCCTATCTGAAGGGCTAGCTGGTCTAGGCCAATTCTTTACAACTTCTATCTTTTGAGATTCCACTTGTACACCCTCACTTGACACCACACTTTATGATAAAAAAATGCAACCAAGTTTAACAAAACTCACATTTGCTGAACAACTCAGCATACAATTGGCGATCCTTAAGTCGTAGCACCACCCTCAAATGGCGGCATGCTCCTCTTTTAACAGTATATGAGGATGTCATCTATGAACATTAATCACAAGCATATTCAAATACAACTTGAACACCCTGTTCATCAAATCCATAATTAGAAGCTGTGGGAGAATTTGTTAATCCAAAAGACATAACTACAAACTCATAGTAACCATACCGAGTCCTGAAAGCTGTCTTTGGAATGCCATTCTCCCGAACCCTAAGGCGATGATATCACGGATGAGTTCTATCTTTGAGAAATACTTGACACTCGAAATGTTGGTCAAACAAGTAATCAATTATAGGGAAGTGATACCTATTGCTTGATGGTGACCATGTTTAAGTACCGGTAGTCAATGCACATCTAGAGGGAACAATCCTTTTTCCGGGCAGAGAACTTGTGCACCCCACGGGGACTTTCTAGATACGGTGAAATCCTTATCTAAGAGATCCTTCAACTGCTCCTTCAACTCCTTTAGCTCAGCTAGAGCCATTCTCTAAGGATGAATATATATAGGCAACATATCGAGATGAAGGTCAATGCAAAATCGATCTCCGGCTCGGGAAGAATTCCCATTACATCATGCCGGAAATACTTCTTGATATTCACACACTACGAGGAAATTCTTTTGGATAGTCGGGATTTTAGACGTAGCAACCTAATCCTAACTAGATGGTACACGCAACCCTTAGAAATCATCTTTTGGCCTGAATATAGGAAATGGAAACGATTTACAGGCATGGGTGAACTACCCTTCTATTCTAGAGACTGGCTCACCCAAAAATTGAAACTCTTGCACGGGTTCTTTAATTTGCGAGGCATAACATACATGTAAGCAATCCATGCCAAAGATAACATCAAAATCTGTCATGTCTAGCTCTACTAAATCTATTGATGTGACTTTCTGAAGGACTGTGACAGGGCAATTTCTATATACTCGTCGAGCTAATCACCAACTAGAGTAGAGACTAAGAAGGGAACTTATAGGATTTCGGGACACTCATAAAGCTACTAGCAACATAGAGGGCGTCTAAAAGATAAAGTATCCCATGGATCTAACAAAGCATGTACATCAACATGGTATACTCACAACATACCGATGACCATATCAGGTGAAGTCTCCTGCTCCTGTTGAGATGCAAGGAATAAATCTTGTTCTAGTCTTCGGACCTCTTTGCACTAGTGGATGCTTGCTGTTCGGCTAAGGCATCTTTGGTCGCGCTCTTGAAATTTGTTAACTGAGCATGACATCTACCATCACTCTGTCTAGCCAACGGACACTCCCGGTGCTTGTGCCTGGTCTACCACACCCAAACTAGATATCTGACCCAATCAAGCACTCCTAATGTGATTCTTTCCACACTTTTGCATATCGAAGGTACGCTTTGCACTGCGTGCTCCCTCTCTGTCCCCCGAACTTGATGCTCCGCTCCTCTAATCACCTCACAGTCTAGATGGAGCACTGGCCGATGATGGCGCTGGAGCTAATGGCCCCTAATGAGACTGTTGGTGATGTTCGCCTCCCTATCTCTGCTTTGGGAGAACTCATAATTTTCTATCTGGCCCTCTCTTGGCCTCCCTCTTTCGGATACACCGCCTCCATCTGCTTCGGGCATACAAAAAGTCAATGTGCGATGAAGCATAGCGGTCCTATAATCCTTGACCAGGTAGTCTTCTACTCCATGCACAAACCTGCTCACCCGGGTCCTACGATCAACCACCGGCTCACAGTGCGTATTTGAACAAATGAGTGAACTCCAAACCATACTCTGGACCATCATGTTGTTGCCTCAAGTTCACAAATACGGCTTCTTTGATTTCCCTCATCTCTCAAGGAAAGAACCAATCCAAAAAATACGGTATGGAACTCATCCTAACCAATGGGGCCCACTCCAACTACCCCTACCATCCAGCTACTGTCTGAACAATATATGCACAACCCCTTTCAGCGATATGAGGATAGATACGCACCTCCTCTCTGTCACCCCCATGATGCAGTGATCTTTAGAATTTCATCAATAAACTCAAACAGATCCTTGCCTACCTTCGACCAAAGGAACTCTGAATAGTTCATGCTAAGAAAATCTCTAACTCTCGCTACTGCATTCCCATTCTGGGGACATGCGCTACCGCCCTACTAGTTGAATTAGGCGGTCAAAGCTTGCTAACATCGAATAGCTTCCTAAACTCACGGATGGGCAGCTTTTAACAAGACACATGATCCTCGATGGCTGGTGGGGCTTGCTGGTATCTATTCCCATTGCCATTCTTATGGCCATTTCCATTTCTATTCCTTCTTTTATTAACTCGGTGAGGAGGCATGATTATGAAAACTTATATAGCATGAGTTAGAAGGATAGAGTTTCATTTATCTGCGACACTTAGATCATGAAATAAGGGAAGTTTCTTCGTGTTTCGTAGCCTCTTTCATCACAATTGTGACGCGCTTCATACCCATGAAAAAGACTCTACTTAACGTGGATTTTAGACACTCTAGGACACTTGAAACCTAATAGTCTAATACAAAGTTTGTCATGACCCGAACATAGGCTCGGTTCGAGACATGGGACAAAAAACAGGGCTCAAGTTGACCCATGATATATATATATGATATCTTAAAACTCAACACAATAATGTGGAAGTCTAACATACATAATAGCATAACTCTAAGAATATAATAAAATTTGAACATACGGAATACATAACACAATTTTGAAGCTAATTACACACTATATGCGATAAAACTTTACATGCGCGAGTTGATGGGACAAGACCCCACTAACTCACACTAAAGACTAAAGCCAACAATACTAAAATAAGCTGTAAAAGGGGCCTCGAAGGATGAGGACTCACCAAATCTGGCTAAGGGATGCAAACTCCGGGGATCATACTAAGGCGGGACTAAACACGAGATAATATGAGTCTATATCTTGAAATGATACGGCATAAGAAGTATGCGTTCGATTACTTTGGAATGTACTAAAAGTATGCAAGGTAAGTAAACGGTGTTAAAATACATAAGAATTCATAAGAGTAGGACAACATGATCATAATGTAAATATCATAATGTAAACATAAGGACTTAAGGTTTTCAAACCATTCGTAATCCAATCATAATCATAGTCATAAGAGAAAACATAAAATATACCTTGAGCCATAGTACTTAAACACATAACCATGCATAAGTCGCGAGGAACAATGGGAGACTCATCTTAAGCAAACACCATCATGATGGCTTACATGATTCCCAACTATTTCAATTTCATCTGAGTGGTCATGGCGCCCCGAATTTTCAAGCAAGGGGGCGTGTATGAATGGTGATATTCATTGGGATCCAATAATAAATATATGTATATACCTATGGTGGCAGGTAGTCGAGACTATAGGATTTGCACGAGCAGCTAAGTCTACTTGGTGCTAGATATTTCTCCAAAAACATGTATGTAGGGCTCATAGTAACCTTGAAATCATTCATAGAAGTTCATGGCCAAATAAAATAATAACATGATGGATCTCACTTGGAAATAAATGATTATCCATGAATAAGGGCCCATAGATTGGCCAGAGTCATAAATCCATAAATTATGAAAATCATGCATACTTGTAAAACATTTATATACTTCATATTTATAGATGCATGATGAGTACTTGAATAAAAATCATAACATGAATCATAAATCATAATTTAGACTTAGTAAGATCAAAATCATAATAAAATCATAACTTGAAGTTTCATGAAACTTACATAATTGGGCATAATTAAATTAAACATTAAAAGTATGAATTAATAATTGAAATGGGTATAAAATCTACCTATAGATAATAAAACATGATTTGACACATGAAAGGAATTTAGCCATAGATAGATCATTACAATTTCACAAGAATTGTAATAAACCCCATAAGATCGTTAATTGGATCTAGAATAAAAATCTATGGAATTGAGAAGAATTTTGAGAATGAGAGTGAAAGGAACTCTCAATATCATAGTCTTACATACTGGGTAAATACGATTTACACTTCTTCTTGAAAACCCAAATGAAATTGGAGAGAATTAGGAAATACTTCAAACTTGATCTCTAAGGAAGAACTCTAATTTACATGCATGGAATGGTAAGGCTTAGGATAGGTTTAACACTCTTAATACCTGCTCTTGAGCTTAAGACGATTTAGTTTAGGACATTAGAGCTTAGAAAGTACGAAAATAACCTTAATGAAAAGTTTGGAATTTCTACCTTTGCCGGTGACGGCGATACCACGGGTCATTCCTTGATACCACGACTCGTGGTATCCATCAGTACTTCATCCATCATTTCTTAATTTATCGAGATCCTAATATCACGACTCGGCAAGGATAGCTTGTTACTTCAAACAAGATGCATTTGTATCCTCACATTACGCCTCTAATGAACCTTCATATGGACTTCTCACGAGTCACACCATGACTAGTACCTTCATCAAACAAGTCGTGGGTTCCATCCGTTGCCTCGATTGTGGATTTTTCCTTCTCCTTCCCATGACTCATTGTTCTCACAACGAGTCATACTACCTTTTTACCATCCATCCCTAGTGCCACAGTGATAACCAACGACCGCAACCTATGACTTGTTACATCGTTCTATGAGTCATACTATGGACCCATTACCTTTGAGTCTACTTCTGAGAACCTGACCACGGTGTCTCCCACTGGCTGTTGGGACCCTCCAAAAACTCATACCATGAGACATTCGAGTAAAATCTTAGATTTTTGTGTGCTTCCCATTTCAAATTCTTGAGTCTAGTCTTACGAACTTCGGGGGTATTATATTAGAAGAAAAGTAAAAGTTGAAAAATGCTAAACAAGGAGGGTGATGCAGTAGGGAAAGAAAAAGGGAAGGTTTGAAACATAAAATAATGAAAAGAATAAAGTAAATGAACTTAAAGTTATGAAATCCTCACTAGTAACCTAAGTTGCAAAATTGAAAAATAAATGGAGGTATAAGGTGTAAATAGGAGATTGAAGAATGTGCTAAAACGTCAAATAATGATGAAGTAATAAAGTACTTAGGGAGAATAATCACTATCTTAGCTAAATCGTTCCTACCCGTCCCTTTGCCTACATTACAACTATCTTAAGTCCTAATTTGTCTTAGATTTGATGCCTATCTTAGTGGAGTTTATACGGTGAGGGGAAAGCCTATGGGTCATTTTGTGCATACATGTTGAGTTCGCTAGGAGAGTGAGTGATTTTATTCTATCTATTCCCAACACCAAGTTTCTATGTATCTAATGTGAGAGAAAGCGAATCTCAATAGTGAGGGCTTTTATAATTGTAGAATTTTGGTATATCCTTGTTGCTAAATTACATATGATTCATATTATTTAAATATATCGTTATGATTTAGTTCTAGAAGATAAAAAATGGCTAATTTAGCAACCTTTGAATGTTTATCTTATACGCATATTGAGTGGATTGTTGGAGCTTGATAAACTTGTTTAATGACCTAGTGTCTAAGTAGACCTATTTGTAAGGTAAATATCATGGATTTGTGCACTTGAGTGGGAAAGTATTACATTTTGTTCGAGGAGGAACAATAGTTTATGTGTGGGGCGGTGATGTAGCGCGTATTATGCATTTATTTGCCATATTTTACCCATACTTAACAATGTTTTGAGAGTAAATTATGTGTATTTTTGGTTTTATATGATATTTGTGAAAAAATCTAACACCGCGATTAGATGTTTTCAGGGATTAAAGTGATGGATTTGGACTTATTTGAGGCTTTAAAGAGCAAGAGTTTCCACGAAAAAATTCCAAGGGATCAAGTGCCACATCATAATAGAAGTTGGACTCTCGTAGGCACATCTGTTCAAGGACCTATGCGACGCGCAGGCATATCTACACACCAAAAGTCACAATCAAGCACCAATATGGAAATGAGGGCCGTGATGCGAAGCTATCTTGCCCACTAAAAACCTGCAAAGTTCAATCCCAGTCCAAGTAGGAAGAAAATTATTCTACTATTATATATACCCCTTCTTAGGAAGTTTTAGGTGTCGAATATTGTAGAATATTGTTGAATATTGTTGGAAAGTTGAATTCACCACTTATTCTTTGATCAAAATTGTTGTAAGTGTGGAAAGCACTATTCCGTTCTTGCGTTGGAGAGGAAACATCAAGTTTCTTGAAAAGGAAATTCTATTTAGCTTTGGATATTTGGCAAAAAATTTCATATCAATGTAAGTATTTCATTATCACTTCATATAAATCTTATGTTATTGTTTTTTCAAACATGAGCGGCTAAACCTCTTGAGCTTCGATCGTGGGAACCATGATGAATTAACACAAGTAGGCAAAAAGAATAGTGATTCTTGAATGGTGAATTGGAAAGTTGTTATTATCCTATGTTTTAATGAGTTTTAGCAATTGCAAGCATTGTAACGTGCTTATCATCAACTGCTTGACCAAAAGAGGTTGAAGTTAGGATTGGAAATTTGAGGCTACCAACCCTCATCTAATTAGCAGTAGCTAACTTGAGATAGTTAGTCCAAGACTATGGCTAGGGAAAAATATACACACCAAAAGTTCTAGAGGATTTAGGTGAAATTCATGTATGTAGGTCAAGAGATGTTAAATGAACCTAATCATCAATCTTACAAAAATACACCAAGATAGATCATTAATAAAATAATCCTGCTATATTATGAAACACTGGAACACAATCCTAGTTTTGTCTCATCAATTTCATAACAACTTAATCACTGCATAAAATTACTTTTTTTATTTGCAATCCCCCTTTTGAAATATTGACTACTAGTTGATTTACTCATCATTAACATACTATTTCTTCCGTATTCCCTTTGTGGATTATTATTTATAGTTGGATTACTATATTGTCGCGACTGCATTGCGCTTCATTCGAGGTGTAATTCGGGCGTGATCAACGCTACTCCGTGGGAGATTTTCCTTTTCTTAGCGCGTCATAGTGTTAAAAGTCAATAAACATGTAAATAAACAACATTTAATCATCTAGTTCTTCTTTCATGGCTATAGAATTTCAATTAAACCCAATATTATGGTCAAATTTGATACCCAGAGGTTAATCTATCATATTCTATCTCATATTGATCATTCCATCTTATTTTAGGGAGATTTTACTCCATAATTCCTTTTCAAGACTTCCTGCAAAAAGGTCCAAGCTTGCAATTCTAGGTTTCTACTATTAAAAAATCAATGTTCTAGTGCCACTTCATCCTAGAAGATGTTACTTACACACTTCTAGGCTTAGGAATGTACACCTTATTATTCTTATTTGAATATATCTAGTTTTCATAAACCTAGAATTGTTAGCAGAGAATAACCATTTAGGACCACCCATTGATTCTAGGTGTTAGGAATCGAATATGGAGAAGACCTGGCTAGGAAACGTACCTTAGGGAGAACAAGCATACTTGCCTCACGGAAAATCACCCCAAGCCCTTCAATTTTTGTGCCTTGGGATAATGTGGGAGTGAAAACACCAAATTCTTAATTAAATTGTTTTTTGGCCTCACATCGTCCACTGCAGCGGTCCATTTTCTATTGTAGGGGACCTTCTATGGCGACAAAATTTCATCACGGCAGTTTCGGCTTGACTTTCCTCTATCCATTGTAGGCAGACTCCGACCCTATAGTGAATCTTGCTGTAGTGGAAATTCCACTACTACAACAGTATCCTGCTAACTAGTAGCTCGATAATCCTACACATTTCTCCATTCAAAAACACAAGTGCTTTATCCAAACCTCCTAGAGATTTTCAATTAGGTACCTCAACCAAAAATATTTAAAGCCTTAATTATCCTATAATGACGCACGGGTCGTTAAATCAGATACCAATTAAAACACCCTTCATCCCCGAACGGTCAAAAAACCCATGTAAATTAGAAAGAACCTGACTCGATGAAGAGGCGAGGGGTATTTCTCCCATAAGTCTACTTTGGTCTCTCAAGTGGCTTTCCTCAGTAGGATGATTCTTCCATAGACCTTTATAAGTCAGCGTCTCCTTGATCTCGGTTTGCGGACCTCTCTATCTAGTATCGCCACTGGCTCCTCTTCATACAATAAATTTTCATCAAGCAGCACAAAATTTCCTCGGATAATGTAAGTACCATCCCCATGATACTTCTTCGGTATAGAAACATGAGTACCAGATAAACTCAAGACAAATCGAGAGATAAGTACAATTCATAAGCCACCTCCTATACACGTTGAAAAACTTCAAATGGACCGATATATCTTTGGCTAAGCTTGCCTCATTTTCCAAACCACATCACCCTTCACGGGAGAAACCTTTAGCAAGACCTGCTCTCCACCATAAACTTCATGTCCCAAACCTTTTAGTCGGCATATTGTTTTGTCTACTACGATCTTCCATGAGTTTTTAAATCACCTTGACCTTTTCCACCAGTTCCTTTAGAAAATTAGTACCACAAGGCCTTGTCTCAGAGGCATCAAAACCAGCCAATAGAGGACCTACATCTCCTCCTATACAAAGCCCCGAACGTTGCCATTTTAATACTTGAATGATAGCTATTGTTGTTTGTAAACTCCGCCAATGGTAGGAACTGTGTCCCTATTGAAGCCTTAGTATATCACACAAGCTCAAATTATATCTTCTAATGTATGGATAATCCTCTCAAATTACCCATCAATTTACGGGTGGAATTCTGTGCTCAAATCGCCCCTAATACCCAGTAAAGCCTGCAAGGTTCTCCAAATATTTAGATAAACCCGGTAGCCTCTATCTAAGATGATTGACAGTGTGCTACAACTAGAGTCTATACCATGGATGCAACACATTTCCTAGAGCTACAAGTGACACCAAGCTAATACATGGTGGTGAGCCCGCAAGTGTACGGGTCGTGCAAGTAATATAGTCGCCCTTTTTAAGAACCGGAATGTCCAACCCACGGGATTTGGACCCATTCCTCTAACTATCCATTTATAGCGTGAATCTTAAATACCTAAAGTGTTGGTTATAAACATTTTCGATGAAGGATATTTAAGTCTAAGTTTGGGTCAACGACATATTCTAAAAGTGCTCTAGGAGCAACATAGAGTTAAAACCAATTAATCATGCGATAATATGATTTGCAATGGAATAAGCATGGGACTATCAATTTTTATTTCACATAATTAGAATTGCATGTTCATGGTCTTTCGAGCCTCTAAACAGGCAATCTAGCCTCACTGCATCATTGTGAGGCGAGGAGTTTAATTTTCTAGTCGCGGGCAATCAATTATGTTGTGGTTTACGGGAAAACGATTAGGGACTTTCGTACGTCTAACCATTTAACGCAACTCAGCCGCACACCTACTTCTTTGAGTGGTGATGTGACATCCCAAGTTGGTCTTTCATAACCCCTGTGTGTCAACCAAGCAAGGTGTTAGGTATATTTCTATCCAAATACGGAACCTCTCCCGAGATTACTTCATGCTCCCACATTCTCATGTCCTGACCCTAGGTAATGCCTTCTCAAGCTATTTCCCAAGCTAACAATATGCTTTTATGGTGATCAATCATTAAAACAACCAACAAATCAGAATGCAAGGCAGAAAACAACAATCAATAACTCATTCCAAAAGCAATATCCTTAGAATTACAATCATAATCCATGGCTTCAACCCTAGAGGAAGGGTTCTTGCAATTCATGTTAGTAAAACTACGTTAATCTACTCCTAATCTACTATTAATCTACTCTAACTACATACTTACATGAGATTGGTAGATGAGAAGGGGAATTTGATAAACCCTAGCTGAGTTCTCCCACTTCTCCCTTCCTCCTGTCACCGGTTTTTATGAATAAAATCGTGACCAAATGAAAATAAGAGCTAAGGGTCCTATTTATAGTAAATGGAGAACGTGCATAATTTGGCCTTTCGTGGAACGGCTCCGTGTCACGGAGTGTATCATGGAGCAACTGCCTCCCGTGACACGGAGGCATCGCTCAGCGGAAATCAACCGAAAATCAGCTTTGGCAGAACCTTGCCGCTATAGCAACGTGGCACGCTGGGCAGCGCGTCACACCACTCTTGGTCGCGGAGCACTCATGCCGTGGCACGTTGCCAACGCGCATAGGGGCTGTTTTAAACAGCCTGCCTGCCGTAGCACTCAAACGACGCCCCGGTAGGCTGTTTCCAGGCCTCCTCTTTGCCGACGTTCGCGTGTTGATTCCTTCTCAAAGCCTCTACTTCACCAATTCATGAATTAGCTCCTCAAAAGTCATCAAAAACCTACAAAACAAAGGCTAATCATGTTGGTTAGCACATATCTTCACTTTTATATAAATCACATGAAAATGTATCAAATAGCTTAGGCGACCGCGACGAATTTAAGCTATAAAGCGTAACACGGGACCTATGTTATTTCCCGTGATCACAACCCCACACTTAAAGCCCGTCCCATGAACAACCTTTTACATATCATGCATATGGAGAATTTCACATAACTAATTTAGCAAGTTAATTCAAGCTAGAGGCTGCAATGATTACGTAAGATACAAGTTAAATATAGAACATGCTATGAAATACAACTATGTTAAGACTTCTTAACCTCCAGAATCGACTCTCAATCTTAGCAAACTCATGTCAATCAACTGATTAAGAAATCCCCTTAAAGATTTATCTTCATTAAACATGTGCCCTCTCACGGAAAGAGAGTTACCCCATCGCACGCAAAAATAATTTTTACATCACAACATGTGTGGGTATATAAAAAGATTTTACACTCACTCTCACAAGAATTCACATGCTTCATGTCATGACCCATAAGCTTGCCCTTAGTGTTTTTACTCCACTAATTTGAGGATATATGAATGTAAGATCAAGAGTTAGGACTTTGTAGGTTGTAATTTAACTCAGGTGCGAGGTAGGTACTATTATGGCGAGTAATAGTGACTATCTTTCCTAAGCGCTTTTAATACATCACGCCCTCATTAGGAGCACCCTTTCCTTACTTCACCTTTTTATCCTTGGTAGTTTTTCTTTTTCCTCTTTTGTTTCCCCTTTATTTAGGCACTTTTGACTTGTCAGTAAGGAGCTCTACGAATAATTTTCATTACTTTGTTTTCTTACTCCTTAACGATGATCAACCACTTTTACACAAGTGCACCTTTGTCCTTTCTCGACTTCTACAACACTGCACTCATTTCTTTTCATTCTCCTCACTCCTTTACTCTTTCAGATTTTTCTTCTTCAAGCGCTTAGGAGCTTTGGGTCAAATTCAAGGTTAATGAAAGAAACGGATTAATCTTATGTTGCAGCTATCAAAGAATAGGCTCCAAGCTCAACGGGGCTAACTAGGATTGTGTTTTCAAGGTAGGTAAAACGAGGGATAAAAATTGGGTTAATTCAAAGAAATGCCTAAATCATCTCCTACAATCCACATCCTTCATTTCGCTTCATACACACACCAGGAAAGTTCTAGACAATCCACAATAGCATAGAATACTCAAAAAACCTTACCCTCGGCTTTGCACATGCTCAATTCAAGACACATTCAGCGAGACTCTTACTCATTAATCACAGAATTCAAATTAAGCTCAATAATATTGAGTCAAATTCAAGAGCCTAAGTGTCTCAAACAAGTTATAATCTTGCATTCTTCAATGCCGAACATGCCATCTCACAATCATATCTAGCACATAACAAGAATATCAAGCAATTAATTAGCTATGGTTTCAAAAACCCGACATCTATCGACTAATTTTCCTCAAGACGGTCGTCATCCATCCATCGTCGGAAACAGTCCCTCAGTCTGACTAAAACATTATGTACAGACAAAGAAAAAATAAAAATAAAAAAATTTTATTCTTCGGTTCAAACACCCCCGTCGGAAAGAGCAGAAAGAAAAACCAACGGGTGATGAATTCATGCTCCAGCTCTCAAAAAAAAAAAAAGTTTTCAAATTTTCCACACAAGCATTCCATTCACCAATAATTTGTTAGGCACAAAAATTTTTGAAATTTCATTGAAATTTCCCTCACCCCACCTTAAAAATCATGCTATGTCCCGTAGCATCAAATTAACATTTCAAGGGCGAGAAATACTCCCGAGGCCTTTAGGCCCGGCTAGTAGCATGTTTTCCCCAAATTGCACGAGCGGGTGGTCGACCCCACACTTTTCCTTTTCTATGCTTCTAGCTTCCTCCTCCGAGGGTACTCGAACTTCCCCCTCCAGTGCCTAATCCACAAAAAAACACAAACAAATTAAAATAACAAAATCAAAACAAAAATCAAAATTACAAAGTGTACCTGAGGTACCCTTGGGTTGCCTCCCAAGCAGCGCCTTATTTTTACATCGTGGCACGACGTGGACTGCCCTTTTCGGGACATCCTCATACACAGGTTCTCTTTTCGAGAACCATCTTCTTTTTCTTCGTTGTTGTTGAGAGGAAACAGCCTCCCTCTGTTCCTCCTTTCTCAACTTCTTTTGGTGAAGCCCTTTATCGGACTCGGGCTGAACACTTGATACTGACTTTGGCCGTGCACCTGTGGAATCCTTCCCCCCACACGCTTATCCTGCGCCCAGCACACTAACTTGACAAGGTTTTACGTAGTGTCTTGGATGGAGTTTAGCTCTTGGTAGACCTAGGAAGATTTCTTCTTCATCCTCGACCCTCATTTCAGGGTCCCTTCTTTCAAATCAATCACCGCTCCTCCGGTGGCCAAGAATAGCCGTCCCAAGATTAATGGGTACCTGGTCATCAACCTGAAAATCTAAAACAATAAAATCGCGGGTATAATAAATTTACCTACTTTGATGAGAGAGGTCCTCTATGATTCCATCGGGTGTCACTCGCGACTTGTCAGCCAGCTGCAACATCAGCCTTGTCGGTCTCGGTCTTCCCAACCCCAAGGTATTGAATAAAGGATAAAGGGCATTAGATTAGCTGCTTTGCCTAAAACACACAAAGCTCGGATCACTTCAGCTTTGCCAATTTGTAGGGGTAAAACTCACGGGGTCTTTGAGCTTCTTTGGCATTTTGCTCAATACCTGTGTGCACTCCTCAGTCGGTGCTACAGTCACGGACATCCCCAATCTAACTTTGTTCGCCATCACGTCCTTCAAGTATTTTAGCATACTTGGGCATTCCACACTTAAGACATCAATAGAGGCAAATTTATGTGAAGTTCTTTGAAAGTCTCGCAGAACTTTTGAAACATTCTTCCTCCTTGCTCTTTTTGAATCTATGCGGGAATGGTGGTGGTGGTCTTTGTGCTGGCTGCAATGAAGATTGCCCATTTTGTTGTCCAGCACTCGTTTACTCAATAGCGGTGGGTGGTCCTAGTCTTCCCAACTCAGTGCACCTCTTTTCTCAACTCTTTGTGTACTGCATCAATTAAGCGCCTTCCGCTTCTAAAGTGATGGCATTGATCTCTTGGGGGTTAGGATCTGCATCGCTTGGTAATCCCCCTTGCGGCCTCATATTTTGAGCAGCTGCTATTTGACCCATTTGCTTTTCAAGATTGCGGGTGGCTACTTGCGATTCATTAGAGTACATTTGCCATCCTGCTTTGATTTTCTGCTAGCGATTAAGGTCTCCATAATTTTTCTGCAGAGTGTTTCCTCATGCGGCTGCTACTATGCCCCTCAATCTGCCTATTCTGCTGATACTGATGTTGTTGAGGTTGCATAAAATTACCTTTTTGGTTTCCACCCCAAGAAGAATTGGTGTACATACCATTTTTACGATTGGAGTTGTTTCAAAGTCGATTCCTTTGCACATTCCCAACAAAATTGAGCGATTCCGGATTGGCTCCACAAGATTTCTGCATTATGCCCATTATTACCACAAATTTCACACCCACTCAGAGCTTGCTGAACTGCATTAACATGCGGTGTTGGTGCATACTCCGATTTATTGAGCGGAGTCAACATTCTGATGTTGGGCAAGCTGCTTGTCTTTGCCAAGGCATTTCCAAACCCTCTACTTACATCCAGCTTTTGCTCTTCTTCTGCCCCTCTTGATGATTATTTGTGCCACTACGGATTTCCTTGTGCAATTATTGTTCAACAAGTGTAAAGCTCATCATATGTCTTCTCCAAGGCTTGCCACCCGATGCATAGTCTAGTAGTATTTTTGTGTGTGGGTCCAGACATTATACAAAGGTATGGGCCAGCACTTCATTTGATTGGCGATGATGGGGACAATCTCTCAACAATGACTTGAATCTTTCCCGAAGCCATATACAAGTTCTCATGGGGCTTACGCTTGAGCGAGTATCTCACTTCTCAACTTTGCAGTTTTGCCTGAAGGAAAGAATCTGATAAGGGACTTTCTGGCCAAGTCATCCCATGAAGTAATGGAGTTCGGTGGCTCAGCCTTGACCACTTTTCGCCTCTCCCAATAATGAAAATGGGGAAGAGGGTTAAGCGGACATAATACGTGACACGCCGGTGGGGACGAACGTGTCACTATCTCAGAAAGCTCTGTAAGTGCTCTTTTGCAGGTCCCTCATTTGCCATTTCAGTGAACTGACCACTAGAATGTTACAGCTGCACCATATTCTGTTTTAAGCTCAAAGTTCCCTCAGACTCAGGTTTACGGATACTAGAGTCACATTCGTCGCTAGTGGGATAGCCACTTCGCGGCCCCGGTCTTCTTGCCATTGATTAGATATGATTGTTCTTGTCCCGCGGGTGGTTGTTGTTGTACCTTTTCTTTGAAGTCTCTTCAGCTTTTCACTCTAGAGCTACTCTCCTTTGCAAATGGATTTGACGTTCGGGTTCAAGCAACGATTCCACAAACTCTCTATTTCTAACCGGCTCGGCGGGACAGCACATCACTGCAAATGAGCAGACTAAAACCAAGTTTCTCAACACTTAAAGAAAATTCAAAAATCACATAAAAATAGATAAGTTATCAAAACTTGGCGAGTCCCCGGCAACGGCGCGCAAAAACTGGTAAGGCCCGTAAGTGTACAGGTCGTGCAAGTAATATAGTGGCCCTTTTAAAAGCTAGGAATGTCGAACCCACAGAGATGGACCCGTTTTTCTCTAACTATCCATTTATAGCGTGAATCTTAAATACCTAAAGTGTTGGTTATAAACATTTTCGATGAAGGATATTTAAGTCTAAGTTTGGGTCAACGACATATTCTGAAAGTGCTCTAGGAGCAACATAGAGTTAAAACCAATTAATCATGCGATAATATGATTTGCCATGGAATAAGCATGGGACTATCAATTGTTATTTCACATAACTGGAATTGCATGTTCATGGTCTTTCGAGCCTCTAAACACGGCAATCTAGCCTCACTGCATCATTGTGAGCGAGGGTTTAATTTTCTAGTCGCGGGCAATCAATTATGTTGTGGTTTACGGGAAACGATTAGGGACTTTCATACGTCTAACCATTTAACGCAACTCGGCCGCACACCTACTTCTTCAGTGGTGATGTGACATCCCAAGTTGGTCTTTCATAACCCCGTGTCAACCAAGCAAGGTGTTAAGGTATATTTCTATCCAAACACGGAACCTCTCGAGATTACTTCATGCTCCCCACATTCTCATGTCTTTGACCTAGGTAATGCCCCTACTCAAGCTATTTCCCAAGCTAACAATATGCTTTTATGGTGATCAATCATAAAAACAGAAAACCAACAAATCGAGAATGCAAGGCAGAAAACAACAATCAATAACTCAATTCCAAGAAACAATATCGCATAGAATTACAATCATAATCCATGGCTTCAACCCTAGAGGAAGGGTTCTTGCCATTCATGTTAGTAAAACTACGTTAATCTACTCCTAATCTACTATTAATCTACTCCTAACTACATACTTACATGGGGAATTGGTAGATGAAGGAATTTGACAAACGCTAGCTGAGTTCTCCCACTTCTCCCTTCACTCCTATGCGGTTTTTCTGAATAAAATCGTGACCAAATGAAAATAAGAGCTAAGGGTCCTATTTATAGTAAATGGAGAACGTGCATAATTTGGCCTGTCGTGGAATGGCTCCGTGTCACGGAGTGTATCACGGAGCACTGCCTCCCGACACGGAGGCATCGCGAACTCCTTGGAAATCAACTACGAAAATCAGCTTCGGCAGAACCTTGCCGCTATAGCAACGTGGCACGCTGCTTGGGCAGCGCGTCACACACTCTTGGTCGCGGACCCCTCATGCCGTGGCTTGCGTTGCCAGCATGGGGGCTGTTTTAGGCAGCCTGCCTGCCGTGGCACTTGCGGCGCGCCGGTGGGCTGTTTGGAGCCTCCTCTTTGCCGACGTTCGCGTGTTGATTCCTTCTCAGAAGCCTCTACTTCACCAACTCATGGATTAGCTCCTCAAAAGTCATCAAAACCTACAAAACAAAAGGCTAATCATGTTGGTTAGCACATATCTTCACTTTTATATAAAATCACATTATCTTCACTTTTATATAAAATCACATGAAAATGTATCAAATAGCTTAGACGACACGACTAATTTAAGCTATAAAGCGTATCACGGGACCTATATTATTTGCCGTGATCACATGGCATGGCATATTTCTAAAATGATATAAGATTATAAAGAAACTAAGTGAAAGCTAATGAAATTGTAAAATATTCATTTAGGAATAACCGAATAAATTGATGACAACACTGAGTCATAGAGCTGAAAATGCTACTACTCTGTCTGAAAGCCTCTGTAAACTGATGAGCTGTTGATGTTGGGTACATTCTTATGCCCATTCTCCATGTTTTGACCCATATTTATCCTTGTTTTTAGTTTATAATCCTTATGAAATGCATGAATTCATCTTTTTATGTGTCTTGCTAGCTAACAAATGTTTCAAGATGTTTTGGGCAGGAAACCAAGGAAACAGGACCCAGAAATGACTCGAGGCGTGAAGAAAGAAGAGTTTGCGAAAATCATCCTGGGGCTATGGCTGGTGTGCCATGCCAACCCCTGAAAATAAGATAAATATGCAACAAAGTTGGTGCTATAGATGGCGTGGGGAACAAGATCCCAAGCTTCACATATTAGAATTTGACTAACACCTTGGTGAGATGAGAGGCGTGGAGCCCCAGAAGCATCCCACACTTAGAAAATTTTCCCAACATTCTGGTGTTGTGGATGGAATGGGGTGCTAGAAGGGTTTTAAAGCTCAGAAATTTGACTAACACTCTGGTGTTGTGGACGGAGTGGGGCGCTAGAGGTGTTCAAAAGTTCAGAAATTTGGCTAACACCTTGGAGCTATGGCTGGAGTGTGGTGCCTGGAGCTAAAATTCATAGGAAAATTAGGCCAAACATGGGGCTACGGAGGGTGCGGCACACCAAAACCATTCTTTGATGGATTTTTCTCATTTTAAAGCTAAATACTTTAGGGAAAAAGCATCATTTTATGGCTGAACCATAAATATAACATCTAGGTCGTGTGTTATCTATCTTACATCATTTTTTTTATCGAAAAAGGATTGTAACGCATCTTTGGGAGGAGAGACAAGTTCCTACTTAGGTTTCTTGTTTTATTTAACGTTTTACTTTGAATGATGATGATATCTTTGTTTTTCTTCTTGAAAAATAATGACTAAACGGCCATTCTACGGTTTTGGCCTTTGTTAACGGTTGAAGTTTGATAGACTGATTATTGCTAGTTTTGATTCTTCACTAAGGGTTGTTTATATTTACTTATTTTTATTGCTTATTTGCTAGATTGATCACCTTTTGAATAAATCTGTTGATTGCTAGTTGAACTCGGGAGAGGGAACTGAAAGGGTTATAAGTACATATAAAATAGGA
The DNA here is from genome assembly GCA_018107945.1 of Datura stramonium. Taxonomy (NCBI): domain Eukaryota; kingdom Viridiplantae; phylum Streptophyta; class Magnoliopsida; order Solanales; family Solanaceae; genus Datura; species Datura stramonium. The sequence goes on along the minus strand of JACEIK010000068.1, from coordinate 502,072 downwards.
TTTTGAAGATCCTTTGGCCCATAGGTTGAAGGTTAGAAGTTTTTAATAAGGATAGGGATATACCCTTAAACCCTGTTTAGTTGAGATATAAGTAGGCATAAGCGTCCTTTCATGTTTCTCTTGCGAACATAGAGATATAGGCATTAGGGTTCATGAGATAGTTCTTGGATGCTCGGGAGAGTGGCAAGAAAATGGGATAGTAACTTGCAACTATTAACCTTAGGAATATTTAATGTAGCGTAATCACATCTTGAAAACTCAACCTAAAGCGAAAGTGCCATTTTGCTAGATTTTCATCATCATTTGAAGTACAAACAAGTTTGCAACAATATTGGTTGTTTAGCTAGTTTTATATTTCAAGTTTAGTAGTTTAAATATTCAAACAATTCCCCATTTACATCTGTGTTTGTTAGAATAATGAAATAAAGAAGTAACTTAAATGATTGATCTGACAAGTCTCTTAGGGATCGATAATTGGGAATTCACTGTCCTATATTACTTGATGACCATGTGTACTTGCATGTACGTTGGTGAAATCAAATTTTTGGTGCCGCTGCTGGGGACTTGAATATTGATTAATCATTTGTAGGTTAGGATTTTTATTCCGCTATTTTGTATTTTATGTTTTTTTTATGTTGTAAGTTTACAGGTGTTGTGTGCTCGGTGTATGCCATCTATGAGAAGCCAAGAAACACTTTTGGCTTCTTATGTTCCTAAAAATGAGAGAACCTTTCTAAGGTTAACTATGTAAAATAACGAGTAAACACAGGGCAATAACCAGGAGAGGGTTCTAGTGTTGAATTTTTCTAGGCCAAACTTGGAGAATACTTCTAAAGCGATCATCAAGTCACCCATCACTGGAAATTTTGAGTTGATTAAAGGGACCATGCGGTTGCTTAAAAAACATGCCAATATTAGGGAATGCTACATAAGGATCCCCAGAGACATCTGATCACGTTCGTGAAGCTGAGTGAGAACTTTCACTATTAGAATGTGTCTGATGAACATGTTAAGATCCCCAGCATCTTCCGTCACCACTTGGGAGGGTCTTTCCAACAAATTCATCAATAGGTTCTTCTCTTCAAGGAGGACAAAAGAGTTGAGAAGTAAGATATCGAGTTTTGTGCAGAGAGATAATGAGAGCTTGGCTCAGGATTGAGAATGATACCAGGGCTACTTGCGATATTGCCCACACCACATGCAGTCGAAGGAGATTATTGGGAAAAAATTATAGAAGGGAAAAAGCCGAAGTCAAAAATCTTGCTTGATTCCATTTCACAGGGAAAAATTTTGTCCAAGAGTTATGATAAAATAGAAGCTCTTTTTAACCTCATGTTAGTGAGAAGTCAAGACTATCAGGACTCCAGTAGAAGTTACAACAATCAAGCTGCCATGGAAGCTCGAAGTAGATAGTGTGGCGGCAATCCAAGAAGATATCTATTAGCTAGTTAATGTGATTAGCAAACTTGTTACCACACCAATAGGAAGTCCGGTTCAGTAGGTCCAGACTCCACCAACATCATGTGAGGTGTGTGGAGAAGGCCATGCTAATTCAGGTTGTCCACTAAACCCAAAATATGTATATTTTTGTGGAGCAACAAGGTCATGGTGGAGGTTTTGCAGGTAATAGCTATATCCAGGAGTGCCAAAATATAGCTCATCGCTAATGGGGAAGGAATCAGAATTTTCAAAGGCCCCAGAATAATTATCCAAGGCCTCAGGGCCAGAAGCCTTACAGCTCACTTGAGGAGACAATGAAACAGTGGATGGTTTAGCAGACTCAGGTAGTTAATGAGATGCAGAAGTCCATCCATGAGCTGGAGAGATAGATAGGGTGTCTCTTAAGAGATTGACAAACCACCAAGGGAACTTCCAAGTAACACCAAGAAGAACCCCAAGGAAAATATGAGTGCAATTTCTTTATGCAGTAGTAAAGAGTTGGGTGAGGTGATCCCTAGAGATGAGAATGTTGGTGAGCAGCAGGTTGTGATATCCAGACAGGAGGTTCGTGAGTCAAGAAACACAAAGCCGAGGTTTGTAGAAATCAGACCACCTCCTCCTTTTCCACATAGGTTTCAGAAGCAGAAGGAGGATTCAACTTGCTAGAAATTTCTTGATTTGTTGTAGCAGATACATGTTAACTTACCATTTTTGGAGCGTTTGCAGGAAGTTTCGAAATATTCCAAGTATCTTAAGGTTATTTTGGCAAACAAGAGAATGCTAACGGATAACTTGAGATTGTGGCTCTCACGGAAGAGTGCAATTCTCGGGTACAAAACAAAATTCCTAAGTTGAAAGATCCCGGGAGCTTTACCATTCCAGTGGTGATTAGGAATAGAGAAGTTGGTTCAACATTGTGTGACTTGGGTGCAAGAATTAATTTTATGCCTGCATCCTTGTTCAAAACCTTTGGTATAGGTGAACCACGTCCTACCACAGTGATAATGAATTGTAGCTTGCCGACTAGTCTCTTGTTTATCCTGATGGAATCATAGAGGACGTGTTGAGCATGGTTGGAACTTTAATCCTACAAGTGGAGTTCATAATCCTAGATTATGAATTAGATGCAGTAGTTCCCCTTATTTAGGGAGAGGATTTTTAGCGAATGCCAATACGGTCATAAAGGTGAGTCGAGAAAGATGTTGATGATGGTGATGGTCAGCAGAGGGTTTTTGATGTGATCGGGGCGGCAAGATTGCCACCCCATTATGAGGAGCTTAAGGCCATTATGGAAGTGGAGCTAGAAATTTCTACTAGGGCTTTAAAGCAATATTTATCACAGGAAGATCCGCTCGAGAGAGCACTGGTATATGAGAAAGAATAGGGAGATAGTTCAAAGAAGACTAAATGCTTAGCAGTCTTAGATGCCACCAGCACACATGTTATCAGAGAGTGTCCTTTGGAGACACTTAACAAACCTGTGACTTGGGAAAAGCCAAAGCCATCTATTGAAAAAACACCAGCTGTTTAATTAAAACCATTACCTACGCATTGGAAATGTGCTTTTCTAGGTAGTGAAAAAACACTATATGTGATAATATCTGCATTGTTGTCTGATAAATAGATTGACAAGTTGCTGGAAGTGTTAAGGAATCGTGTGACAATGCTTGGGTGGATCTAATATAAAAGGGATAAGTAGTTCCTTTTGCATGCATAAGATACTGCTCCAAGAGGGGGCCAGAACCAGTATTAAACAACATCGGAGACTAAATCGAATCGTCAAGGAAGTAGTAAAGAAGGAGATAATAAAGTGGCTAGATGTAGCTTCATCTACCCAATTTTGGATAGTCATTGGGTGAGCCCAGCTCAGTGTGTCCTAAAAAAATGTGGGATGACGATGATGCATAATGCTAGGAATAAATTAATACCCCATAGAATAGTCATAGGGTGGAGAATCTGCATTGACTATCGAAAGCCTAACGTGGACACTAGGAAAGACCACTTCCCACGGCCTTTCTTGAATCTAATGTTAGACAGGTTAGTTGGGCATCACTACTATTATTTTTTGGATAGGTATTCAGGTTACAATTAGATCACGATCGCACAGTAGGACCAGACAAAGACTACGTTTACTTACCCTTTCAACACCTTTTCATTCTGATGGATACCATTTGTACTATGTAATGCTCCTGACACGTTCCAAAGGTGCATGCTAGCTATTTTTACAGACAGGGTGGAGAAATTTGCGGAAGTATTCATGGATGACTTTTTAGTCTATAGGAGTGACTTTGATGACTGTTTGAATCATTTGGATGCAATACTAGCCAGATGTGAGGAGACTAAACTTGTACTGAATTGGGAAAAGTATCATTTCATGGTACGTGAATGGATAGTCTTGGGTCATAAAATTTCAAAGGCGGGTATTGAGGTTGACAGGGCTAAGATTGAGGCCATTGAAAAGCTACCACCCCCTGTCTTTGTAAAAAAGGTGCACATCTTTTTAGGACATGTTTGATTTTACAGGAGATTTATTCAAGAATTTTCTAAAATAGAATTCCTAATGTGGAAACTCTTGGAGAAGGATGTGAAGTTTGAGTTCAATAGAGATTTTGTGCAGGTTGTCAATACACTGAAAGACAAGTGTATATAGCTCCAATCATCATTGCTCCAGACTAGTCATTACAATTCATTGTGATGTGTGATGACAGTGATTTTACGATCTGAGCCGTCTTGGGGCAAAATAGGGGGAAGATATTTCAGCCTATTTTTTATGCAAGAAAATCATTAGCTGCAACTCAGAAAAACTACACTGTGACTGAAAAGGAGTTATTGGTTGTGGAGTATGCATTAGATAAATTTCGAGCTTACTTGGTGGGGACAAAGGTGATAGTGTACACTGATCATGCTGCAATCAATTACTTGTTTTCAAAGAAGGATGCTAAACCCACTCATTTGGTGGATACTATTACTCCATGAATTCTATATTTAAATCAAAGACAGGAAATACACAAAGAACAAGGTATCAGATCATCTCTCTCAGTTAGAGGAAAGGGAGAAAATAGACTGCAAGGCTGATATTGCCGAGTCCTTCCCTGAGGAACAACTATTTGTTGTGCACAATCAAGAGTTGCCTTGGTATGCTGACATAGTAAATTTCATGGTCAATGGTGTATACATGACATAACCCTAGATAGAAAAAGGAAACTTCTGCATGACAGTAGATTCTATATATGGGATGAACCTTTCTTGTACAAAATACGTCCCGATCAGTTGGTCAGAAAATGTGTTCTTGAGGGAAAAGTGCACCAGATTTGGAAAGCTGCCATTCTTCACCTTATGGAGGATACTGCAAGGGATATAGAACTGCAGTAAAGGTTCTTCAAACTGGATTTTATTGGGCCACCCTATTCAAGGATATATAGTTTATTGCTAAATCTTGTGACAACTGTTAGAGAATAGGAAACATTTTGAAGAGGCATTATGGAAGCAGAAATGTTTGACTGCTGGGGTATTGATTTCATAGGACCCTTCATCCCGTCAAATGGGAACAAGTATATTTTAGATGTAGTTGATTATGTGTCAAAATGGGTGGAGGCTACAACACTGCCTACCAATGATGCAAAGGCAGCAACTTGGTTCCTAAAGAAGAATATATTCGCCCACTTGGTACATCTAGAGCCATCATCAGCAACTAAGGTATGCACTTTGTAGGTCACTTTATCAATGCTGCTGGCAAAATACAATATGAAGCACAAGGTAGCAACAGCCTATAATCCACAGATTAGTGGATAAGTAGAAGTGTCTAAACGAGAAATCAAATGAGTTCTCGATAAGACTGTGAGAACAAACAGAAAATATTGGCCAGCAAGCTGGAGGACACTCTATGGGCTTACCAGACAGTAAAATTCCCATTTGCACCTCACAATATGGGTTGGTTTTTAAGAAAGCGTGTTATCTACCGGTTGAGCTAGAACACTGAGCATATTGGGCTATCAAAAGTTAAACATGGATATGGAGGCTATTGGTGAGAAAAGGTTGCGGCAACTTCATAAGCTTGATGAGGTCCATTTTAATGCATATGAGAATGCAAGAATGTAAAAATAATTAACTAAAAGAGTGCATGATAAGCATATTAAATCTCATGAATTTTAGGCAGGGCAGTTGGTGTTATTGTACAATTCGAAGTTGAAGTTATTTGGGAAAGCTGAGATCGAAGTGGTCAGGCCCATTTGAGATTGTGAATGTGAATGCACATGGTGTAGTGGAGTTGAAACCTTTGGGGTCAGACAGAACCTTCTTAGTTAATGACCAATGGGTGAAGCACTACTATGAGGATAACTTTGATTGAGAGAAGAGCTCAATTTTCTTGAAAAAGGATTGAGGGGTCTTGCATCATGGCACGACGTTAAATCAGGCGCTTGTTTGGAGGCAACCCAATATTTACCTATGTAATTGTCCCATTTTTATATATAGTATCATTGTTATTTTTCTTTTACAGAGAAGGGGAAGTCTGAGTACCCGGATCAAAGCTAAGGATCATGGGATGATCTTAAGTGTGGGGTCGTGCGACCCATAAATCCAAGAAACCCGCTGCTAGCTAGGCCCTAGAGGGCCTCAGGGAGTAATTTCTTACTCTCATTTGATCTTCAATTTTAGATGCTCTGAGGAGAGAGAAAGGCTTTAAGTGTGAGGTGAGGGTATGTCTCCTTGGATTGTGAGGTTATGGATGAGTATGTCATCAAGCTTATCTAACATTTTTTTTGAAAATAGCATCTAATCCACCCTTCGGTTTTTCTTTTGACCTCGATTCTTTTCCGAAAGGGAGACCTTTTGAACTAGGTAATACTATTTATTTTTGGAGTCGTTGTAGTCATAGAGTAGTGACCCTTCCCTATGATAGATGGATGACGACCATCTTAAGAAAAACTAGTGATGTTTTTTTATTTTCTAGGATTGAGTTAGATATTAATCACTTGTGTGCTCTTTAACATTTCACTTGGATGATAAGCTAGAGACAATGAAGTGGTCATCTCAAGTTAGAATTCCATGAGATACACACAAAACTCATTTACTCGACTCAATACACTTGTGGGGCTTAATAATGAGTAAAGTGTCTCATTCAATATGATTATATGAATGTGTAGCTATTGGAAACTGACTAGATTTTTGATGCCATGTGAGGTGATCTTAATTGTTTTCTTTTATACATACTGTAGCATCTAGAACTTTCTTTAGTATATGTTGTGTCATGTCCCGCCTTGGGGGTATGACTGGCACCTGGTGCCCTACTAGGGTCTGGACTGATCAGACTGGACTTATGCACTTCTGGTGCAAACTTGCTCCCCGTATCAAGAAAATAATTGGCTATATCTCGGCTATAAACATAGCCCCCGCCCGACAAGGCTGCATAGCCACCTGTAAAATAAAACAGCTAGCTAGAAACAAATAATGATTGGGAGTCCTATGCGAGATGAAAAGACTACCATAATGTCTAGTTATGTCTGCAATGAAAATCAAGAGACTTACACATACTATAGCTAATAAGGCCACTACTCGATCGCTAAACAAGGCCCCACACGGGCGTCATCACCAAATGAAACATACACTTGGGCCCCACACGGACAACAACATACTAACCACAAGGTACTGTAAATCTGCAAGCCTCTAGAAGTAGAATAGTGGTCGAGACAGGGCCCCGACCTACCCAAAAACTGAACAATCAACAAAACAGACCTTCTAGCTATTAGCTCTGGAAGAAGGGAGCTAACTATGCTGCTAGTCCTGGCTGGGAGCTACAAGGGTCCTGGTCTGTGCCTAGCCACACCTGCAGTCAAGTAATGCAGCACCCACGGAGGGTGTCAGTACAATATGTACTAAATATATAAGCCAGTAAAGTAATAACTGAATGGAAGCTGAAGAACTGAAATAATCATATAGAAAGGTAAGAGTTTATCCTGAAAAATCTCGCAATTTGTAGTACTTAATTAAAATTGTACACATATTTATATAC
>JACEIK010000068.1:439849-474437 GCA_018107945.1 Datura stramonium | reverse complement strand
GTTTCACCCCGTATTCCTATTCCCGTGGGTTCGACATTCCGGTTCTTAAAAAGAGCCACTATATTACTTGTACGACCCGTACACTTGCGGGCTCATCAGTGGTCACTGGTATGTTACGAGTTTTCCATATTAATTTTTATGCCTTGTTAGATCTGAGGGCTACCTTGTATTTTGTGAAACCTTATGTGGCCAGTAGCTTCAGAGTCAGTCCCAAAGTCTTGTCAAAACCCTTCTCAGTTTCTACTCTAGCAGGTGACTCAGTTATAGCTAGACGGATGTATAGAGGTTGCCCAATCTCAGTCCTTTAGAAGGTCACCTTAGCAGATTTGATAGAATTATCCATGAACGATTTTGATGTTATTCTCTGCATGGATTGGCTATTTGCATGCTATGTTTCAATTAATTGTAGAACCCGGGCAGTAGAGTTCAGATTTCTGGGTGAGCCAGTGTTAGAATGGAGGGGTAGTTCATCTATGCCTATAGGTCATTTCATTTCCTACCTTAAGGCTAGAAAGATAATTTCTAAGGGGTGTGTGTACCATCTAGTTAGGGTTAAGGATGTTGAGTCTGAGACCCCAACTATCCAATCAGTTCCAGTATTATGTAAGTATCCAAAAGTATTTACAGATGATTTACTAGGTGTTCCTCTCGAGAGTCGACTTTGGTATTGACCTTCTTCCTGACACGCAACCTATATCTATTCCTCCCTATAGGATGGCTCCATCCAAGCTAAAAGATTTGAAAGTGCAATTGACAGACTTTTTAGATAAGGGTTTCCTTATACCAAGCAAGTCCCCATGGGGTGCACCAGTTCTCTTTGTCCGAAAGAAAGATGGTTCTCTTCCCATGTGCATTGATTATCGGTAATTTAACAAAGTTACTGTCAAGAACAGATATCCTCTACCCAAGACTGATGATTTATTTTACCAGCTTTAGGGTGCAAAGTGTTTCTCGAAGATAGATCTCAAATTCGGGTGTCATCAGCTCAAAGTTCGGGAGAGTGACATCCCGAAGACAACCTTCAGGACGCGGTATGGTCATTATGAGTTTGTAGTTAGGTATTTTGGAATAAAGAATGCTCCTACAACTTTTATGGATTTGATGAACAGGGTGTTCAAGCCATACCTAGACATGTTCATGATCGTGTTCATTAATGACATCTTGATATACTCTCGGAGAGAGGAGGAGCATGCTGCTCATTTGAGAGTAGTGCTTCAAACCCTCAAGGATCGTCAAATTAAACAAGTGTGAGTTTTGGTTGATTTTTAGAAAATTAAGGCGGTGAAGAATTAGCCTTGACCGGTGAATCCTTCAAATATTTGGAGTTTCTTGGGTTTAGCCGGCCACTATCGAAGATTTGTTTAGGGTTTCTCATCTATTGCAGCACCTTTGACCAAATTGACCCAGAAAAGGTCAAGTTCCAATGGTCGGAGGCTGGGAGAAGAGCTTCCAAGAGTTGAAAATCCGACTTACCTCAGCAACGGTGTTGATCCCACATGAGGGTACCGATGGATTCACGGTGTATTGCGATGCTTCAAGAGTCGGACTTGGGTGTGTGTTGATGCAGCATGGGAAAGTGATAACATACGCCTCTAGGAAGTTGAACGTCCATGAGAAGAATTACCCGACCCATGATCTTGAATTGGGCAAGGTGGTGTTTGCATTGAAGATATGGCGACATTACTTGTATGGGGTCCACGTGGATGTGTTTACGGACCATAGGAGCTTACAGTATGTGTTCACATAGAAAGATCTCAATTTTCGACAAAAGAGGTGGTTGGAACTACACAAGGACTACGATATGAGTGTACTTTACCATCCGGATAAGGAAAATGTGGTAGTGGACGCACATAGTAGACTCTCTATGGAGAGTGTGTCCCATGTGGATGAGGGGAAGAGGGAGCTAGTGAAAGATGTGCATTGACTTGCAAGGTTGGGAGTTAGGTTGGTCGACTCGGTCGATGGTGGTGTTGTGGTACAGAACGGGTCAAAATCGTCCTTGGTGACTGATGTGAAAGCCAAACAAGATGGGGACCCGATTTTTGTAAAGTTGAAGGAAGCCGTTCAAAGTCACAGGGTGGAGGTCTTCTCCCAAGGGGGAGATGGTGTGCTTCGGTACTAGGGTCGCTTATGTGTTCCGGACATAGGCAATTTGAGGAGCCGGATGTTGCATGAGGCTCATGGATCTAGGAATTCTATCTATCCGGGTGCCACCAAGATGTACCGTGACTTACGAAAAATCTATTGGTGGAATGGCATGAAGAAGTATATTGCGGAATTCGTAGCCAAGTGTCCAAACTGCAAGAAAGTAAGGGTTGAGCATAAGAGGTCGGGAGGCGTACTTCAGGATATCAGCATTCCCACTTGGAAGTGGGAAGAAATTAATATGGATTTCATCACAGGTCTGCCTCGTACTCGTCGACAATATGATTCCATTTGGGTTGTGGTAGACAGGCTGACCAAGGTTGCTCATTTTCTACCTTTTAAGACTATGGATTCGGCTGAGGATTATGCCAGACTATATATCTGGGAGTTGGTTCGATTACATAGAGTAACCTTATCCATCATTTCAGATCGAGGTACTTAATTCACCTTTTAGCTTTGGAAGTAATTTTAAAAAGTATTGGGTACACAGATTAATCTCAGCACAACATTTCATGCACAAACTAATGGTCAAGAGGAGCGGCCAATCCAAACCCTCAAGGACATGTTGAGAGCATGCGTAATTGACTTCAGAGGTATCTGGGATGAGCATTTTCTACTTATCGAGTTTGCATACAATAATAGCTATCACTCTAGTATTCAGATGGCGCCGTTCGAGGCTCTCTATTGGCGGAGATATAGATCATCCATCGGATTGTTTGAGGTTGGTGAGGAGGCAATAATAGGGCCGAATTTGGTTCATGAAGTAATGGAGAAGGTTCATTTGATAGGAGACATGTTGAAAACTACCCAGAGTCGCCAAAAGTCTTATGCGGACGTGAGAAGAAGAGAGTTAGAATTTTAAGTCGATGACTGGGCATTTCTGAGGGTGTCTCCCATGAAGGGAGTGATATGGTTTGGAAAGAAAGAGAAACTTAGTCCCCGCTATGTCGGCCCATATCGGATAGTGAGACATGTTGGCAAGGTGGCTTAAGAGTTGGAGGTACCTTTAGAATTAGCTTTTGTGTATCCTGTATTTCATGTATCTCTTTTAAAGAAGTGTTTTTGTGATCCAGCTCTAGTTGTCCCGGTGGACAGTGATGGTGTAAGAGAAAGCCTTATCTATGAAGAGGTTCCGATGGAAATATTGGATCGTCAGGTTCGAAATCCAAGGAACAAGGAAGTAGCTTCAGTTAAAGTGTTATGGAGGAACCATCATGTTGAAGGAGCTACATGGGAAGCCAAAGCGAATATAATGGCTAGATACTCGCGTTTATTCTCTACCGGTCTGGTTTTAGCTTGAGGTATCAGTTTTGCACTCAGAATTTATTTAGTTTTCATGTTAAGTTCATGTGTGCAAGTTTCTTTTATGTATATGGATGTGTGTATGATTCATCAATCAGTTCAGTTATGTGATTCAAATTTGAGGTTGTCATTTCGTCAGTTTTCGGTTTAAATGATTAGTATTTGAATATGATGATTGCATTTTCTCTACTTTTTTGTATGTTATCTAATATTCAAGGATGAATGTTCTCAAGGGGGAGATATTGTTATACCCTGGAAGCCCAAAGATCATAACCAGAAGTTGAAACGGAGGAAAGTGTAAAAACTGGCACCAGGCATAGAACGAGTCATGAGATGACTCGTTGGTACATCCCACGAGTCGTGATGTGACTCATGGAGAGGCCAGTGAGGAGTTTGGAAAAATTTGGGAAAAAGGATTCCCACGGACATGACCATTACTCGTGGTCAGACCCCATGAGTCATTAGGTCAGTCGTTGGGTTAGTTAGAAGTAGACGAGAAGAGTGGAGGCAGTGTACACAACGGGTGGTGACCATGAGTCGTGGTCACAAGTAACGAGTCGTGAGGCTGCCCGTTAAAAGCCCAAGAGACCTATTGAAAAGTGAACCTCATGAGCTAAGCCACGAGTCGTGACCTATGACCACTAGTCATTAGGTCCCTCATTGGGACCACCTGACAGTTATATTTTGCAAATTTAGTAAGGGCTTTTCCGTAATTCGTATGTTCCTACGGCCTAAACTACATCGTTTCGAGTTATGAATAGTGACTTTAAAGGGGCTAAGTTCATTTTAGGCCTCATTTATTCATGCAAGTAAGTAGAAGACTTGAGAGGGTGATCAAACTTAACATTCATCAATTTCTTTTCAATTTCCTATTGGGCAACTAAAGAAGTATTAGAATCAGCTACCAACAGGTATGTAGGATTATGAATGGGTGATTTCTTTCACACCCATGCCCAATCTCTCTCTAAAGTATTAAATTCTATGTCTAATCTAATTAACCCAAATGCATGAATCCTCTATTTCTATACATGGGCATGATTTGATTATGATCCAACCATTGAATTATGAAGTATGGGAAAATTTTATAACGTTTTCAATTTAAAATCATGATTCTAGTTTCACGAATTAAAAGCCCATAGATGAAATGTTCGTGAAAGATGAGATTTGTGATGAGTATATGATGATGAAAAGCATGTTTTGAAGCTACCCATGTTTACAATTATGTTTTTGATAAGAATTGAGTATTTCTAAGTATAGTAAAGCTTTGGGCAATGCCGACATGTTAAGTATGAATAATGATTTTCCCGAATTAACCTTACCACATAATTTTGGAGTGAAGATTCCCGATTATATTTTAATCTTGTGGTATGTTTTGAGTTAAATTTTTCCTATATATAGGCTACCACATGTTTTTGGAGCGAAGGATTCAAATTATGTTTTCAGCTTCTGGTATGTCTTGAGGTAAAGCTTCTCATAAGCATGATTTCATATTTGGAGATGTATTGTATTATTGAGCTTCGTCAATAGACGATGTTGAGCTTCGTTATAAAACATTGTAGAGCACATGCATGTTTTGGGAGTAATGTCTAGCACAAAGTAGGCTAAGGGTCAATCACCCTATGCCTCAGAACTACGCACCAACGTAGGTTTATACATTATGACTTTGGGACCTCCGTTGTGAGCTTCCCTTGCACGGATAGGCCTTCAACTTGATATTGATATCATTGTACCGTCCCTAGCCCTGACAAGGCTTTGGACGGCTTTACCTACTTGAGTGTGATAGTTGTAACCAAATAAGCTCTATCATGGTATATCGGTTAAAAGACGAATCTCCCATTGTTCCTCATGATTTAAGATATGCATATTCATTAGTCATGATATATATATATATGTATATATGTGCATGTATTAAAGCAGGTTTGACTCAATGTACTTCTTTACTTATAAATGTAAGAATTCAGCTTTGAGTCAATCGACTTCACAAGTGTTGATTGTAGAAATTTCAAAAAATTCTAACTAAATCTAGGGGTGATCACAAAACAATTGAGAAAAAATATAAGAAGCAACTAGAGTTAAGGCCTAATAATCATGCAATGATACAATTCACAATGGTTCGAGTATGAAAACTTCAGTTGTTGTCTCAAATAGTTAAAATGAAATGTTAATGGTCTTTCAAGCCTCTAAAAACAACAAACTAGTCTCACACCTACATCTTTTAGGAGGGATGTGACGTCCTAATTTGTGAGAAATTTAACTACATGGATATGGTTTATGGAGTTTGTGCCCTTGATTATGGACTTTCATACATCCTATCATTTAACCTAACTTAGCTTCACAACTACTTCTTCGAGCAGTGATGTGAAAATTCTAAGTCGGTGTCTAGCTCATCCCGTTTTAGTAACCAAGCAAGGAAAATAATTTCTATCCTAACCGCTAATCCTATCGTAAAGATAAGAACTTTCTCCCTACATTCTTGTGTTCTAGCCTAGGGTTACTCTTTCGAGCTTTTTCCTAAGCTTATCGAGTTTGTTTTCATAGTGATCAAGTATAAAAATAATAATACTAAAGAATATAAGACAAAACAACAACTAAAAACCCAAACCAACGAAAAATTCATGCATTTACAATCATATTGAATGGCCTCAACCCTAGAGGAAGGGTTATAGCCACTCATGTTCGTACAAATACTTAAAAACATGATTAAAGTAGAGTACTTACAAGAATAGTTAAAAGAGATTGAAACTTAGTGAAACCTAGGTAGAGTTCTTCCTTTCTCCCTTTGCTCCTTTCTATTGTTCTCAAAATATTTCATGATAAAATGACTTTTGGAGCTAAGTGTCCTATTTATACTAAGTGAGAATTTACAAAAATTGGTCGTGGTTGATCTAGCTCCTTGTCACGGACTTGGTCGCGCCAATATAGCTCCGTGACACTGGGCAAACACGCATGCGCACTGCCCGACTGCTTCTCGTGCGCACTCCTGCCTGCATGACGCGGTGCCCGTCGCAACAATCTCTTGCCGTGGCATGCTGCAGGTTGTCATCAAGGCACTTCCATGTCTTCTTCATTCCATCTTCCTCGCACTTAATCCCCAACTTCCTTTATCTTCATGCATCATCCTATTAAGCTCATCCTTTGCATTTTTCACCTACAAAACAAAGAGCTAATCAAATTTGTTAATTTATGCATGAAATTACAAAATCACATGAGAATATAATCAATTAAATTGACAAACACGCCTAAACTAAGTTACAAAATAGCACTTGCGCACGTAATTATTCCCGAGCTCACTACCCCACACTTAAAGCCTTGTTCGTCTTCTAACAACTCTATTACATCTCATGCACATGAAGAATTCACACATAGCTAATTGAAGCAAGACAATTCAAGCTAAGGCTACACCCATTTTTTTAGATAGGAAGTTAAAAATAGAGCATCCAAGATGTAACCACTAAAATCACATATAACTACGTTAAGACTTCCTGCCTCAAGAATAGACTGTCAACCTCAACAAACTCATGCAAATTAACCAATCAATAAATCTGACATGAATTTTATCCTTTATCAAACATGTGCCCACACAAGAGAATTCCCCATTTTGGCTCATATATTTTCAAATTATAACATGCATGGGTGTATGAATAGGAAATACGCTCACTCTCAAAGAGAGTTCACATGCAACATCTATTGACCCATAAGCTTGTCTTTAGTGTTTTATTCCACTAATTTAGAAATGTTTGAACGTAAGATCAAATTGGAATTAATGGTTTGAAATGTAAGCTAAGGGACGGGTAGGTACTCTTCTGGCTAGTAATAGTGACTCTCTTCCCTAAGCTCTTTCAGTACATCATACTTTCATTTCGCACTCTATCCTCTTACTTCACATTTATTCTTTTCAACTCCATTTTCTCTCTTTATTTTCCTAGTTAATTAGGCACACTTAAGCTATTAGTAATGAGTACTTAAGCAAAGAAAAATTTTCATTCTTTTCTTCTTTTACTCCCTACTAACTCTTATTTATTTTTAAACAAGTGCATCTCTAGTCTTTTCTTCAACTCCCACACTACTCTTTTCCTTCTTCTTCCAACTCCTCACTCCTTAACTCACTTGCATTTTTCACTTAAGCGCCAAGTAGTTTTGGATCAAATTCAAGGCTATTGAAAAGAAGGGTTTAAGCTTATTTTTTGCTTAACAAAGAATAGGTTAAAGGCTCAATGGGGCTAAATAAGATTAGACATTCAAGGTAGGTAAAGTGAGGGACAAAAATTAGGCTCATTCAAACAAAAGCCTAAATCAACTCCTACAATCGACATCCCTCATTTCGTTTGGTATACATGTTGCGCCCCAACACACGTGCAAGCGTACGAGGTCATACATGTAATATAGTGGTCCTTTTTTAGAGCCGGATGTCGAACCCACAGGGTCTGGACTATATCATCAAATTATCAAGTTCAAGTGTTAAATTAACATGCACAAGTGTTGATTGTAGAAATTTTGAAAAATTCTAATTAAGTCTAGGGGTGATCAAAAAATACTCGAGAAACAATACGAGAAGCAACTATAGTTAAGGCCTAATAATCATGCAATGCTACAATTCACAATGGTTCGAGTATGAAAACTTAAGATGTTGTCTCAAATAATTAAAATGCGATGTTCATGGTGTTTTGAGCCTCTAAACACGACAAACTAGTCTCACACCTACATCATTGAGCGGGGATGTGATGTCCTAATTCGTGAGTTAACTACGTGGATGTGGTTTATGGAGTTTGTTCCCTTGATTATGGACTTTCATACCTCTGATCATTTAACCTAACTTATCTTCACAAGTACTCCTACAATCGGTGATGTGACAATTCTAAGTCGGTGTCTAGCTCATCCCGTTTTCGTAACCAAGAAAGGAAAATTAGGTATAATTTCTATCCAACCGCTAATCATATCGTAAAGATAAGAACTTGCTCCTTACATTCTTGTGTTCTATCCTAGGGTTACTCTTTTGAGCTTTTACCTAAACTTAACGAGTTTGTTTCCATGTTGATCAAGTATAAAAACAATGATAATTAAGAATGTAAGACATAACAACAACTAAAAACTCAAACCAAAGAACAATTCATGCATTTACAATCATTTCATGTGGCCTCAACCCTATAGGAAGGGTTTTAGCGACACATGTTCGTAAAAATACTTAGAAAAATGATTCAAGTAGAGTACTTATAAGAATAGTTAAAGGAGAATGAAAAATAACGAACCCTAAGTAGAGTTCTTCATTTCTCCCTTCGCTCCATTCCATTGTTCTCAAAATATTTCGTGATTAAATGATTTTTGGAGTTAAGTGTTCTTCATTTCTGCCTCCGTGTCACGGACTTGGTCGCGCCAGTCTTGCTCCGTGGCACGGAGCAAACGCGCAGCATCACTGGAAACCTCGGCAGTTGTGGCACGACCCATCTCGCACGAGACACACAACATGACATGCCCACTTTCGTGCAGCATGGAATGGCGTGGCACGACGCTTAACGCACAGATTGTGTTGCTTGGCACGCTGCCCTTGCCGGCATTTCACCCCTCATGCCATCTTCACGCGATCTTCCACCAATTATTTCCAATGTTTCTCCTATCTTGTGCATCATTATATTTAACCCATCCTTAGCATTTTACACCTACGAACAAGGGCTAATCATATTGGTTAATTTATGCACATAAATATACAAAATCACATGACAATATAATTAATTAAATTGACAAACTTGATTAAATTAAGTTATAAAATAACACATGGGCACGTAATTATGCCCAAGATCAATACACACCAAGAAAGTTCTAGAAACTACACAATAGTATGGAATATTCAAAATCCTTACACTCACAGCACATGCTCAATTCAAGACAAATTCAGCAGACTCTTAACTCAGCTAATCACAAGAATGCAGAATTCAACTTTAAGCACATCGAGTCACATTCAAGAGCCTAGGTGTCTCACACAGAATAAAACTGTTAAGCATGCTTCTAAATTAACAAAAATTGCATATCACAATTATGTATTGCACATCACAAGAACATCAAAAACCTATTGACTAATTTTTCCTCAAGACAGTCTTCATCCATCCATCGTCAGGAAAAGTCCCTAACTAAAAACAACTATGTCCAGTCAAAGAAAAATTTTATTCATTTGTTCAAAGTGCCCCCCTTCAGAAAAGAACCAAAAAGAAAAACCAAAGGGTAGGTGAATTATGTTTAACTCAAACTTTTTCATCAACCAATATCACACCAAGCACTAACTTCACCCGAATTCATTAAGCACAAAATTTTGAAATTTCCCTCACCCCACACTTGAATTATGCTATGTCCCCAAAGCATCAAATAAGAATACTAAAAGGGTGAGAAATACTCCTTGAGGCCTCTAGGCCTAGCTAACAGCATATTTTTCTTCATTTTTTTCACAGATGGGTCATCGACCCCACACTCATCCTCTTTTATGCTCCTTAACGCTTACTTCCTCGGGTATTCAGACTTCCCCTGCTTTTGTTCTTACCAAACAAAACAAATAACAACAAGTGAACCTTAACAAAAACTACACAAACTAAAAAGAACGGGTACCTATGGTACTCTTGGTCTCCCAAGCAGCGCTTAATTTTACATCGCGGCACGTTGTGGACTATCCTTCTCAGGATATCCTCAAACCAGTGTTCCCTTTCGAGAACCATCTTCTTTCTTTTTATTTTTTGAGTGAACAACCTCCACTTTGTCCCTCTCTTCCTCCAACTTCTTCTTTAACTTAATCCCTCCATCAGATTCAAGCTGAAATGTGATCATCTCCTACGGTAGTGGACCTATGTAATCAACCACCCTACACATAGCCTCTGACAACACACTGACCTTACAAAGGTCTCTGTAGTTTGTGGGTAGGTTGACCTCTTGGTAAACTCTGAAGAGCTATTCTTCATCATCGACCCTCATTCTAAGGGTCCCTACTATTACATTTATAATAACTCCTCCATTGGCCAAGAATGGCCATCCCAAGATCAAGGGTACCTTGTCATCAACATTAAAGTCAATAATGATGAAATCAGCGGGTATAATGAACTTACCTACTTTGATGAGAAGGTCCTCAATTATTCCCTCTGGTGCCACTATAGACTTGTCTGCCAGCTGTAGCATTACTCGTGTTGGCCTCGGCTGACCCAACCCCAAGGTGTTAAACAAATATAGGGGCATTAGATTTACTGCTGCCCCAAAGTCACAAAGAGCTCTTATCTTTTCCTTTTTCTTGATTTGTATGGGGAGGGTAAAACACCTTAGGTCTTTTAGCTTTTTCAGCATCTTGCTCATCACCCTGTAGCTGCACTCCTCTGTCAGTGCCACCATTTAGACATCCACCAACCTAACTTTGTTGGCCACCACATCTTTTAAGTACTTAGCGTACTCTGGCGTTCCATTAAAAACATCAAGTAAGGGAAAATTGATGTGAAGTTCTTTGAAAATATCAAAGAACTTTTTAAAACATTCCTCCTCTTTGCTCTTCTTGAGTATTTGCAGGAATGGTGGTGGTGGTTACTGTGATGGCTACAATGATGATTGTGCATTGTGTTGCACAACACTTAGATTATCTCCCTTGTCGGTAGAAGGACCCTGTCTTACCAGCTCCGACTGCACCTCATTTCGTTTTTTCCTTTGATGGTGCATCAGCCAATTGCTTGCCACTCCTCAGACTGATGGCATTGACCTGTCGAGGGTTTGTATCTGTGTCACTGGGTAACCCTCCCTGAGGTCTAGTGTGATGAGAAGATGCTAATTAACCCATCTGCTTCTCAAGATTGCGAGTGGCCAACTGCTGATTTTTAAAATTTGAAGCCATCCGTGCTTGATTGTTTGCCAATTGTGTCTCAGTAGACATAATCTTTTGCAACATCTCCTCAATGTTGCTTCTTCTTGACTGGCCCCCATTCTGCCTGTTCTGCTATTGAGGTTGTTGGTAGCTTTGACTCTGATTGCCACCCCAAGAAAAATTTGGGTGACTCTGCCAACTCTTACTATAGGTGTTCCCAAAATGTGTTCCAAAAATTCTAATTGTTTCTCTGAACATTCCCCACAAAATTGAACGATTCCGAATTTACCCCTCAAGATTCTGCATTGTGCCCATTATTTCCACAAATTTCACAACAACTAGGAGTCTGCTGAATTACATTCACCTATCCCTGCGGTCGGTTCATACTCAGTTTGTTCAATTGAGTCATCATCTGATGCTGAAATGATGCTAGTTATGCTTCTAAAGCATTGACGTTATCCACTTCTATTAGCCCTACTGCTCTTTTTCCTGCCTCTCTTGATGATTCATTGTGCAACTCTAGATTTCCTTGAGCAATTCTGTTTAATAGAGTGTATAGCTCATCATATGCCTTCTCCGGTGCTTGCCCACCCGATGTAGAGTCTAATAGGATTTTTGTATGTGGGTTTAGACTCTTCACAATGGTGTGGTCTAACACCTCTTTCGGCTTCTGATGATGGGGGTATTCTCTCAAAAATGACTTGAATCTCTCCCAAGCCAAATATAGGTTCTCCTCCGATCTCTACTTGAAGCTTAATATTTCACTCATGAGCTTGGTAGTCTTGCCTGAAGGGAAGAATCTGATGAGGAACTTCCTTTCTAGGTCGTTCCAAGAAGTAACGGAATTTGGTGGCTTAGACTTAAACCACCTTTTATCCTCTCCCAACAATGAAAATGGAAAGAGTGTGAGTCAGACATAATCAGTTGACACTCCGGTGGGGACAAAAGTGTCATTGGTCTCCAGGAAGTTGTGTAAGTGCTACTGTGGGTCTTGATGAGTCATTCTAGTGAACTGGCCACCAGAATGTAACAGTTGCACCATGTTCTTCTTAAGCTCAAATTTCCCTCTGGGCTCCGATTTGTGGATACTGGAGGTAACATTTGTTGCTAGTGGGATTGCCACTTCGCGAACTGGTCGGGCTTCCATCTGAATAGGTAACAACTCTGCATTTTCAACTAGAGGAGGTTGTTGTAACTGTTCTTGTAACCTTTTCAACATCCACTCTAGAGCTTCCCTCCGTAAAAAATGTAGTTGGCATTCAGGTTCCAACAAATGTTCCACTAGCTCTCTATTACTTGCAAATTCTGCAAGGACAAACTCTTACCTGAGATATAGCAGACTAAGACCAAGTTTTTTCATCACTTAAGGAAATTAAAATTTGCCAAAAAATAGAAAAAAATTCACTAAACTTTGCCAATCCCCGGCAATGGTGCCAAAATCTTGTTGCTACCCAAATGCACGCGCAAGCGTACGCGTTCGTACAAGTAATATAGTGGCCATTTTAAAGAGCCGAATATTGAACCCATAGGGACTAGACTAATTCAGCAAATTATCAAGTTCAAGTGCTAATTTAACCTTCAAAAGTGTTGATTGTAGAAATTTCGGAAAATTCTAACTAAATCTAGGGGTGGGGTGATCACAAAACAATTGAGAAACAATACAAGAAGCAACTAGAGTTAAGGCCTAATAATCAGGCAATGCTACAATTCACACTGGTTCGAGTTTGAAAACTTCAGTTGTTGTTTCAAATAGCTAAAATGCAATGTTCATGGTCTTTCGAGCCTCTAAAAATGACAAACTAGTCTCACACCTACATCGTTGAGCGGAGATGTGACGTTCTAATTCGTGTGCAATTTAACTATGTGGATGTGGTTTATGGAGTTTGTGCCCTTGATTATGGACTTTCGTACCTCTAATCAATTAAACTAACTTAGCTTCACAACTACTTCTTCGAGCGGTTATGTGACAATTCTAAGTCGGTGTCTAGCTCATCCCGTTTTAGTAACCAAGCAAGGAAAATTAGGTATAATTTCTATCCTAACCGCTAATTTTATCATAAAGATAAGAACTTTCTCCCTACATTCTTGTGTTCTAGCCTAGGGTTACTCTTTCAAGCTTTTGCCCAAGCTTAACGAGTTTGTTTTCATGGTGATCAAGCATAAAAGTTATTAATAATAAAGAATGTAAGACAAAACAACAACAAAAACTCAAACCAACGAAGAATTCATGCATTTACAATCATATCGTAATGCCTCAACCCTAAAGGAAGGGTTTTAGCCACTCATGTTCATACAAATACTTAAAAACATGATTAAAGTAGAGTACTTACAAGAAGAGTTAAAAGAGAATGAAAATTAGTGAACCCTAGGTAGAGTTCTTCCTTTCTCCCTTCGCTCCTTTCCGTTATTCTCAAAATATTTCATGATAAAATGACTTTTGGAGCTAAGTGTCCTATTTATACTAAGTGAGAATTTACAAAAATTGGCAGTGGTTGAACTTGATCTGTGTCACGGACCTGGTCGCGCCAATATTTCTCCATGACACAGAGAAAACGCGCATGCGCACTCCTGCCTGCGTGACGTGGTGTCCGTCGCGGCAATCTCTTGTCGTGGCATGCTGCAGGTTGTCATCAAGGAACTTCCATGTTTTCTTCATGCCATATTCCTTACTTTATCCCAAACTTCCTATATATTTATTGATAACGCTTAAAGCATACCTCTTACTGAAGTGAGAAGGGGGCATTGTCAATAAACAACCCAACAAGAGGTTGGGGTCGATCCCATAGGGAATAGGGAGACTAGATTATAGCCTATAACAGAACTTGTAAGGTAGTTACTTCAAAATAGGGGAATTCTAAAGAAAATCAATAATAAAAACAAATATTAAAATTCTGGTGTTAAGTCAATATCAAAGGATAACTAGGGTTTGTATTCCCAGGGGTTCATAACTGCTTCGGGTGTGCACTCGTGATTATCACCAATACTTACTTATAGAACTGATAACTTAGGTTCATTCAAACAACGGACAAGTCCCTATTCAATGACTATACGCAATCACTCAACCAAGTCTCATGAGTGGTTTCAAACTATCCATTATCACTAAGTTCCAAATTTAACTATCATGCGACCACAACTCAAGTTAATACAATGATCATCAAGATCAAGGCTCCGTTGTAATTCTCTTTTCCTAGTCTCTACCTCTTCGACCAAACCAAGTAAAGAATTCCAGCATGTCATAACTTTGCGCACCGTTAAGAAACATTTAAGAATGAAGAGAATAAAATATAAGTCTTTGTAATGGTTTTAAATCACTAGTGTAACCCTAGCTTGTTAATTCACCATGGTTCCCACAACCCTAGCTATGGAGATTTTAGCCACTTATAGTCGCAAGGTTGTGATTAGAATTCATGATTAAGAACAAAAATTAATACTTACAATAATGATTGAGAAAAACCACTTCCTTCAAATACTCCACAAAATCTTGAAAAACAAGCGTAAGAACAAGAAGAATTCAAGAACAGGTTGATCACAAGTTAAGACCAACTCAATCCTCACTTTCTCAAAGTTTCTACTCCCTCAAACAATCTAATAAATGTCTTCTCTAAAAATAAAACCTAAAACATATTTATATAGACACAAGAATCCTTTTCCTAAGCTAACAAGGTGAATTTCCATATCTGTCGCGGCCAATGCCACAACTAGACCTACGATCCATAGCATGCTCCTGCAACGTAGCTTCCTCTTGTACAATCTTAACTGGCTAAATTCTGGCTATGTGTTGGATCTGTATACGACTCGTACCATCAATTCACGACTCGTACTGAGCTCCCGTACTTTGATTAAGAGATTTTGATGTTTTTCTGAAGTTCATCACGACCAGAATGGTACGACTCGTACCTTCGTCTTACGGGTCATACTTGCTTCTCGTAGCAGGAGTCAGACTCAGATGCAATTCTTCGGGATTTCATCACGACTTCATCATCATGACTCGTATAGGCCTGCTATGAATCTTTTTGCGAATCATGGGTCACATCTGCTCAACCTTAACTTTCAGCAACTTCTCACGGCCACTAGTATGACTCATAGGTCCTTATTACGATTCGTACTGTGGTCTGCACTTTTTTCCCATTTTTCATTTTTTAAGCTATGTTTTGCAATTTTCAGTTCAAACACCTCTTTATCATAAGACAAAAGGAAAATTACCTCATATCCACATAAATACACCTAAGTCCATGCTATTTTCTTAGTTTTGAGCGTCGAATGTGTTGTAAACCCACAACACATCAACACCCTCAACTTCATACTTTTGTATGTCCTCAGGCAAAGAGAAGAAAAACTAAAACAAGACGCTAAACTAGAAAATAGACTTAAGATACTACAACCAATATTCAGAAAAACCTGCACTTTCTATACAAACTCTATTGACCGTTTCTCATGGAACCACATCAGCTAATGTATTACAAGTAACCTCAGGACATCAAAAATAGGGATCAAAACATGTTATCTAGCTATCAATAGGTAGTCAAGTCATCACCAATGTTTTTCACAAAGACCAACAGTAAAAACAAACATAATCCATGTACCCTCACACAAATGAAGTCCCCACTCAGATGTGAAATATCGAACATGATATGGGACTAAACAAGTAAGGCGCTCACTCTCTCAAAGAAGTTACGAGTATTATGTGTCAGATACCATATGATTTCCCTTATTTTCTCTGATTTGGTTTTTTAGATGGTCGAGTTAGGATCACTATATAACTTGGTATGGCTCGTAGTGTAGGCTCAGGGCTGGACATGATAAAGATGGAAAACTTTTTAAGTGACTATTCCTTTCTTGGCACTACATACATTGGCTACACCATTCACCTAATTCACCCTTTTATTCTTTCATTCCCCCTTTTCCCCTTTTTCTCTTTTTTATTCACATTTGCATGGGTGTGGTGCGTTCTCAATTTTTTTTCAATTTTTCTTTTCAAAATTTCTTTGAGCTTTATTTTTCAACATTTACAGCATTTTTCATCCTTTTCGTTTCATAATACACCATTTATTTCTTTTCTTTTCTTTTCCTTTCTTCCATTCCCACCTTTTATGCACCCCTACTCTAGCCACCGTCAACTTAAGCATTTTGCTTATGTTGACGTTCACAATATCAAAGGAAGGACCAGGGCCAAAACAGGTTCATTACAAAATATTGGTATGGTTAATCGGTAAATCAACGAAGCAAGATCTATTAAGGCTCAAACTTGGGATAAAGGGATTCATGCAACTTTTGGTAGGCAATATAGGCTAAAAGTGAGACAAGAAAACAATGGCCTATGATCATATCCTAACCAACCATCCTTAGCATATGCAGAGACCAACCACGCAAGTTCTAGATCTACAACACAATAATGAACTGACTAATATACCTCACTCACACATGGTACATGAACTATTTTCACCTCACATGTCTAGTTTATACATGGCTTAACAAAACTACTCATGCTGACAAAATAAATGTCATCCAAAGATCCACAACAATCATGCATGTTGTCACAAATACATGGCTACTGTATTGGAAAATTTTTAAACAGGGTAAATTTTTTTACAAAAAAGCAAAATTAGTGCAATTTTCTTGGCTGAGTACTCCTAAGCTACTTCCTAATTAAACAAAAATCACAAAATAAAAATAAAAATACTACACATTTCGGTTCTACTAGATAGCATGTCTAAGGGAAAAGAAACACGACAAGAGAAACCCTCAGAATCATCTAGAAGATCATAGGGAAGATAACATACCTGTGGCAGTCTAGGCGTTCCTGTCATCTCGCGGAAGTGGTACCTCTGCTGCAATAGTGGCACTAGCGGTGGCCGGCGCACTCAATTGTGTGTCAATAGGGGGAGTGGTTCCCCCTTCAACAGTTGTGGCCTCTTGGACGGCCTCTGAAAATGTCTGGGCTAAATGTGGCTCTCCCGAAGGGTCATGTCCACGGGCAAGCTCAGGCTGGGGTATGGTGGAGCTGCCTGCTCCTCTAGCTCTCTCATGCAACTCAGTCATATGTGTGTCATGAGTCTGCATGCTCGCTGCTCTAGCCCACTTGCGCTCTTTCCTCTCCTTCTTTCTTCTTTTTCTCAAACTCTCATCACTAGCATCTTCAGCAGCTCTCTTCTTGCCTTTATCACCTGTTGTAGTCGGCTCCCAATACGCTGCCAAATCAATATCCTTATCAAGCTCGGGATCTAGGTTCGGAAGAGTGGGGGCTGCTAAAACTTTTGGTTGTCATGATGACAACTCAACTACTTGGCTCTGAAGAGCCCCTAACTTCGCATGGGGATTGCTAATATTGGATGCTCCGCCATTCTCTCATTCAAACTGTTCTCAAAACTATCTAGGCGGGCATGTAAAGCCTGAACTATTGCCTCTATCTCTGACTTGACCCATGGTTTGACATTATCCATCATAGCCTGAATCTTACACCCTGCTGGTGTCTGAGCCTGCATGCTGGGCAGTGGTGTAGCTGAGGTGCTGGGAGCTTACTCTAAATGACCGGCAGTTGTAGCCAGTGTCTTGCTTTGCTCCTGTGTAATGGGGACATTCACCTGTATGTCCCCTGCTGGTTGGGCTTCTGGGATAGCTATAGCAATCCTGGATCTGCTTACAAGGTTCATCTCATCCCATATAAGGCCTATGTATGCAATCCTTTGGCCTCCAATCAACCGCTCATCACCCCATGGAACTTCTGCCTCTATACATAATCTGAATACCAGACTTGGGAATGGGATAGTAGTGCTTACTCCCACTGCTCGGTTTCGTATCTCATCGGCTATGATCCTCATAATATTGATGGGGCAATGAGACATGAGGCATGAAACCAAAGTCGCTCTGTCAACACTCAGTATGTTGTCATTTACCATAGGTCCTAACGGATAGCGCACTAGTGTCAAATAGGCTTTTGCAATGAAGTTCAGTGAATTCTTGTTCACCTGCAGTCCTCCTGTAACCCATTCAGCCTCATGCTTGTTCTCAGCAATCAGCTCAGCTAGTCATTGCAGTTGCCTCTCTTGCTCTTGCACACTCAAGGATATGATCTTCTTCATTGCCTCCACCCTATAATCATATTCTGGCATCATCCTGGTAGGTAAGAACTATGGGCCGTACAACAATCGAGCAATAGTCCGCTCGGATATATCAACTTCTCGACCTCGAACCATAACACTCTCCAAACGAGGCTGGTCTTTTATTTTCTACCCTTCTTTTGCCTTTACCTCCATTGTGGCTAAGTAGTTGTAATAGAACTCCCGAACTAGGTTTTCTGTGTACTGTGTTGGAGTCTTGGCCATCCACTCAAAACCATAGAAGCTAAAAATTCACTTCATCTCCCCAACTTCATTCAATGCGGTAGTAAGGATCCGCGGTTCTTCTTGAATACTCCTCAGTGGCTTATTTTTGGCGGTGAGAGAGATGTCTTGTTCATAGATTTCTTTGGCTCCCGGCACTCTCCACCGGATTGTACGGTTTTCCCTGGGTGGGGTCTGCTCTTATGCAACAACAGGAGCCTCTTCCTCCGACTCATCACTGTCGCTTTCCTTTTCACTCTAGGTCTCTCCTGACCCTTCTTTAGCATTAGAGTTACTCCCTGACTTTTGACGTTCCTCTCTAACTCCCTCTTCAGACTGGGGAGCTTGAGCGGATGTGGCAGTGGTTGCTTCAGCTAGGGCCTTTTCTCTCGCCCTAGTGGTTCTGGTTCATTAGTGTCTGAGGTGTCTAATTGATACTCCTCAATTGAACCACTAGGTGAATCTCCGTCCTTGTCAGACTCCGAGTCAGTCGGTTCATCAATCAATCTACTTTGGTCTGCTGGTTTATCTGCCCTGTGTTTGTATGTCATTGTACCTATCGAGAAAGAAGTTAGCATTCTGCTTTTGAAAAAGTGAAATTAGAAAAGAAAGTTGCAGCTATTCATCACAGGTCGACAGTACAAGTCATACCACAAATGTACGACTCATAGGAGGTCCCAGATTTTCAGTTATCTAAGCTATAACTCAAAGGTACAACTCGTACCGTAAAGGTACGATTTATACATTGAGTCGTCTGATGTAGCTCCAATTCATTGTTCTTCTAAATTTTCTATGACTCATTGTACGACCGGTAGGTCGATTCCACGAGTCGTACTGAGAGATTTGTTGTGTGACATTGTTCAGTTTTGGGGTATGAGTGCTCCGTATGACTTGTAGTGTCTAACTATGATCTGTACTGTGCCTCGTACCCTTTTCAACCTTTGTTGTATTTTGTTTTTTCGGTGTGCATTGGTTCTTTTTGGCATATTTTGGGTACTCAGAATTCCCCCCCCCAGGTTTAGGCATGTTTCAGACTTATTCCAACAGTGCTCAACCCTCTCCTTTCTCTTTTAGCCATAAACCGTAGCTCAAAACCCCTAAAAATTGAACTTTCAACTCAACTCAACAATCAACAATCATTTAAGTTTTCATGAGTATCATAGTTTCAACCCAATAAAATTGTATTTCCTTTTGAACCAATTTTTCGGGTATCATAGTCGACCTCACAAGAGCTTGAGTTTTGGCCCCTTCCACTTTTTTTCATGAGTGATTGAAGAAATTCAAAGTGGAATACTTGTTTGTTGTTTCATGGACCGAAAATCAATTTCTAGGGCTTTGCAATCTTAGATGGAGCAAGGATTTTTCTCGATTCCTTGGTGATGAGAAGCTATGGGTGTGGGGGAGGTTACTTCATTCGTGGGTTTATGGTGTTTGCGTGGG
Organism: Datura stramonium; assembly: GCA_018107945.1. Lineage (NCBI taxonomy): Eukaryota > Viridiplantae > Streptophyta > Magnoliopsida > Solanales > Solanaceae > Datura > Datura stramonium. Next base: position 454,412 of record JACEIK010000068.1, on the reverse strand, counting down.
AGAAGGGTGTAATTTGAAGTTTAAATAGGTAGGGACAGATTAAAAAAATCTAAGCCATATCAGGTTATTTTTACCAATCAAGACTCGTACTACGAGTCATAGGTAGACCCCACGACTCCTCCCCTATACTTGTGGATAAATTTTTAAAGAAAACTTACCTGACGACCTACGAATAAATCATACGACTCGTACCACTGAGGTATCATCTGTAGGATGACTCGTAGGTCGGGGCTTGGAATCTTTTTGTTCTGAACCTCACCACGAGTGCTGCTATGGCTCGTAGGATCTCATTACGGGTAGTACTAAGAGCCATAGCAGCTGATGATTCAGCCTCCTGTTTTCAATTTTCCCTGCACACTGAGCACACATTAGTTCAATAACATGGGTTGCCTCCTAAAAAGCGCTTGATTCAACATCGTGGCACGACGTAGATAGTCTGGTTACTAAGACTTCACCAGTTTACCACTTGGGATGACTCCCAAGAAGTGCCTGATTTAACATCGCGACACGACGCAAATCTCTTTACTATTCAAAATACATCAAGTGATTCATACTCATCCTCCAGTGCTGAGATCACACTAAATTCCATCAGTTGCTTCACTGTCTTGTAGATGTTGAATGTGACCTCCTCTTGATTCAGCCTGAACTTCAACAGGCCAGCTTTTACATCTATTAGAGCTCTCTCGGTTGCAAGGAATCGCCACCCCAAAATGATGGGGACCTCATAATAAACCTCGCAATCCAAAATCACGATGTTTGCTGGGAATACAAACTTATCTACCTTGACAAGCACATAGATCAGGATCCCCACCGGCTTCTTAACTATTCTGTCGGCCATTAGTAGCCGCATGTTGGTCGGTAGGAGTTCCCAATCCTAACTTATTGAATACAGTCAAGGGCATCAAATTAATTCTAGCTCCAGATCACAGAGTACCCTTGCGAACTCAACATTACCAATCATACATGGTATAGTGAAGGCACCTGGGTCCTCCTTTTTCTATTCTAAGACCCTTGTAGCTATGACACTACAGTGGTAAAAAATTTCAATAGGCTCATAGCTTACAGATCTTTTCTTTGTCACCAGGTCCTTCATAAACTTTGCATATCCTGGCATCTGCTCTAAAGCTTCAACCAATTGTATGTTCACAGACAGCTGCTTAAGCATTGAAGGGAATTTCTGGAACTTACCATTCTCCGCCTTCTTCTTCATCCTTTGGGGGAATGGTGGTGGTGGTCGTGGGATAGCTGTTTGCACTTGCGTTGCCCCTTGATCCTTGGCAGGTTTCTTCTCACCTCTCGGGGCCTCTTGCAACTCACTAGTCTCTTTCTCAAGACTTGTGTCATCATCTTCCATTATGCTCTCTTTCTTCCATTCATCTTCAACTGGAAATGGGGGATCAACTGTGGTTTTACCACTCCTATTCATTCCCACCATACAATGTGCATCGTTCTTCGAATTTTGGACAGTGTTGCTAGCCAGTGTACCCTTTTATCTAGGGTTCATACTTGACAAATCACCTCGGATCTCCTTTAGCTGATCATCAGTTGACTTAACCTTCTTCAACATCTCAGCCATCATGCTCTCCAACATTGATTGAGCAGTCTCCCCTTCTCGTGCATTGGGAGGCACATAGAATCCATCCCAGTCATTACGATAACCATCATTGTGCCTCCAATCACCTTCGCGCACATGACCTCAGCTCCTATCTTTGAACCCGTTTCTATTGTAGTTGTCTCTATATTGGTTCTTACCTTGATTTCCATAACCTTGGTGCCAATTGTCTTGTCCAAAAGCTTGGGCGTTGTTCGAAAACCTTCCACATGGCTATCCACCAAGCTTGCCTCCTCCTCAGAATCAAAGTGATCAGCTCCTTGCTCCCTTCCTTGAGTACCCACTGCATTAACCTGATTTGCTCCAGCTCCCACAATATGCTTTGTCAGCAAGTCCAACGATGTGCGAATGTGAGCAAACTCCTGGTCGCGCTCTTCTTATTTTCTTCATTGGTCTACTGTCAAACCAACAACATATGTGCCTGCCACTGCATCAGCCTTCCTCGTATGCCAGGCCCTATTTGTCTTAGTCACCCCGTCAAGAATGGTGGTAGCTTGATCCCAGGTGTGACTCATCAATGCTCCTCCAGCTACTGTGTCTGCTACAGCCTTGGTTCTATTGTTTAGAGACCAGTAAAAATTTTCCAACAAACAATCAATTGGAATTTTGTGGTTGGGGCACTTAGTCAACTTCTTTTTGAATCTCAACCACGTTTCTGAAGTGCCTCAGTCTTGATCTTTCGAAAATTATAGATCTCATCTATTAGCTGTAACATCTTGGATGGGGGAAAGAATCTTTCAAAAAAGACCTGTTTAAGTTCCATCCAGTTGGTTATGGAGTAGTTGGGAATCTCCGATAACCTCAAAGTAGCTTCCTCAGATAGAGAAAAAGGGAATAGTCTGAGCCGTATTGCATTTTGGCTTACTCCGGTCAACCTGTATGCCTTGCATATTCCTTCGAAGTTTATTAGGTGCAGGTTGGCATCATCCACTTTGTGACCACTAAACACTCCTTTCATATTTAGTAACTTAATTATGGTGCTTGTAATTTTGAATTTAGCCCCAGCGGGCAGTGGTGGTGGAACAATGGCTCCAGTTGACTCGACTTCATCAATATCTGGGTCATCATCATTGTCAAAGTACTGAGGGGAGAATCTATGAGCTCTTTTGCCCCTCCCTTGTCGACCAACATTTACCACTTCCTCTCTTTCATCGTCTGTATGTTGTAGTGCAGCTTGCTGAGCTAGCTCAGCTTAACTAGCTTCTTCAGCTATGCTGGCCTCTCTTTGCTCATGGTTTTCCATGTTACGCAGTGCTCTTTTGATTTCTAAATTTAATGGAACAAGAGGATCTCCTCTACTCTGAGTGCTCGACATTCAATGGAGAACAGCCTGTGGGTATCAAAAACAAAAGAAATAAACATATTAAGGAAATAACCAAAAAGTAAATTACAAGATAATAACCTAGTTTCAACCGTATTCCTAGGCAACGACGCCACTTTTTGATAACGCTCAAACCACACCTCTTATTGAAGTGAGAAGCGAACGTTATCAATAAAGAACCAACCTAGAGGTTGGGGTTGATCCCACAGGGAATAGGGAGACTAGATAGGTAGTTACTTCAAAATAGGGGGATTCTAAAGAAAATCAATAATAAAAACAAATATTAAAATTTTTGTGTTAAGTCAATACCAAAGGATAACTAGGGTTTGTGTTTCCCATGGGTTCATAACTTCTTCGGGTATACACTCATGATTATCAACAATACTTACTTATAGAACTAATAAATTAGGTTCATTCAAACAACTGACCAGTCCCTATTGAATGACTATACTCAATCACTCGACCAAGTCTCATGAGCGGTTTCAAACTATCCGTTATCACTAAGTTCTATATTTAGCTATGTTGCAACCACAACTCAAGTTAATACAATGATCATCAAGATCAAGGCTCTGTTGTAATTCTCTTTTCCTAATCTCTATCTCTTCGACCAAAGAAAGTAAAGAATTCGGCAAGTCCTAACGTTGCGCATCGTTAAGAAACCTTTAAGCATGAACAAAATACAATATAAATGTTTGTAATGGTTTTAAAGGTTCCCACGACCTAGCTATGGAGGTTTTAGCCTCTCATAGTTGAAAGGTTGTGATTAGCATTCATGATTAAGAATAAAAATTAATACTTACAATAATAATTGAGAAAAACCAGTTTCTTCAATTACTCCACAAAATCTTGAAAAATAAGTATTAAGAACAAGAGGAATTCAAGAACGGGTTGATCGCAAGTTAAGACCAACTCAATCCTCACTTTTTCAAAGTTTCTACTCCCTCAAACTATCAACTTGACGTCCTCTATAAAAATAAAACTTAAAACATATTTATATAGACACAAGAATCCTTTTCCTAAGACAACAGGGTGAATTTCCATATCTGTCGCCGCCAGTGCCACGACACGACCTACGATCCGTAGCGTGCTCCTATGATCCGTAACTTCCTCTCGTACAATCTCAGCTGGCTAAATTCTAGCTAAGTGTGTTATTTGGGTACGACTGGTACCATCAACTCACAACTCGTACTTAGCTCCCGTACTTTGAACCAGAGATTTTTGAAGTTTTTCTAAAGTTCATCATGACCAAAATGGTACAACTCATACCTTCATCTTATGGGTCGTACTTGCTTCTTGTAGCAGGAGTCAGACTCAGATGCAATTCTTCTAGATTTCATCACGACTCGTATAGGCTTGCTACGAATTATTCTGGGACTCGTGGGTCACATCTTCTCAACCTTAACTTTCAGCAACTTCTCAAGGCCACCAGTATGACCCATAGGTCCTTCCTATGATCTGTATAGTGGTATGTACTTTTTGCCCAGTTTGCACTTTTTAAGCTATCTTTTTGCAATTTTCAGTTCCAACACCTGTTTATCCTGTAACAAAAGAAAAAGTACCTCATATCGACAAAAATACACCTAAGTCCATGCTATTTTCTTAGTTTTTAGCGTCGAATGTGTTGTAAACCCATAACAGATCATTGATGCATCATCACATTAAGCTCATCCTTTGCTTTTTTCACCTAAAAAACAAAGAGCTAACCACATTGATTAATTTATGTACGAAATTACAAAATCACATGAGAATATAATCAATTAAGTTGACAAACATTCCTAAACTAAGTTATAAAATAGCACTTGGGCACGTAATTATGCCCAAGATCAAGTTAATATTCTTATCGTGGGTGCGTCCTCATTTTCTGAGGACTAGACTATTAAACTTTCCTTAATGTATTGCAGTTTCAGTTTTGTTGAGTTAGTTTGAGTCTTTTCCCATCAACTCATCATGTTTAGAGACTTTTCAGACATATCTATGTATTCAGCTACATATTTCATATTCTGATGTTATGTTCAAGTTAGACTTCTGCTATGAGTATATTTTTGATTATTTAGTTTCTTGATTGTGTTTTATGTATGCTTATGCCATGGATCGACTTGGGTTCTCTCGGGGCTCCTTGTCTCGTGTTATGATCCAGGCTTCCATTCGGGTCGTGACATTCTAGCCCATAAGCTACCTTGCCAATTCGCTTCAGAATTTTGTAGGGTCCTATATATATCGAACTGAGCTTTCCTTTCTTCCCAAATATCATCACCCTTTTCATAGGCGAAATTTTCAGATAGACCCAGTCATCCACTGTAAACTCTTATTCCCTTCTCCTCGCATCAGCATAAGATTTCTAACGGCTCTAAGCTGGTTTCAATCTTTCTCTAATGAGTTGTACTTTCTACATAGCTTTATGAACTGAGTCTGGCCCGATTAAAGTAGCTTCACCAACCACAAACCACTCCATAGGAGATCTGCACCTCCTACCATTCAATGCCTCAAATAGGGCCATCTGGATACTGGAGTGGTAGATGTTGTTGTATGAAAATTTGATGATAGGCAAGTGATCATCCCAACTTCCCTTGAAATCGATCACGCACGCCCTCAACATATGTTCTAGAGTCTGAATAGTCCACTCAGCTTATCCATCTGCTTGCGGATGAAAAGTTGTGCTGAGCTTGACCTGGGTACTAAGTCCCTTCTAAAAGGACTTCCAAAAGTGAGAGGTGAATTGGGTACCTCTGTATGAGAGAATGGATAAGGGAACCCCATGAACTCTGACCAACTCTCAGATATAAAGCCTAGTTTAGTCCTCAGCTAAATCTATAGTTTTAACTGGGAGGAAGTGTGCTGACTTAGTCATCTGGTCTACTATCACCCAAATTGAATCATGCTGCTGACGAGTTTGAGGTAGACCCCCAATAAAGTCCATATTTACTTCTTCCCACTTCCATGTGGGTATGCTAGTATCCTAAGTCATACCTCCCGGTCTCTAGTTTTCTACTTTGACTTGCTGGCAGTTTGGGCATTTAGCTACAAATTCAGCGATGTCTCTCTTCATTCCATTCCACAAAGTAGATATCCCATAAATCATGGTACATCATAGTAGTGAGACTAGTTTGTCGTGTTTAAAGGCTCGAAAGACCATGAACATCGCATTTTAACTATTTAAGATAACAACTGAAGTTTTCATACTCGAACCATTGCGAATTGTAGTGTTGAATGATTATTAGGCCTTAACTCTAGTTGCTTCTATGTTGTTACTCGATTATTTTGTGATCACCCTTAGACTTAATTAGAATTTTCCGAAATTTCTAAAATCAACAATTGTGAAGGTTAAATTAGCACTTGAACATGACAATTCTCTAAATTTGTCCAGCCCTTGTGCATTTAAAATCTGGTCTGATAAAGGGCCACTGTATTACTTGTACGACCACGTACACTTGCGCGTGCGCTGGGCGAAGTAAGTTTTTGGCACCATTGCCGAGGACTGGCGAATCACAAACTAAAAAATAAAAATTCTAAAATGTCGGTTCTACTAGATAGCATGCCCGAGGGAAAATAAATACGGCAAAAAAGACCCTCAGACGAATCAAAAATCCCAAAAATCACAAGTATACCCCTCCACTTTTTGAAAAGTAAACTTCGTCCCCGAAGCATCAACTATAAGAACATAGGGAAGAGAACATACCTATGGCGCACTAGGAGCTCCAGTCATCTCGCGGAGGTGGTACCTCCACTATAGTACTGGCATTGGTGGTGTTTGGTGCGCTAAATTGTGTGTCAATAGGGGGAGTGGTTCCCCCCAGTAATTGTGGCTTCTTGGACGACCTCTATAACTGTCGGGGTTGAATGTGGCTCTATCAAAGGGTCACGACCACTGGAAAGCTCAGGTTGAACTATGGTGGAGCTGCCTGCTCCTCTATCTCTCTCATGCAGCTTAGACATATGTGTGTCATGAGTCTGTATGCTCTCTGCTCTAGCCTGTTTGCGCTCTTTTCTCTCCTTCTTCCTCCCCTTTCTCAGACTCTCCTCTCTATCATCCTCAGTAGCTCTTTTCTTACCCTTTTCAACAGTTGTAGTCGGCTTCCAATATGTCGCTAAATCAATTTCCTCATCAGGCTCGGCATCTAGGTTCGGAAGAGTGGGGGCTGCTAAAACTGTTTGTTGTCATGATGACAACTCAACTACTTGGCTCTGAAGAGCCCCCAACTCCGCATGGAGACTGCTGGTATCTGTCTGCTCCGCCATCCTCACATTGAATTTGCTCTCAAAACTATCTAGGTGAGCATGTAGAGCCTGAGTTGTTGCGTCTATCTCTTACTTGACCCATGGTATTACATTGTCCATCATGGCCTGAATCTTTTGCTCTGCCATGGTCTATCGTTTTCCTAGATATTGGAGGAAGTCTTGTGGTACCAAGGTACACCCTGCTGGTGTCTGAGTCTGCATCCTAGGCAGTGGTGCAACTGAGGTGCTAGGAGCTGACTCTTAATGACCGGTATATGTAGACGGGGTTCTCACTCTGCTCTTGTGTAATGGGGACATTCACCTGTGCGTCCCATGCTGGCTGGGCCGCTGGAGTTGCTTTGGGAATCCTGGATTTTCTTACCGGGTTCATTTCATCCCGGCTAAGACCTATGTCTGCAATCCTTTGGCCTCCAATCAACCGCTCGTCACCCCATTGAACTTCTGCCTCTATGCATAATCTGAACACAAGACTCGAGAATGGGATAGTAGTGCTCACTCCCACCGCCTGGTCTCGTATCTCATCTTCTATGATCCTCAGGATATTGATGGGGTAACGAGACTTGAGGCATGCTACCAAAGCTGCTTTGTTAGCACTCAATATGTTGTCGTTGAACGTAGGTGTTAATCGATGGCGCACTAATTTCCAGCGGGATTTTGCTATGAAATTTAGTGAGTTCTTGGTCACTTTCTTTCCACATGTAACCCATTAAGCTTCATCCTTGTTATGAGCAATCACCCCTGCTAGCCATTGCAGAGTCCTCTATCTAATAAGCTTCATTCCCTCTACCCTGTAATGGTACTCTGGTATCATCCTTGTAGGTGTGAACTGTGGTCCGTAAAAAAATCGAGGGATGGTCTGCTTAGATATATCAACCTTTCAACCTCGGACCATAACACTCTCCAGATGAGGCTGATCTTTTATCTTATGCCCTTCCTTTGCCTTTACCTTCATGGTGGCCAAGTAGTTGGCATAGAACACCCGAACTAATTCTTTTGTGTACTGTGTTGGAGTCTTGGCCATCCACTCAAAACCATACAAGCTAAAAATCCACTTCATCTCCTCAACTTCATTCAGTGAGGTTGTGAGGATCCACGATTCTTATTTGATGCTTCTCCTTGGCTTATTCTTGGCGGTGAGACAGATGCCTTGCTCATAGATTTCTTTAGCTCCCAACACTCTCCACCCTATTGTATAGCTTGCCTTGGGTGGGGTCTGTTCTTGTGCAACATTAGGAGTCTCCTCCTCTTATTCTTCACTGCCTCTCTCTTCTCTACTTTAGGTCTCCCCTGACCCTTCTTCAGCATTGGAGTCATTTCCTTACTTCTGTTGTTCCTCTCTAACTCCCTCCTCAGACTGGAGAGCTCGAGAGGATATGGCAGTGATTGTTTAAGCTTGGGCCTTTGCTTTTACCCTATTGGTTCTGGTTCCATCAGTGTCTGAAGTGTATACTTGATACTCTTCAATTGAACTACTAGGTGAGTCTCCTTGCTTATCAGACTCCGACTCAGTTGTTTCATCAATTAGTGTCCTTCGGGCTTTTGTTTTGTCTTCCTGGAGTTTGTATGTCATTGTACCTGTAGAGAATGAAGTTAGCATTCAATTTTTGAAAAAGAAGATTTAGAAAGGCGATGTTCAGATTCTCATCACGGATCATCACTACGAGTCGTACCATATAGGTACAACTCGTGAGAAGTCCTAAAATTATAGTCAACTTTTTGTATGACTCGTAGGTACAACTCGTACCACAAAGGTACGATCCGTACCTTGAGTCGTCTGATGAAGCCCTTGTGTTGGTATTCTTCTGTATTTTCCACGACTCATGGTACGACCCGTAGGTCGATTGCACGAGTAATTGGAAAGGCTTTTTTTGTAACTTTGTTTAGCTTGGTGGTACGAGTGCTCAGTACGACTCGTAGTAGATACCTATGATCCATACTGTGCCTCATACCACTTCCAGATTTTCTTTTCTCAATTTGCAAAGGTTCTCTTTTCACATTTTAAGGTACTTAGATTTCCCCCCAGGTCTAGGCTCATCATTAACTCAATTTAACACATGCTCAATCCTCCCCTTTTCGACCTACTACCCATAACTCATTGTTTTTCAAGACCTAAATTTATCAAAATTTTAGCATCTCTCCGGTCGAAAAAAACATTTCACAACTCCCTGATCATTGTCTCTCTTTTCAAAATCAATTTTCGAGCTTAGTGACTGACTCACAGGGGTTTTGGTAGCATCACTCTTAGTATATGAATGTTAACAATGTTTAATACAACATACTTAATTTATTGATGCTTCATCAACTAGAAATCACTGTATAGGGTTTTTAGAACTTGGGTTGAGCAAAGATTTTCCTTGATTTTTTGGTTATTTTGAGTTACAGTTGTAGGGAGGTGAGTTCAAGTCGTGCTTTTGAGTGTCTTTAGCATGGGAGAGGGTGTTTTTGGGGTTTAAATAAGTAAGGGAAAATTTTAAAAATTTTGGCCGAGTCGGGTATTATTGCCAGTTTTGACCCGTCACGACTCGTACCACGAGTCATACGTACAGCTCGTCCTATGGACTCGTAAGTGACCCTGTTAGAGAAATCTTACCTGCCAACCTATGAATAAATCCTACAACTCATACCACCGAGGTATGATCCAAAGGATGAGTCGTAGGTTGGAGCTTGGAGTCATATTTTCTCTAACCTCGCCACGACTGCTGCTACGGCTCGTAAGATCTCATCATGAGTCATACTAAGAGTCGTAGCAGCTGATGTTTCAGCCTCCTATCTTTAATTTCCCTGCACACTGAGCACACATTAGCTCAATAAGTTGGGTTGCCTCCCAAGAAGCGCTTGATTTAACGTCGCGGTACGATATAGGTAGACTGTTTACTCAGACTTCACCAAACTACCACTTGAGTTGCATCCAAAGAAGCACCTGATTTAACATCGCAGCACAAACCAAATCTCTTGACCACTCAGAATTCGTCAAGTTATTCATACTCATCCTCTAGTGCTGATGAGATCACAGTAAATTCCTTGGGTTGCTTCATTGTCCTGCAGATGTTGAATGTGACCCCTTCTTGATTTAATCTAAACTTCAGCAGGCCAGCCGCCACATCTACTAGAGCTCTCTCGGTTGCAAGGAATGGTCTCCCCAAAATGATGGGGACCTCATAATCAACCTCGCAATCTAAGATCAGGAAGCTTGTTGGGAATATAAATTTGTCCACCTTGACAAGCACATCGATTGGGATGCCCACTTGCTTCTTAACTATTCTATCGACAATCAGTAGCCGCATGTTGGTCCGTGTGGGGGCTCGCAATCCTAATTTCTTGAACACGGCATTTGAATCATGGTGCTCGTAATGTTGAATTTGGCCCCAGCGGGTAGTGGTGGTGGCATAATTGCTCCAGTCGACCCAACATCATCAATGTTTGGGTCATCATCATCATCGAAGAACAGAGGGAAAATCTATGAGCTCTTTTTCCCCTCCCTTATCGACCAACATTTACTACCTTATCGCTGTCATCTTCTACATGTTGTAGTGCAGCTTGCCTAGCTTCTTCAACTATACAGGCTTCTCTTTGCTCATTGTTCTCCATCTTATGCAATGATCTCTCGATTTCTGGATTTAGTGGAACAACGGGATATCCTCTACTCTTAGTGATTGGCATTCATCGGAGAACAACCTGTGGGTATCAAAAACACAAAAATAAATATAATTAAAGAAATAACTACCAAAAGTCAAATACAAGCTAATAACCTAGTCTCAGTCGTATTCCCCACAATGGCGCCACTTTTTTATAATGCTCAAACTACAACTCTTACTAAAGTATGAATTGGAAATTGTTAATAAAGAACCCAACTAGAGGTTGGGGTCAAATCCACAAGGAATATGAGAGAACTAGATTACAACCGGTAAGTAAACTTGTGAGGTAGTTACTTCAAAATTGGGGGTTCTGAAGAAAATCAATAATAAAAACAAATATTAAAAAGTTGGTGTTGAGTCAATATTAAAGGATTACTAGGGTTTGTGTTCCCTATGGTTCATAACTGCTTCGGGTATACACTCGTGAATATCACCAATACTTACTTATAAAACTAATAACATAGGTTGATTCAAACGACCGACCAATCCCTATTGAATGACTATACTCAATCACTCAACCAAGTCTCATGAGCGGTTTCAAACTATCCGTTATCACTAAGTTCCAGATTTAGCTATCCTGCAACCACAGCTCAAGTTAATGCAATGATCATCAAGATCAAGGCTCCATTGTAATTCTCTTTTCCTAATCTCTACCTCTTCGACCAAAGAAAGTAAAGAATTCGGCAAGTCCTAACGTTGCGCATCGTTAAGAAACCTTTAAGTACGAAGAGAATATAATATAAGTGTTTGTATTGGTTTTAAAATCACTTTGTGCAACCTTAGCTTGTTAATCCACCTAGTTCCCACAACCCTAGCTATGGAGGTTTTAGCCTCTCATAGTTGTAAGATTGTTAATTGCATTCATGATTAAAAACATAAATCAATACTTACAAGAATGAATGAGAAAAATACTTCCTTTAATTACTCAGCAAAATCTTCAAGAACAAATATCAAGAACAAGATGAATTCAAGAAAAGGTTGATCACAAGTCAAATCAACTCAATTCTCTCTTTCTCTAATATCTTTTTCGCCCAAATATGCTCTCTACGACCTCTATCGACTTCTCTACTTCTCTTCTAAAAAAATAAAACCTAAAAAAAATCTATACATACACAAGAATCCTTTTACTAGGCTAACAGGGTTAATTTCCATATCTGGTTCCGCCTTCGTCATGAGTCAACCTATGACCCGTAGTACCATCCTACGGCCCGTACAAACCTTTCGTACCTTGCATGACTGGCTAGATTTTGGCTAAGTATTGGATCCTGGTACTACTCGTACCTCCATCCTATGATCCGTACTAAGCTCCCGTGGCTTGACTCTGAAACTTTGAAATTCTTCTGAAGTTTATCATGACTGCCATGGTGCGCCTCGTACCTTCTTCCCACGGTTCGTACTTGCTTTCTGTAGCAGGAATCAGCCTCTTATGCAAATCTTCTGAATCTTTTCATGACTCAGTCACCACGACTCGTATTGAGACTCGTACATTGCCTTTCTTCAACACTAGCCTTCTACAACTTTTCACAACCATCAGTACAACTCGTAGGACCTTCCTATAGCTCGTACTGTGGACTGCACTATGAGCCTATTTTGCATACTTTAGGCTTCCTTTTACATTTCTTAGCTCCAACACCAATTTGTCCTGCAACCAAAGGAAAAGTGTCTTATATCCACATAAACACACCTAAGTCCATGTTATTTTCTTGGTTTTGAGCATCAAAAATGCTGTAAATCAATAGAACATCAGTGTCCTTTACCATTCGAGTAAGGATAATATGATAGCAGACGCACGAAGTAGACTCTCTACGGAGAGTGTGTCCCATGTGAATGAGGGGAAGAGGAAGCAGGTGAAAGATGTGCATTGACTTGCAAGGTTGGGAGTTAGGTTGGACGACTCGACCAATGGTGGTTTTGTTGAGCAAAACGGATCAGAATTGTCCTTGGTGACTAATTGGAAAGCTAGACAAGATGAGGACCCAATTTTGGTAAAGTTGAAGGAAGCCGTTCAAAGTCAGAAGGTGGAGGTCTTCTCCCAAGGGGGAGATGGTGTGCTTCGGTACCAGGATCGCTTATGTGTTCCGGATGTGGATGACTTGAGGAGTCGGATGTTTCATGAGGCTCATGGATCCAGGTATTCTATCCATCCGGGTGCCACCAAGATGTTCCGTGACTTACGGGAAATCTATTGGTGGAATGGCATGAAGAAGGATATTGCGGAATTCGTAGCCAAGTGTCCAAATTGTCAGTGAGTAAAGGTTGTGCATGAAAGGTCGGGAGGCGTACTTCAAAAAATCAACATTCCCACTTGGAAGTGTGAAGAGATTTACATGGATTTCATAACAGGATTACCTCGTACTCGTCGACAATATGATTCCATTTGGGTTGTGGTAGACAGGTTGAATGAGCTACTCATTTTCTACCAGTTAAGACCACGGATTCAGGGGAGGATTATGCCAAACTATATATCTGGGAGTTGGTGTGATTGCATGGAATGCCCTTATCCATCATTTCAGATCTAGGTACTAAAATTACCTCTTATTTTTGGAGGTCATTTAAAAAAGGATTGGGTACAAAAATTAAGCTCAACATAGCATTTCACCCACAAACGGATGGTCAAGTGGAGCGGACAATCCAGACCCTCGAGGACATGTTGAGAGCATGCGTACTTGACTTCAGAGGTAGCTGGGATGAGCATTTTTCAGTTATCAAGTTTGCATACAATAACAACTATCACTCTAGTATTTAGATGGCGTTGTTCGAGGCTCTATACGGGCAGAGATGTAGATCGCCCATCAGATGGTTTAAGGTTGGTGAGGTGGAAATGATAGGGCCGGATTCGATTCATGAAGCAATGGAGAAGGTTCTGTTGATAAGAGACAGGTTGAAAACTTCCTAGAGTCACCAAAAGTCTTATGCGGACGTGAGAAGAAGAGAATTAGAATTCGAAGTCGATGATGGGTATTTCTGAGGGTGTTGATCTCGGAAAAAATAGCATGCCCGAGTGATACTTTATAACTTAATTTAGTCTTGTTTAGCTAATTAATTATATACATTTTCATGTGATTTTATATAAATGTGAATATATGTACTAACCAACANACATGATTAGTCCTTGTTTTGTAGGTTTAAATGAATTTGAGGAACTAATTTATAAGTTGGTGAAGTAGAGGAATGGAGTTGGGAGCAATTTACAAAAGTCGGCAAAGAAGCATGCCTTGGCAAGGCTAGCCGCGCCAGGAAGCGTGCCATGTTGTGCGTGTGCCGCGCCCAGCGCCGTGCCACGCCCATGCCAGGCGCGAGAGGAAGGCAGCAAGCAGGCAATCATCCTGCGCGCCAGCGCCGTGCCACGCCGGGCAACCTGCGCGCCAACACTGTGTCATGCCTGCCATCACGCTGCACGAGCAGCGTGCCACGCCGGCCATTGCGGCAAGCCTCGACTTCTTGGCATCTTGAGGCGATTTCCAGTGTGCATCCGCGTTTCCTCCGTGTCATGGAGGAAGAGCTCCGCGATACACTCCGTGACACGGAGTCATTCCATGACAAGCATAATTTTGTAAAATTCTCATTTACTATAAATAGGTCCATTAGCTCCTAAAATCATTTAGTAACGATTTTATTTCTGAAAAACTGCCAAGGAGTGAGGGGGGTCACGACTTTACTCTGAAAAACCACCTAGGAGTGAAGGGAGAAGTGGGAGAACTCACCTAGGGTTCATCAATTTCATCTTCTCCTCTACCAATTCTTGTAAGTATGTTACTT
>JACEIK010000068.1:360380-374146 GCA_018107945.1 Datura stramonium | reverse complement strand
GAGGAACAATGCTTTACAAAAACATCAAACTTAAATGGAGAATCAAATAGGGTGGCTACAAGATGTTTTAGGAAATTCCCTTCTTTCACTATTCTTATCGTGCGATAGAGTGTAAACTATAAGGTTTCTCTTCTATTTCGTGCTTTACGTGTTCGCAGACAATGCCTCCCAGAAGGGGTATTGGAAGAGGGAAAAATAACAGGAATCCACTAGTCCCACCTACCCCAGTAGGCCCCCTTAGTGGGAAAGTGACAGATGTGGAACTCGAGGCTTCCCTTAGAGTGTTAATACGGGTTGGGACCACTTAGGTTAACCGACAGGAAGTCACACCTGCAAATCCTACTAAAGAGATAATAACTACCAGGGTTCAAAATGTCACACCTGAGTTTCATAGTCTGATAGAGGATGGAAAGTTCAGGGGAAAAGAAAAGGGGAGAAAGAGAGAAAGGACAGGGGACTTGGGGTTTCCCCAACAAAGGATGAGTGGTGGACCCCGTTTCCAATTTCGTCAGAGGTCATCAGTCCCAGCACCATCGATAGCCAAAGAGCCCAACAAACCTAGAGTAAATGAGATTACATGCGCAGCTTGCAAGAACTATGGGAAGAACTATTTGGGAGAATGAAGGGCTGGCTCAAGCGGTTGCTTTTGGTACAGCAAGTCGGGCCATAAACTCAGAGACTGCCCAACAGCCAAATGAGGTGAAGGTAGAGCTCCGGCTAACTCTTCTGCAGCCTTGTCAGTTGTGTGGAGATAATCATCTAGATAGGAAACCAGCCATTTAGGTGAACTTAACTTACCAATATTGCATGTTAAATATCAGAATAGATCACTAGTGTAAAAGCCTCGTGTGTTGATTGAATACAACCAAAATTGATTTAAGCATCTACTAGTCTTTACTCTTGTTTATTATTTCATTTTTCAATCCTTCCCCTCCTAGGAAATAAGTAATCTGATAGTAATAGCTAATCACATTAACTCAAGTTCTTTCCATATTCCCTGCGGGATCGACCTCAACCTTTGTTGGGTTCTATATTGACATCGACCGCTTTATATCTCAATTGCGAGGTGTAATTTGGGCGACATCAAATTTTGGCGCCGTTGACGGGGAATACGGCTAAGGATTTTGCTAATTGTGTTTTCTTTACTGTTGGTTCTTATTTCCTTTTTATTTTTTTTCTTTTGTTGTTTTTTCTCTTAACAGGTCTTAGGTTCGCGCATGCCCAGTAATAGGAGCCAAGGAAAATCCATGGTTCAAATCGATCACGAACTTGAACAAACACTGCGAAATTTGAGGAGAATGGACAATGTACAAGAACAAGAGACAGTGGACCAAGCTACAACCAGAATGTTGGCTGAGGAACAAGCTCGGGCAAGAGATTGAGAGTTAGCTAGGGTTGCTGAAGAGCAATGCCTAGCTGCCGAAGTAGAGCGAGCTAGAAGGAACAAAGTTCCAGATTAGCAGAGGCACCACTATTTCGATGAGGACAGTGATGATGATATTGACGAAGCCGGTTCCAATGGAGCTATTTTCCTCCCCCTTTGCCTGTTGGGGAAAAGTTTGATATTACTAGTGCTATGATCCAACTGCTCAACATGAAGGGGATATTTGCGGGTCATGCAACTAATGATGCACATACTCACTTGACTAATTTTGTGGGTATCTGCAAAGCATATTAACAACCAGGAGTGGGTCAGGATGCGATACGGCTGAGGTTATTTCCCTTTTCATTAGAGAGTGAGGCAACGCTCTGGTTGGCAGAACTGCCAAATGATTCTATCACTACATGGAGGGAGTTGAAAAGAGCTTTTGTTGAAGACTTTTCCCACCTTCCAGAGCCTTGCAGCTAAAAGATAAGATATACAACTTTAGACAGTTAAATTCTGAGGCACTTCATGAGACATGGTTGAGGTTCAACAAGAAGCTTAAATGGGTGCCCAACCACACGACCTAGAAGATACATTGCTGGAAATTTTTTATAGATCTTTAAATGCTAACACCAAGGCAGTGGCTGATACTGTATCTGGTGGATCATTCACGAGTCACACTTATGCTGAAGATGCTGAGCTACTTGGAAGAATCACTAAAACCAACCGCTCATGGCACACAAGATAGTCGGAGATTTCGGTTAGTTCTTATGCGGTAGGTATGTCTGCGGAGAAGAGAAAGAAGGATGAAGAGCAGGATCAAGATATTGCTGAAATAAAGACCACAATGGGGCTGCTTGCTAAGCATTTGATGGGAGCCGGAGCTAAAAAGGTGAATGCTGTGGGTTCTTAGGGCAAGGCCTCAAGAAATGATGGAGGTGAATCTGAATCTGAGGAGGAAGCTAATTATCTGAATGATCAAGGGGCGGGTTTCCAGACTAACACCCAAGGGTCTAACCAACACTCTTGGCATCAAGTTCAGGGGAACTAAGGTCGGAACTACTACAGGGATAACAATTACAACTGAGGCCAATACAGAGACAATAGAGTCTGGAAGAAGCATGAGGAGTATAAGAATGACAGAAGCGTTCTATATGTTCCTCCAAGGAACCGTGCTGGTTCAAGGGTAGAAAACATGTTGTCCAAGGTACTTAAGTAGATGGAGGCAACAGATGGCCATTTCAAGGAGCTCCGTGCTGATATTTCTGGTATGAATCAAAAGGTAGAATCACATGTCGTGGCCATTAAGCAGATTGAGCAGCAACTGAGTCAGATACCTGTTGCGATGAACCAGAGGCAAAAAGGAACACTTCCCAGCAATACTGTGCAAAATATGAAAAATGACAGTCATTGCATGAAGGTCACTACTAGGAGTAGGAAGGCGACAGTTGATCCTCCGAGGCCAGCTATGATCGATGAGTAAGTAGAGCCCGTATTTATTGATGATGATAGGATGGCAGATTCCGAGGATCGAACTTTGGTTGATGATTCAGTGGTGAAGACTGCTCCTAATAATGCAAAAGAGCATGGATCTGGCAATGATCTTGGTGGCACCTAGATGTATCAAATATCTAGAACCGTTAGCCTCATACAACATTTGATTTCTCAAATCATTAATGTCTGCAACACAAAAGCGACCCTAATATCGAAGCACACCATCTCCCCCTTTGGAGAAGACCTCTACCTTCTAATTCTGAACGGCTTCCTTTAACTTCACCAAAATAGGGTCCTCGTCTTTCCTAGATTTTACATCATTCACCAAAGACGATTCTGATCCGTTCTGAATAATAACACTACCATCAGTCGAGTCAACCAAACGAACACCCAACCTTGCAAGTCGATTCACATCCTTTACAAGCTCCTTCCTTCCCTAATCTACATGGGACATACTCTCCATAGAGATTTTGCTAAGTGCATCTGCTACTACATTAGCCTTACCGGATGGTAAAGGACACTCATGTCATAATCCTTGAGTAGCTCCAACCACCTTCTTTGGCGTAGATGTAGGTCTTTCTAGGTAAACACATATTATAGGCTCTTATGGTCCGTAAACACATCTACATGGACCCCATATAAATTGTGTCTCCAAAACTTCAATGCAAATACCACCACCGCCAATTCAAGATCATAGGTCGGGTAATTCCTTTCATGCACCTTCAGCTGCCTGGAAGCATATGCTATAACCTTGTCGTGCTGCATCAATACACAACCAAGACTGATCCTAGAAGCATCGCCAATACACCACAAACCCATCGGTACCCTCGGGTAGGGTTAACATCGGTGTTGAGGTGAGTCTAGTCTTCAACTCCTGGAAGCTCCTCTCACAAATATTCGACCATTAAATTTCACTTTCTTTTGAGTCGATTTGGTCAATGACACTGCAATGGATAAAAAACCCTCAACACATCTCTGATAGTACCCAGTTAAACCCAAGAAATTCCTGATGTTTGAAGGATACACTGGTCTAGGCCAATTCTTTACCGCTTCTATCTTCTGAGAGTCCACCTTTATACCCTCATTTGACACCACATAGCCCAAAAATGCCACTTAGTTCAATCAAAACTCGTACTTGCTAAATTTAGCATATAATTGGAGATCCTTAAGAGTCTGTAGTACCACCCTCAAATGAGCGGCATGCTCCTCCTTGCTCCGTGAGTATATTACGATGTCATCAATAAACACGATCACGAACATATCCAAGTATAGATTGAACACCCTATTCATTAAATCCATAAAAGCTGCAGGAGCATTCGTTAGCCCAAAAGACATAACTACAAACTAATAATGACCATACAGCATCCTGAAAGCTGTCTTCAGGATGTCACTCTCCCAAACCCTGAGCTGATGGTATGCGGACCTAAGATCTATCTTCGAAAAGCACTTGGCCCCCTGAAGCTGGTCAAACAAATCATTAATACTGGGAAGAGGATACCTGTTCTTAATTTTTACCTTATTCAATTATCGATAGTCAATACACATGCAAAAAGAACCATCCTTCTTTCAGACAAAGAGAACTGGTGCACCCCATGGGGATTTGCTCGGTCTGATTAACCCCTTATCTAAAAGGTCTTTCAACTACTCCTTCAACTCCTTTAACTCGGATGAAGCCATTCTATAAGGAGAAATAGATATAGGCTACTTATCGGGAAGAAGGTCAATATCAAAATCAATCTCCTGCTCGGGAGGGATCCAGGGTAAATCATCTGGGAAGACTTCTGGATATTCACATACTATGGGAATGACTGGATAGTTAGGGTCTCGGATGTAGCATCCTTAACTATAACTAGATGGTATACACAGCCTTTAGAAATCATCTTTCTGGCCTTAAGGTAGGAAATGAAATGACCTACAGGCATAGCTAAACTACCCTTCCATTCTAGAACTGGCTCACCCGGAAATCTGAACTCTACTGCTCGGGTTTTACAATTAATTGAGGCATAAAATGCAAATAGCCAATACATGTCGATGATAACATCAAAATAGGTCATGGATAACTCTACTAGATCTGCTAAGGTGACTTTCTAAAGAATTGTGATTGGGAAACTTCTATACACCCGTCTAGATACAACTGAATCACCCACTGGAGTAGAGACTAAGAAGGGTTTTGACAAGATTTCAGAACCAACTCCAAAACTACTAGCCATATAGGGTGTCACAAAATACAAAGTAGCCCTTGGATCTAATAAAGCATATGCATCAAGGTGCAAAACCCACAACATACCAGTGACTACATCCGGGGAGACCTCCTGCTCCTGGCAGGATGTTAAGGCATAGAATCTATTTTGGCACTGACCGCCACCTATGTTAGTAGGTGCCCCCTGCTATGTAGGACGTGTGGGTGGAGCTGCTGAACTAGAAGCTGGGCCTTGGCCCCTATCATGGCCCTGTCTAGATGCTGGGCAATCTCTAAACATATGTATGGGCTTCCCGCACCTAAAGTAAGCACCTGTACCTTCCAAACACTAACCCGTATGCCTCCGACCACACCTGTCGTAAACTGGGATATTGGAATCTGCGGGCCTGCTGCTCTAACCCCTAGAGCCTAATGCTCATCTTCTATGATCGTGCCTAGGTCTGGACGACACACTCATCGCTAAAGATGCTGGGGTTGAAGAT
Organism: Datura stramonium; assembly: GCA_018107945.1. Lineage (NCBI taxonomy): Eukaryota > Viridiplantae > Streptophyta > Magnoliopsida > Solanales > Solanaceae > Datura > Datura stramonium. The sequence goes on along the minus strand of JACEIK010000068.1, from coordinate 368,604 downwards.
CTCTGGTGGGGCTGCTGATGGTGCCCACTAGGCCTCGACTGGGGGAACCCGTAACTATCTATCTTGGCCCTCTTGGCCTCTCTCTCCCTCACATGCATCGCCTCCATCAGTTGGGCATACAAGACTATCCGAGACAAATCCATATCCTGATGAAGCATCACAGTCCAAAAAACCTCGTCTAGATAGTCCACCACTCCATGAACAAACCTGCTCACTCGAGTCACGAACTCAGCCGCCTTCAGCTTCCTCATCTCACGAGGGAAGAACCGGTCTAGAAAAGCGACATGAAACTAGTCCCAACTAATAGGGCCTGCTCCGGCTGCCCTACTATCCTTCCACTATTTAAATAAAATGTGTGCGACCCCTTCTAATTTATATAAGGCTAAGGCCAAATTAGCACACTCTTCTCCAGTCACCCCCATGGCCTGGGTGATCTTCAAAATCTCATCAAAAAACTCATGTGGATCCTCGTCCATCATTTACCCAAGAAACTCTGGTGGGTTCATTCTTAGGAAATCTATGACTCATGCCGCTGCATTCCTATTCTACGGGACATGTGCTACTGCCTGCTGGTTGACCTGGGCAGTCAGGGCCTGTGCTAGCATCTAAATGGTTGTCCTGAATTTAGCATGGGCAACTGGCTCTAGTGCATGGTGCTCATGGTCTGGTGGAGCTTGTTGGTGCCCGTCCCCATTGCCATCCTCGTGGCCATTTCCATTTCTTCTAGCGTTAACTCTGCGAGGAGGCATGATTCTACAATCGCGAATAGCACGAGTTAGAAGGATGGAGAGAAATTTCACCACACGACATAGATCATGAAAGAAGGGAACATTTCCTAAACATCATGTAGCCTCTTCATCATAAGTGTGGCACGCTTCACACCCATGAAAAATACTCTACTTAACGCGACTCTTATACATCCTAGGACACTTCAAAATGACCCGAACATAGGCCCGGATTGAGTCAGGGGACATGGAGCCCCGAGAGAGTCCAAGTCGACCTACGACATGAGCATACATCTAATTCAATCAAATAAAGCAGAAGACTTAACATAATAAACATAGCGGAAGTCTAATCATAACATAAGATCAGAACCGGAATTCACTTCATACATGAAAAGCTGATTACTACATATAGTCTGAAAGCCTCTAACATATCTGATGGGTTGATGGGACAACACCCCCAACTAACCCGACAAGTCTGAAAACTGAAAATACAAGGATAACTGATAATGAATGGTCCTATGGAGATAAGGACTCACCACTAAATTTGGATGCTAATTCCGAAGAACTGATTAGTGACGGGGTTGAGTCTGAAGATCGGAGCCTGTATCATAAAATGATACAGTATAAAGTAAGCAGTCAGTACGTGGAATGTACTAAGTATGCAAGGTAAGTAAAATCGCTTAAATAAGTAAAATTATTTAAAACATGCATAATATAAAACATAATAAAGATAATAATTTGAGAGTAGCACTTGCATGCTATTTTCTGAAATCATGATCTAAACATAATTGAACATCATAACTGAATCGAATAACCCAAAGCTGAAATCTGATAATCATAAGTAAAACTGAACATTGGGTCAAACCTGCTTTAGAACATATATGTATATATCATGAATGATAAACATGCATAACTAAAATCATGAGTAACAATGGGAGACCCGTCATATAACCAACATTACCACGATAGAGCTTACGTGGTCCCGACTATCACACTCAAGTGGGCAGAGCCGTTTAAAGCCTTGCCAGAGCTAAAGATGCTACCATGATATCGATATCAAGCTGTGGGCCCCTTGGGGCAGGGGAAAGCTCACATAAGAGGTTACAAAATAATCTGATCATACCTACGTTGACACGTAGTTCTGAGGCATAGGGTTGACTGACCATTAACCTACTCAATGCTAGACACTACTCCCTAAAACATGCATATTCTCTATATTGTTTTTCAATGAAGCTGACCATCGTCTATTGACAAAGCTGAATAATCATACACATATAAAATCTGAAAGCATACATAAGGAGCCTTGGCTCAATCCATACCACAAGATGAACATAATTGGGAGTCTTGACTCCAAATTCATGTGGTAAGCTAATTCGTGAAATCATAAATCATACTTGAACATATGGGCTTACCCAATACTTAAACATGCTTGAAAATACTTAATTCACTTGAAAATATGATCATAGACATGGGTAACTTGAAATCATGTTTTTCATCATAAATATCTCATCATACTTGAACATTCATCATAAATCTCAACTTTCATGAACTTCTCATAGATGGGCATTATAATTTATAAAGCTTGAAAACATGATTATAATTGAAAACAATGTAACACTTGCCCATGAATAATAATTCAATAATAGAAACATGCTTAGATCATACACATGGTAGAAACTTAGGAAATTCATGCATTGGGTAAAACCCCATAGGATCAACATATAGATTTTCATGAATTAGAGAGGGATTAGGAATGGGTGTGAATAAATTCACCCATTCATAACCTTACATACTTGAGAGAATCTGATTCTACAACTTCTCTGATTGCCCAATGAAGAATTGTGAAAAACTTGAAGGAATTAAGCTTGATCACCTCTTTAGACTTCTAAGTTTGCATGCATGAATAGGAATAGCCTAGAATGAACTTACCCCTTGTTCATAGCTTAAAATGATATAGTTTAGGCCTTAGGATCATAGAAATTACAAAAAAGTCCTTATTAAATTCGCAGAGGAAAACAAACTGCTAGTCCCAACGAGGGACTGGATGAGTCGTTACCTCTGACCACAAGTCGTCATTTGAGGTCGTTATGTGCACTACCACTTTTCCTCAAAGGGTCCCCACAAGGGACCTAACGGCTCATTGCTGGTGACCATGACTTGTGGTCACCTTCCGTTACCTCCACTACCCAAAATCTCAATTCATTAACCAACTGATGACCACGACTAACCTAATGAATCATGGCATCTGACCACGATTGGTGGTGTCCATTTATTGGGTACACTACCAGTTCATCCATCATCCTTCAACTGCCCTTGATCACGGGTGACCTGACGGCTCGTTGGACTGACCACTACTCGTAGTCACACCCGTGGTCACCCTAAATTTGAAATTTCTAGGCAAGTCAACACTCCTCATCACGAATAACTTAACGAATCGTGGTCAACCTGACAGGTCATATGACGACTTTTTCTGTGACCTGGTGCAGAAAATCTTGTTTTCTCCGTTTCAACTCCTAGATCTAATCTAGGGCTTTTGAGGTATAATAGTTATTGTTCAGAATGAGTCAGAATCATCCTTAGTGACTGATGTTAACACTAGAAAAGTAGAGGATCCTATTTTAGTGAAGTTGAAGGAAGTCGTTCAGAATCATAAGGTAGAGGTCTTCTCCAAAGGGGGAGATGGTGTGCTTCGATATCAGGGTCATTTGTGTGTTCCAGTCGTTGGTGATTTGAGAGATCGGATGTTGAGCGAGGCTCATCGCTCTAGATACTCTATACATCTTGGTGAAACCAAGATGTACCATGACCTACGAGAAGTCTATTGGTGGAACGACATGAGGAATGACATTGCAGAATTTATGGCTAAGTGTCCAAATTATCAACAGGTGAAAGTGGAGCATCAAAGATGGGGAGGTGTGCTTCAAGACATCAGTATTCCTACTTTGAAGTCATAGGATAAAAATATGTACTTCATCATAGGATTTCCTCTCACTCGTCGACAGTATGACTCCATTTGGATGGTTGTGGACAGGGTGACCAAAGTAGCTCACTTCCTACATGTTAAAACTACCGATTCAGCAGAGGATTATGCTAAATTATACATTCAGGAGTTATTTCGGTTGCATGGAGTTCCCTTTTCCATCATATCAGATAGAGGTACTCAATTTACCTCTCAGTTTTAGAGATCATTTCAAAAGGACTTGGTACTCAGGTCAAACTTAGCACAACATTTCACACGCAAATCGATGGTCAGGCGGAGAAGACTATTCAGATTCTCGAGGACATGTTCAGAGCATGTGTGATTGAGTTTAAGGGTAGTTGGGATGATCATTTTCCCGTCATAGAGTTTGCGTATAACAATAGCTTCCATTCCAGCATTCAAATGGCTCCATTCGAGGCTCTCAATGGGCGGAGATGTAGATTGCCTATTAGTTGATTTGAGGTCGGTGAATCTACATTGATGGGTCTGGATTCAGTCCATGGGGCTATGGAGAAGGTTTAGCTTATAAGGGACAGGCTAAAAACAACTTAGAGTCGCCAAAAGTCCTATGCAGATGTGAGGAGAAGGGAGCTTGAGTTTGAGGTCGATGAATGAGTGTTTCTAAAGATATCTCCCATGAAAGGAGTGATGAGATTCGGGAAGAAAGGAAAACTCAGTCCCCATTATGTGGGCCCATACCGAATTATGAAACGGGTGGACAAAGTAGCATATGATTTGGAGTTGCCCTCATAATTAGATTTAGTTCATCCAGTTTTCCATGTATCCCTCTTAAAGAAGTGTTTGGGTGATCTAGCTCTGGTTGTTCCGGTGGACAGTATTGGTGTGAAAGACAGCCTTAGTTAGGAAGAGGTTCCAGTGGAGATACTGGATCATCAGGTTCATAAGCTAAGAAACAAAGAAGTAGCTTCAGTCAAGGTTTTATGGAGGAATCAACATGTTGAGGGAGCTACATGGGAAGCCGAAGCAAATATGATGGCTAAATACTCGCATCTATTCCCTTCCATCTTAGTTTCAGCTTAAGGTATTAGTTTTCTCATTAGTACTCTATTCAGTGTCATATTCAACTCATGTATCCCAGTTTCTTTCATGTAAATGGATGTATGTCTGATTCAGGAATTCAGTTCAATCATGTTGTTCAAATCGGAGCTAGTCATTTTGTCAGTTTTCAACGTGTATGTTCAGTATTTGAGTATGATGATTGCATTTCTCTACTTTTCTGCATGATTTTCAACATTCGAGGACGAATGTTCCTAATGGGGAGATATTGTAATACCTCAAAAATCCTAAGATCAAACCCGGAGTTGAAACTGAGAAAACAAAATTTTCTGCACCAAGTCACAGGACGAGCTGTCCAGTGACCCATCAGGAAACCCATGAGTCGTTAAGTGACTCGCGAGGAGAGGCTGGGACTTGATTGAAAATTTTATTTTTGGGGTGACCATGAGTCATGGTTAGCCCCACCATCCGTTAGGTCACCCGTGGTCAAAGGAGGTTGAAGGATGAAGGAAAGTTGGACAGTGTACTTAATGACTAGTCACCACGAGTCGTGGTCAACACCACAATTTGTTGGGTGGCCCGTGGTTAGAATTGGTTGAAGAGTGGAGAACTTTGGCAATGTTACCAATTGTCACCATGAGTCGTTGGGTAAATCACGAGTCGTGGTGTCCGTGGTGACCCTCAAAGGAAGAATTGGTAGTGTTCACGACGGCTGGTGACCACGACTCGTGGTCACTTGTAACAATCCGTCCAGTCCCTTGTTGGGACTGGCAGTATGTTTTTCCCTGCGAATTTATTAAGGGTTTTTCCATAATTCCTAAGTTCCTAAGGCCTAAAATACGTCGTTTTAAGCTCAGAATAGAGTGTTTTAAGAAGGGTTAAGTCATTCTAAGCCTATCCTAATTTATGCATGCAAGTTTAGAAGTTTAAAAGGTGATCAAACCTAGTTCTACAACGTTCTTCCTCATTTCTCTTTGGGCAATCAAGGAAGCGGTAAAATCAGATCCGTTCAGGGTATGTAAGGCTATGAATGGGTGCAATTTTCCACACCCATGCCCAATTCTCTCTCAATTCATGATGTTCTAATTGATGATTCCATAGGGTTTTTACCCTATGCATGAATTCCTAAGTTTCAATCATGGGTATGATCTAAGCATGTTTTAAAAGATGAATTATGATTAATGGGAAGATTTTATAATGTTTTAAATTATAAATTATGTTTTCAAGTTTTATAAACTATGATGTCCATCTATGATAGTTCATGAAAGTTGAGATTTATGAAATATGTGTACAAGCATAATGAAATATTTATGAAGAAAGTATGATTTCGAAATGCCCATGTCTATGTTCATGTTTTCAAAGTGAATCAAGTTGATTTCAAGCATGTGTAAGTATTGGGAAATCCCATATGATCAAGTATGTTTTATGATTTCATGAATTAGCTTACCATATGGTTTTGGAGTCAAGACTCCCACTGTTTTCAGCTTGTGGTATGGCTTGAACCAAGGCTCCTCATGTTATGATTTCATATTATGCATGTATGTTATTATTCAACTTCGTCACTAGATGAAGGTCATCTTCATTGAAAAATGATGGAGAGCATATGCATGTTTTTGGGAGTAGTATCGAGCACCGAGTAGGCTAAAGGTCAGTCAACCTTATGTCTCAGAACTACGAATCAATGTAGGAATGTTTAGATTAGTTGGGACCTCCCTTGTGAGCTTTCCCTGCCCCAAGGGGCCTTCAGCTTGATATCAATATCATGGTAGCATCTTAGCCCTAACAAATTCTTGGATGGCTCTACCCACTTGAGTGTGATAGTCGGGACCACATAAGCTCTATCGTGGTAATGCCGGTTATATGATGAGTTTCCCATTGTTGCTCATGATTTCAGTTATGCAAGTACATCAGTCATGATATTATGTTTTTAGTAATTTGACCCAATATTCATTTTTACTTGTGATTATCAGTTTTCAGCTTTGGATCATTCGATTCAGTTATATCCAAATCATGATGTTAGAGAAATAGCATGCAAGCTCTACTCTTAGAATCTTATCTTGGTTATGTTTTATTATATGCATGATTTATGATTTCACTTACTTAGTGATTTTACTTACCTTGTATACTCGGTACATTTCACGTACTGACTGCATACTCTATGATGTATCATTTTATGATACAGGCTTCGATATCCGGGAACAATCCCACCGCTAGTCAGATTTTCGGAGTTTACTTTCCTCAGCCCCAGTTGGTGAGTTCTCATCTTTCAAGGGCCCTTCTCATCAGTTGTATTTCGTATTTTCAGTTTTCAAACTTTAGTGAGTTAGTTGGGGTCTTGTCCCATCAGTTCATCAATATTAGAGGCTTTTGGGACATAGGTTGTATTTCAACTTTAGACTAATATATGTATTCACTTGTTATGTTTTGTTTAGACATCCGCTATGTTATTTATGATGATTTTCCGCTTATCTATGAATGAGTTAAATGTTATGTTCATGCCATGGGTCACCTTGGAGCCTCTCGGGGTTCTTTGTCCCGTGTCTTGATCCGGACCTATATTTGGATCGTGACAAACTTAGTATAAAGTTCCGAGGAGATGCAAACCCAAATTAGGTTAAACAACTTCAATTTGTGGACCAAACACTTTGTTAATAGACTTCCAACAAATATTTTTTATATATATTTAATGAATTTCTCAATATAAATGCTTAATTTGTCCCTAACTATTATAACAAAATTTAATGGCACAAGCAAATCGTGTAATCAACAAGGTTACTGAGTGTATATCCGTATTTATAATCAATGGTGCAGCACACTGCTAACCACACGAATACTTTTTGACATTTAATTCTTATCTTCCAATCTTATTATGAATTATTCATCATTCAGTCTTAGTAAGTACGTACATGTTGAAACACTTTTAACAAAGAAGAATTGAAACATGACTTGTACCTCATTGGTCTTGCAAAATTAGAAAAGAAAATCTCAAGTTAACACAATGGAATTTCAGAATAAAATAATTTCTAAATGCTACGCATCTATATAGTAGTCTTTGTTGATGTGAAGGGCAAAACTGAAGCTCTGCACATGGGACAATTTTTCTTCCTCAACAACCACTGTTTGATGCAGCTTGTATGATATTCGTGTCCGCAACCAAGTGTCCCAATAGTTTCTTCATGCTTAAATTCAGTGTGGCATATTACACAAATCTCTTCAGCTTCCTTCGAATTATTTACTCCGTCTTTAGATGCAGCAACCTGGTGAGTTCTTACTTTAAAATACTCCAAAATAGCATTCTCCTCATTCTCTGGATTTTGCGAGGATCGGTGGTGTAAAAATAAGAGTCTATACAATGAATCACGGTCTCTCAAATTAGTAATATGAATTCTATTGGAATGCTCACCGGTGGATGCCATGGAATTATGAAGGAATTTTTTTGAGTTATTGATAGGAACATACCGATAATGTATAATAAGTTCAAGTGACAATGAATTATATATAG
>JACEIK010000068.1:307680-326856 GCA_018107945.1 Datura stramonium | reverse complement strand
ATATAATCTACGGTGGCAACGTAATTCTGGAACCTGGATACGCTAGAATCCCGATCCTTTCGGTGCTAAGTCCTACTCCCACTGGATAATCCTATCACGACTACTACTGCCGAGCGGATAGCTCGATACTGGGGTCCAAGACTATAACTAACTCAGGGATACTGTCTAAGAGTTCCCTGAGCGTCTTACAGGATTGAATTTGAAAATTGAGTTCTAAGACTGGTCAGAGCTGCTTATCTGAAAGCGTCGTAATCGTCTAAAGAACAAACTGATAACTGAACTGGGGTCCTAAGGCTAGTCATAGCTACATAACTAGAATTTCATGACCACCTAATGGACCAAATAAACTATATTCTGAATCTGATTCTGATAACTGTGAGGCACCACTAACACCTCGAGAAAAGACTGAAGTCAAACTGATCAGCTGATATTTCTAAAGTTACTGAGTAGGCTAGTGTTTTGACTAGAACTGGACTAGCATAATTTGACTATGAAAAACAACTGAAAATAACAACGTGAGAAAATCTCAACATTGATAACTGACCTTTTTGTTTGACTCTACGTGTTTTAAGTGTGGACTAAGACTTTGAGACTGGATATACCAAGACATTAACTCCTAGTCAAGGATTTATGTCAATCAATCATCACTCGCATGAAATTTCACATATGAACATAATATTTCTATTAGAATCCAAATCATGCAAGTTCTACCCTAATCTATGATAAGTACCAAGACTAAATTTCAGCTAATCAGAGGCCTGAGAGTCTAGGGAAATCATAGACATATTTTCTTCTTACTCGATTCATGGAATCATGAGCCAAGATCACAATATAAATCATGGGTTCTATCTTCATGCCAACTAATAGGCCCAAATCATTCTTTAAACATGTATAGTGAAATCACGGTAAAAAGCATGTGCATACTTCACAAGAACCACAACTTAAAAATAATGCTAACGCATAGGAAAATTTTAGAAAACATGCTACTACCATTTCTCATGTCAAAAATCATGAATTTAATAGTAATTTCATAACCTACATTGCTACAATCATGAGGGTCTGAAAATTTATGAAAACATAAGAGAAATCATGCTAGATGTAGACCTTAAGACATAAATTCTTGTTAAAATTAAATGACTAGGGTTTTTACGTAAATCTCGGTACACAAGGATGAAATGAAATCCTTGATGAAGTCCCATTTACCTGGTTTGACAAAATATCCCCTAGAACTTGGATCGTGAAGTCGTGGAAGAAACCCTAGGTGTTCTTGAGTTTTGGAAGAGAAGAGGAAGAAGGATTTATGAGTTTTTCTGGATTGAATGAGGGTTAGGCTTGATATTCCCCTTAAAACCGCCCCTCCTGGTACCCAAAATGATTTCACTTTGGAGTTAGAAGCATAGGAGTTTACAAAAATGCCCCTAGAGAAAAGTGGAAAAACTTCCCGAACTGGGGCCACGACTCACATAACGAGTCGTCGTCTCGCCCGTTAAGTATACTGGAAAACTTACACAGATTCATCATTCTTCAAACCAAGACTAACATCACGATTCCTTACTTTCCCCAACGACTCGTTAGGCCCACTCGTCAAGTACACTGGATAACACTTCACGGCTTTAGTTCTTCACCACCCAACGACTGACATGACGAGTCGTTGCCCCTTCTAAAAACTTGTTACGTCCATCCGTTAACTGCTCTTGATCTACCTCATGGCTACAGCTTCTCCCATCTAGCGACTGACATGACGAGTCATTGTCAGACCTAACGACTCGTCACCCCCTTCCTTTAAGTACACTTCTTAAGACTTAACCCAGGGTCCCTATCCTCCATCTAACGACCAACCTAATGAGTTGTTTCCAAGTATGATGACTCGTTAGGTCGTCCGTAGCCACTGGGATTTCTATCCTTTCCTTACAGATCCGCAAGGGTCAGACCACGACCCATGATGTCTCTTAACGAGTCATTCCCTGACTCGTTCTAAGGCAAGTTTCTACTGATTTTTCTGCTGAGCTTCATCTAACTCCGGGATCTGATCTCAAGGACTTCTAGGGTGTTAGAATATCTCCTACTTGGAAAAATTCATCCTTAAATTTTGGATGAACACACTAAAGGGATAGGGACTGAACTTAAACTTCAAATACTTTGCACCCGAAATTGAGAACTGACAAAATGACTAAGCAAAAAGGCTAAGTAAAGAGTTGCAACCTCGAGGATTGAATGCTAAAGCTGAATGCCAATAGAGTATCTGACTCTGAGCTAAGTACATATTTGAACTGAGTTTATGAATCATACATGTATGTTATGATATGAGGAAACTAAAGGGCATGAAGATGACATGGAACTAAGAAGGGTACTAAGGAGAAACTATTCTTCTCAAGCTGGAACTGAGAGGTTAGGGACAGAGTTGTAAATCCATAACTGCTTTTGATATCTGAACAGGTGGCCTTATCTGAATTCAATTTCCCTAGTAGCTCCTCCTACTAGCCGATTGTTCCTTAAAACCTTTACTGAAACAACTTCCTTATTCCCCCAACTTACAACCTTGATGGTCTCATCTAGAACCTCGTTTTAAAAGAGATTGCAATCCTCATCAACACCTCATCACCCCTTTTTTGTGCAAAAGATTTAGAGACACTTTGCTAGATACACTAACTTCCTGAATACTACCTCACCATTCAAGCCTATCACTAAAATCGTCTTACGACTCCTCTGCAGCTTGTTCCATCCATGAATTCCTCTGTCTCCCTAGTAGTACTAGTAACTGCATCTCATGAACTTCTACATATTGAGCATGTAAGGTCTAAATAGAAAGTTATTCTGGATATATATGTTACCACAATCATTCCTGTCGTGGGTGAATATATACTTGGCTTAGAGTAAGGAAATCGCCTACACGCATCATTCAAGGAGCTTAGTTTAAGCCTACACATGGTGTAGCATGATCTACCGAATCATTAAGGAGAATCTGAGGACTAGGTTCCTGAAGCTAAGCATATTATGAGACATGAGTCTGTACATAGTGAGTTTCATGGCATGGCGTTGAGATTTTCGAAATCATGGAGTAAGATCGGGATCACTGTCTGAAGCGGTTATCTATAATTCTAGGAGTCTGAACATATGCATGAGTAGGATGTATTGTTAACTGAAACACAAGAGATAACATCTGAATGGGAAGGATTGACATCCTATAGCTACTATTTCTTGAGCCCTTCTACTAGAACACTTAGGACTTGACTTAACCTCTTTAACTTACCATCTCCCCCTTAGCTTAAAATCATCATTCTCAGGCTTTTAGATCCTTTCTTAAGTCTAGGATAACATCGCTAACTCTTGACTTCTCATTCGCCTCGATAAGCCATCACTGAAGGCTTCTTGCCTATAACCATTTCATACCAGTCATGGGATAATTCTCATACTAACATGCTAAATGGCATCTCATACCATATACTATGACTCATAGGCCTACCACCTGCAACAGTTCAATATGAATCCATGGGGTACCCTAAAAAGTTTGTTTCTTCACTTGGTTAGCTACAATGTCACGACCGAAACATAGGCCCGGATCGAGACAAGGATAAGGAGCCCCGAGAGAGTCAAAGTCGACCCATGGAATGAACATACGTCTAACTCAATCAAATAAAGTGGAATACTTAACATATAACATAGAGGAAGACTAAACATAATATACAATCTGAAAATACGCAAACATAACTGAATAAAAGAGGGGCCCTCGACATATGAGGACTCACTAACAAGGACTGATGCTAACTCCAGAAGCTGGCTAGTAATGGGGCTGAGTCGGAGATCGGAGCCTATTTCATAAAATGATACAACATAGAATATGCGGTCAATACGTGGAATGTACCGAGTATGCAAGGTAAGTAAAACCGCTTAATTAAGTAAAATCATTTAAAACATTCATAATATAAAACATGATCAAACAAGAATCTGAGAGTAGGGCTTACATGCTATTTTCTGAAATCATGATCCGAACATAACTAAACATCATAACTGAATCGAATGACCCAAAGATTAAATCCGATAATCATTAAAACTGAGCATTGGGTCAAACATGGTTTCGAATATATATATATATATATATATATAATGAATGATACATGTTATACGTCGGGAATCCAAGGATCGGACTCGGGAGTCAAAATGGTGAAAAGCTTAAATTTCGCACCAGATCACATAACGATGCATGAAGTGGCTCGTGAAGAGTGACCCCAAGTCGTGAAGTGACTCATAGTCAAACAGGGAGGTGTACTGGTTTGGGGGTCACCAGGGGCATGACCACGAGTCATGGTCAAGCCACACTACTTGTGAGGTCACCCGTGTCCTGAGCTGGATGCTTGGCAAGGATAGTTGGGAACTCGTGATCACTCAGCACGATTCATGGTGTCCTATATGGGGTCCCATGATGAATTTTTGGGTAGTGCACCTCACGACTCAAGGCCACGAGTCATGGGCCCTGGTAATGAGTCGTCCAGCCCCTCGTGGTGACTGACAGTCAGCAAAACTCTGTGATTTTAGTAAGGGATTTTCCATAATTTCTAAGTCCTAGGGCCCTATACTACGTCGTTTTAGCCTATGAGAGGAGGGTTTTTAGGGGGATAATCTACTCTAAGTCCTTATTCATGCATGCATGCAAGAGTATAGAGACGTGATCAAAGGGTGATTCAAGATTTCCTTCTTCAATTCCTTCCAATTTCTTTTGGGCATTCAAGGGAGAGTAAGAATCAATTATTTTCAGGCATGTAAGGTTTCAAATGGGTGTTTTCTCCTACACCTATGCCCATTTCCTATCAATCTGTCAACAATTTATTGGGGTTCTAATTCAATTCTTATGAAAATCTTATGATTTATTTATGGGCTTATATGATTTATGAATCTTGTGGATTTGATCAAGTTTTACAATATATTTTACTTATAAAAACATAAATTACGGTTTCTATTCAATTAAGTCTACTTATGGATGATCTGTGATGATTTGAATTATGATCTCCTCTTCGATTGTTGATATTTACGAACCCAGCATGATCTGTGGTTTGAAATATAAAATTATTTACATGCCCAACATGATTTGATGATTTACAAGTTATGTTCATGATTTCAAGTATGCATGGGCTTTATGATTTAAACACTATAAATGATGAAAAATATGTTTTCAAGTTACCCAATGTTTATAAGCATGTTTTTGAATGAATTGAGCATTGTAAAGCATGGAAAATTAATGGGCACTAACCACATGTTCAATAATGATTTACGATTTATGAAACGGATCTCATGATTTATCGATTTATGATGTTGGCCAATTAAAGGGCCTTTTATTCTTTCCTAATCATGTTTAATGGGGATCAGTGAATGCTAAATGTTATATTTTAGCCAATGAATCTTAATGTATGATATTATTGATTTACATATGAGCCTATATACTTGTTTTTGAGAGCCGTGTCTAACACCGAGCAGTCCGGCGTTCAAAGGACTACGCCGGTGTCTCATAACCACGTGTTACCATGGGTTTATAATGATACATTACAATTATAATGATCCCCTCTTTTCGTTATATCACATAATGAACGTCCCTCACCTAGCAAGCCAGGGGCGACTCTGCCAACTTGAGTGAGATAGTTTGGGCATCATGAAAGGCTCTACATGATGGTGTCGGTTATGACGAGTCCTCCCATTATTTTGCATATTTTTATGCATTCTTATGTTTATGATATCGGCTCAAGTGATGATTTTATAAAGTTTCTCTTATGAATACGCTAGTGAACGTTTTATGAATTTGAAAACCTTGAGCCTTACGATGATTATGATCTAAGCATGAAAACTCTTCTTATTCTTTTTTATGAGTTTTTTATGCATTTTAAATGTCCGTTTTACTTACCTTGCATACTCGGTACATTCCACGTACTGGCCGCTTATTTCCTAAGTTGTATCATTTCATAATATAGGATCCGGCTCTCAGGCTCACCCTCCTCAGTAGCTCTTTAGAGTTCTCTATCAGCTTATTTGGTGAGTCCTCATGTTCTGAGGGCCATACATTCAGACTTTGTTGTTCTCTTTCAGTTTCAATATTGTAGGGTTAGTTGGGGTATTGTCCCATCAACCCGTCTTTCATGATTAGAGGCTTTTTAGCCTACAAGTTATATTCAGCCGTCATGTATGGATTATGTATTGTCTTTTCTCCATAATTATGACATGATTTCATTTCCTTATGTTAAGTCTTCCGTGTATGTGAATGAATTAGATATATGCTCATGCCATAGTTCGACTTGGGGTCTCTTGGGGCTCCTTATCCCATGTTACGATCCGGGTCTATGTTCGGGTCGTGACAAACTTGGTATCAGAGCCATAGGTTTGAAATGTTCTAGGGTGTCTGAAAGCCGCATTAAGTATAGTCTTTTTCATGGGTGTGAAGCGCGCCACACTTATGAAGAAGAGGCTACTAGACATTTAGGAAATGTTCCCTTCTTTCATGATCTATGTCATGCGATGAGAAGTCTTTCTATCCTTCTAATTCGTGCTATTCACATTTGCAGAATCATGCCTCCACGCCTAGTGAACGTCAGAAGAAACGGCAATGGTAATGATCATGAGGGTGCCAATGGAGTCGGGCATCAGCCAGCCCCACCCATTCACAAGGAGCACGCACCAGAGATGGTTGCCCACATTGAGTTTAGGGTAGCGATTCAGATGCTGGCACAGGCTATGGCCGCCCAGGTCCATAACCATATAGTGGTGTATTATCCTCAGAATGGGAATGCAGCGGCAACTAGGGTGAGGGATTTCTTGAGGATTAACCCTCCTGAGTTCACGAGGTCGAAGGTGGACAAGAATCCGCATGATTTCATTGAAGGGATCTTGAAGGTCACTCAGGTCATGGAGGTGGCAAATGGTGAGAGTTTTGACTTGGCCTCCTATCAGCTAAAGGAGGTTTCTCATATTTGGTACAAGCAATGGAATGACAGCAGGACAGCGGGAGTGGGCCCTATTAGCTGGGATGAGTTCCACGTGGCTTTTCTCGATCGGTTTTTCCCTTGGGAGATGAGGGAGTTGAAAGCAGTCGAGTTCGTGAATCTTAAGCAGGGAAAGATAACAGTGATAGAGTATTTGCTTGAGTTCACTCACTTGTCAAAATACGCCCCAGAGTTAGTGATGGATCTGAGGGCGCAGGTAAGCCGATTCATTCATGGTGTGGCCAATTATTTAGACAAGGATTGCAGGACTGCCACGCTTCATCAGGATATGGACTTTCCTCGTATAGTGTTGTACGTCTCGGAGATGGCTAGGTGGATTATGCGGGAGAGAGGGAGACAAAGAGGGCTCGAACAGATAGCCATGGGTTTTCGCATCAGAGGTCCGATGGTGGTCACCGCCCACAGTTTCAGTAAAGATCACTAGCCCCAGCACCGTCATCAGCTAGTGTTCCATCTAGACCCAAGGGTGATCAGAATAGCAAGATTTCAAGATTCAGGGATCAGAGAGGCACGCAGATGGAGCGTACTTCCCTAGTCTGTGGGAAGTGCCACAAGAGTCATGTCGGGGAGTGTTTGCTCAGCTCAGATATTTGTTATGGGTGTGGTAGGTTCGGCCACATGCACCGAGCATTTCCATTTGCCAAACAAGATGGTGATAGAGGTCGTGCGCAAACCACCAGGTCAGCTGCAACTCCAGCATGTTCAGCTCCACAGGGAGCATCTACTAGTGGGGGTGGTAAACAGCGCCAAAACAGATTATATGCCCTCGCCTCACGCCAGGAGTAGGAGACTTCACCAAATGTGGTCACTGGTATGTTGCATGTCTTTCATATTGATTCTTATGCCTTGTCAGATCCAGGAGCTACCTTGTCTTTTGTGACCCCTTACATTGCTAGTAGCTTTGGAGTTAGTCCCAAGACTCTTTTAGAGCCATTTTCGGTTTCTACTCTAATTGGTGATTCGGTTGTAACTAAGCGGGTATATAAAGGTTGCCCCATTACAGTGTTGCAAAAGGTCACCTCCGCAGACTTAGTAGAGTTGGCTATGACTGAGTTTGATGTTATTTTGGGTATGGATTGGTTGTTTGCATGTTATGCTTCTGTTAACTGTAGAACCCGTGCGGTGGAGTTCCGTTTTTTGGGTGAGCCGGCCTTAGAATGGAAAGGTAGTTCCACCGTGCCTGTAGGTTGCTTCATCTCCTGTCTCAAGGCCAGAAAAATGATCTCCAAGGGTTGTATTTACCATCTAGTTAGGGTTAAGGATGTTATGTTCGAGACCCCGACTATTCAGACAGTCCCCGTTGTATATGAGTATCCCAAGATATTTCTAGATGATCTACCAGGTGTTCCTCCCAAGAGAGAGATTGATTTTGGGATTGACCTCCTACCTGACACTTAGCTCATATTTATTCCTCCCTACATAATGGCTCCAGCCGAGCTAAAGGAGTTAAAGGATCAGTTAAAGGATTTGTTAGATAAGGTTTTCATTAAATCAAGTAAATCTCCATGGGGTGCACCAATACTATTCGTCTGGAAGAAAGATAGTTCTCTTCGGATGTGTATTGATTATAGGCAGTTAAAAAAGGTCATCGTTAAGAACATGTATCCTTTACCCAGGATCGATAATTTGTTTGACCAGCTTCAGGGTGCCAAGTGTTTTTCCAAGATGATCTCAGATCCTGGTATCACCAGCTCAGGGTTGGGGAAAGTGACATCCCAAAAAACCACATTCAGGACTTGGTATGGTCACTAAAAATTTGTTGTTATGTATTTTGGACTAACCAATGCCCCTGCAACTTTTATGGATCTAATGAATAGGGTGTTCAAGGCATATTTGGACATGTTCGTGATCGTATTCATTGATGACATCCTTATATACTCTTGGAGCGAGGAGGAGCATGCCACTCATTTGAGAGTAGTACTCCAGACTCTCAAGGATCACCAATTGTACGCCAAGTTTAGCAAGTGTGAGTTTTATTTGAACTCCATAGAATTTTTGTGCCATGTGGTATTGAGTAAGGGCATAAAGGTAGATTCTGAAAAAAATCGAAGCAGTGAAGAATTGGCCCAGGCCTGTGAATCCTTCGAATATTTGGAGTTTCTTGGATTTAGCTGGCTACTACTGGAGATTTGCTGAGGGCTTCTCATCTATTAAATCACCTTTGACCAAGTTGACTTAGAAGAAGGTAAAGTTCCAATGGTCGGAGGCTTGTGAGAAAAGCTTCCAAGAGTCGAAGACTCGACTCACTTCAGCACCAGTCTTGACTCTACTCGAGGGTACGGATGGCTTTGTGGTGCATTATGATGTGTCAAGAATCAGACTTAGGTGTGTGTTGATGCAGCATGGGAAAGTGATAGCATTGCCTCAAGGAAGTTGAAAGTCTATGAGAAGAATTACCCGACCCATGACCTTGAGTTGGTTGTAGTGGTATTCGCATTGAAGATATGGCGGCATTACTTGTATGGGATTCATGTGGATGTGTTTATGGACCACAAGAGCTTGCAATACGTGTTCACACAGAAGGATCTCAATTTATGGCAAAGGAGGTGGTTGGAGCTACTAAAAGACTATGATATGCGTGTTCTTTACCACCTGGGTAAGGCTAATGTGGTGGCGGACGCACTTAGTAGACTCTCCATGAAAAGTGTGTCCCATGTGGAGGAAGGAAAAAGAGAGTTGGTGAAAGATGTGCATCGTCTCGCAAGGTTAGGAGTGAGGTTGATCGACTCTACCGATGGCGATGTGGTTGTTCAAAATGGATCAGAATCATCCTTGGTAACTGATGTGAAATCTAGGCAAGATGAGGACCCAATTTTGAGGAAATTGAAAAAGGCTGTGCGGAGTCAAAAGGTGGAGGTATTATCCCAAGGGGGAGATAGTGTCCTGCGGTACCAGGGTCGCCTATGTGTTCTAGATGTCGATGATTTGAGGTGTCGGTTGTTGCATGAGGCTCATGGATCGAGGTACTCTGTTCATCCAGGTACTACCAAGATGTATCATGACTTGCGGAAAATATACTGGGGAATGGCATGAAGAAGGATATTGCAGAATTCGTAGCCAAGTGCCTGAACTGTCAGCAAGTGAAGGTCAATCATCAAAGGCCAGGAGGCGTACTTCAGGACATTATCATTCCTACTTGGAAGTGGGAAGAGATTAATATGTATTTCATTACAGGCTTACCTCGTACTCGCCGACACTACGATTCTATCTGGGTGGTGGTAGACAGGTTGACCAAGGCTGCACACTTTCTACCGGTCAAAACCACAGATTTAGTGGATGATTATGCCAAATTGTATATCTGGGAGTTGGTGCGACTACAGAGAGTGCCCTTGTCTATTATCTCAGACCGAGGTACTCAGTTTACCTCTCAATTTTGACGATCTTTTCAAAAAGGGCTTGGGACTCAGGTCAAACTTAGCACAACATTTCATCTGCAAACGGATGGTCAGGTGGAGCAAAAAGTTCAAACTCTCGAGAACATGTTGAGAGAATGTGTGATGGACTTCAAAGGTAGTTGGGATGATCACTTGCCCCTGATTGAGTTTTCTTACAATAACAGCTATCACTCCAGTATCCAAATAGCACCATTCGAGGCTCTCTATGGACGGAGATGTAGATCTCCTATCAGATGGTTTGAGGTTGGTGAGGCAACTATGATAGGGAAGAATTCGGTTCATGAGGCTATGGTGAAGTTTCAGTTGATAAGGGACAGGCTGAAAACCGCTCAGAGTTGTCAGAAGTCATATGCTAATGTGAGGATGAGAGAGTTGGAGTTCAAGGTGGACTAGAATTATATGCTTGTTGCCAGGCCTAGACCTTAGGAGCTCGTGAGAGTTATCGAGCCTGAGCTTGTATTGTCAGGAAAGCACGCTTAGAGTCCATTGGTGTAACCCTACGCCCCAGGTCCAGAAATTTAGATAGTAAGGCCATGTTTTAAAGTCAGCAGCCTAAGGTTGTCTAGTGAACTGAGTGACATCCTGTCACCCTATTAGCTATTACCAGTGATTTTCAGTCTTAGTGGGCTTAGCAGTTATCATATAAGTCGCCCAGGAAACCAGCCCAATCGTCCAGGTAAAATAGACCCCTGGGTACCCTAAGAAAGGGGACCTTATCAGCAGTTAGTGGTCGGGCCAGCGCCCCAGCTAGTCCTTATAAGGTACACAGGTACAAATCGCCAAGAGTGTCTAAGTCTATATAAATTTGCCTATAAGGTTAAGAATCGCCCAGAAAAGTAATATAAGATCTGATTAGACCAAGATGAGGTTTAAGGCACTAGTAAGTACCATGTTAGTACAATACTTCCCACAAGCTAAGGATGTCAGTAAACTTCCTATGAAGGATTAGGGGTCGATCGCTCAAAATCATGTTCGGCCAATACCAGCCCTACAATTGTCCTAAGCAGAGGAACTGAGTAGTTAGTCATTCGCGACCCCGCAGTTATTATGAGTTATAGATGTCCAGGAAGGACATATAGAGAGTTGTGTTGGACCACTCCAGATCTCGCCCTATCCGGTCCAGATTATCAGAGATCAAGATCACTATCAAGATCCTCTAATCAGATACAGGTGCATGGCGTGTCTGCTAGCATCTTTATAGACTATCCTAGGGGGCGAGCAGCGGTGGCTTTAGGCCCAGAAGGCAAGTTACGCCTTTTGAGTGGCTAGATTGATATGTTAGTAAAGCACCTTGGTTGGGGTTTCCCTCACTTAGGCTCCATCCATGACCACCCCAGGGTTACTAGTTGTGTCGACGCCCGCCAAGGGCGAGATGACATCGCTCCAGAGAACGGCATGCCATCTGCGAGGGACGAAGATAGGGTCCCAGGTACTCATATAGTCCATTCCATGGCTGCACTATTTATATGTCAATTGTCACTACACCACACCCTCTGTCGAGCTTGGATCACGGGGTGCAGATATCAAATATCAGGAGTCCACCGGACTCAGACACAGCTACAGGTCAGGGGTTGAGTGGGATCAGTTGCATACCCAGGGGATTGGTAGGTTGGATATAGCACCAGTAGAGTCATAGAAACCTGGTTAGGGGTATATAGATTGAAGTGCACTGACCAGGGCTTATGGGGTCCCCGGGTGAGTCATTCTGTGCTGGTTGTACCTTCTAGGCTTATGGGGTCCAGGTAAGGTTCTTGTTTTTATTCTTGTCTATTAGCTTTAGCTGGTGAATATATGATTATATGGTCATCTCTCATGTATATGTAGTGTTTTCTAGATGCAGATTACGAATAAGCCAGCTTACAGGTTAATCTTTCTGCCTCTCCTTTCTACTTGCTTTCAATCATTTACAGCTTTCATTCAGCCTATTTAATGCCTTACATATTCGGTACATCTTGTATTGACTCCCAACTACAGGGCGTTGCATTACTTGCCTGCAGGCTTAGATAGACAGGGTTCAAGACCTTCAGTAGCAGCTGTTCAGAGTCACAGTTGAGTCAGCTCCTTTCACTCGGAGTTGCCAGGTTGTAGAGATTTCTGTATTTCAATTGTATAGCATTTTGGGTAGGCTGGGACACTGTCCCGACCGCTATGTGTATTCTTAGAGGCTTGCAGACTACAGTCATCAGTCAGTTAATTGCGTGTTGGTCGCGTGGGGCCTTAATAAGTTATGTTTTGTATGTTGGCTGTGTGGGGGCCTAGGATAGTAGATTGCCTTCATTTTTATTATAACTAGACAGCATGGTGTCCTTGTCAGCCCGTATAGGATCCCTTTTGTTGCCTGTTGTTGGTTAGCTGTTTTCATTTACAAGTGGCAATACGGCCTTGTCGGCTAGAGGCGATACTTACAGCCGAGATATAGCCCGTTGTTCTTGAATTCAGTCGCAAGCTGGCACCAGACGTGCATAAGCCTATTCAGGTCAGTTAGTTGCCAGAGTGGCACCAGGTGCCAGTCATGCCTCCCAAGGTGGGGAGTGACAAACATTCTATAGTAGCATAACATGGAGCCAACCAGTCCATACCCATAATCACATCAAAATCAATCATTTCTAATTCTTCCAAGCTGCTGAGGTCGAAAGACCCACAATCTTTACTGTACAACCCCGGTAAATTCTTTTAGCAATAATAGAGTCACAAACAGGGGTAGATACCGAAAATAGTTGCTGAAGCAATTTGGTGCTATATCAAACTTTCGGGCTACTAAAGGAGTAATATACGACAAAGTGGAGACCATATCTATCAAGACATAAACTGAGTGAGAACAAACATCTAATATACCTATCACAACATCTGGCGACGACTCTGATTCCTGTCACCCTAGTAATGCATATATGTGATCTTGACGCTGACTGAACCAGATGCCCCTGATCTACCTTGGCCTCTACTGGCTGGAGCTGAGGGCCTGCGCCCTGCAAAAGATGTTGGGGCATCCGAACCTGCGGAGGATCTATTCTGCTGGTCCTGACTGCTTGGCGTCTAGTCAAGAAATCTCTTATCATGCCTCTCCTGCCTGTAGATATAATAGGCGATGGAACCATATCTGCACCTCCCCAGATGCTATTTATGGCAAGTACTGCATCGGGTATTGCTAACTCTGTCTTCTTTGGTCCCCTCTGCTGCTGCGAGCTGGACGCTCGTGAACTTTCGTCGGGGCCTGACTGCCTCCGAAGATCTGATTTGCTATCCTGCTTCTACTTAAATGGGGGCTTGGGTGGCCTACCTAAGAAATGAGGTTTGGGTCCACCCTGAAAATCTGCGGGTCTAGCCCTCTAATGCTACTCCTAACTTGACTTTTCCATAGCATGCTGCCGTTGTCTGAGCTCTTCTATATTCTGAGCAAAAGCCTGGATCCATGAAATGTTCATATCCTCTAACAGAGTGGCTGTAATGCAAGATTCTATATATTCTGGCACAAACCCCAGAATAAACCGGTGCACCCTGGCTGGCATGCTGTCAACAAAAGAGGGTGCAAAAACTGGCTGAGGAGTCAAACCTCAACGCATATTTTCTGAAACTCATTCGGCCCTGCTCTAGATGCAAAAACTGCTCTACTCTGGCCTGTCGAACATCTCGAGGCAAATAATGATTTATGAAAGCCTCAGAAAAGATAGGCCACGTAGGTGGAAGTACATCAAACGTCAAGCATTAAACCCTTAAACTTCGTAACTCCTATAAAAGAGACTACCACTTTTACTACAGAGGTACATTGAGACGGCAGTGAATAGATTAAAAGAATAAAGTTTTCTTATTTGTGTTCTTAGCATCTAGCTCTTCTTAGATTCTCAATCATTGTCATTTTGTCCAAAGAAGGAATCCTCTATTCATCATAAAGCAAGGGAATCAAGGATACCACCCCACTTATAAAAGGCCATAGGCTATTTATTCAATTTTGTTTTATTTTGTTGTTTATTATATTTAATTCCATCTGTTGGACCAAATCAATCACGTATTCTTTAAGCCTTGCTATAAATA
Source organism: Datura stramonium (assembly GCA_018107945.1). Taxonomy (NCBI): domain Eukaryota; kingdom Viridiplantae; phylum Streptophyta; class Magnoliopsida; order Solanales; family Solanaceae; genus Datura; species Datura stramonium. The sequence continues at coordinate 312,449 of JACEIK010000068.1, read as the reverse complement.
TAATGGTAAAGGGGAAAAATATACCTCTAAACTTTACGATTAGAGCAGATATATCCCTCGTTAAAAGAGTGGTGCATATATACCCTCATCATTTAGAAAATAGTGCATATATACCCTTGACGTCTAAAAAATGGTGCATATTTACCATTTTTTTGTTGACAGAATGGCTATAAAAATGATAGAAGTGGTTTGTACGTTCCTCCAGGAAATCATGAAATAGAATCTAACAGTTAGGGGATGGTAGACATGTTAGCCAAAGTGTTGAAACAAGTGAAGGTTAGTGAGGGCCACTTCAAGGAGCTTCATGTAGATCTTTCTGAGATGAACCAAAAGAGAGTCGCATGTTATTGCTATCAAGTAGGTTGAGTAGCAAACTGGTCAGATGTCAGTTGCACTAAATCAGAGGAAGGAAGGTACACTTCTAGTAATATAATCCAAAATCTGAAGAATGGCAGTCACGCCCCGAGTTTACACCCTGAACGGGACACGGTACTTGAAGTCACAAGTGACCCCAAGTCAACCCCTGGTCTATCATACACTGGCATTCTAAGTAACATCAAAATACATACAGCAGAAATTTAAATCAAAAGTATAAATACTTGAAAATATTAAAACAAGGCTACATTTCTAATAAAAACCAATCTGAGTCTGAAAAATAAATCTACGTCTGAAAGCCACTAAGATTGATGTGCTGCTGGGACAAACCCCCGCTAAATCCAAAGCTAAATAAAAAGAATGAAAGAATAACTAAAGAAAATAAGCTCCATCCTCGAAGGATGAGGACTAACCAACTGGGATAGTTGAGATCTTCGGTGAGCGATCGGCTAACGGGGCTGAGAATGTGATTCTGCAGCTGTATCATAAAACGATACAACATAAAACTATGCATCAGTACCTTGAATGTACTGAGTAAGTGAGAGGAACATGACACAATAGAATAAATAAAAAGGAAATATTGAACTGAAGAGACATGCGATGACCAAATAAAACTACTGAACTGAATAACTAAAATAACTGAGGTGGTCTGATAGACCCTGTCTGATGGTAAAAGCATGTTCTAAGTCTGGAATACTGATATGAGCTGAACTAGACTAAGACTAGATTGAACTGACTAGTGGGAGAGTCTATAACCGACATGTAACCACGTGAGCTAGACGTGGAGTCCGAAGTATACACCCCATCAGTAGGACCCAATATACCTTGCCAAGGTATAAAGGCATGAACTAGGTGATCATAAAAGTCTGGGGCCAATCAGGCCAATAAATACTAAAACCTACACTGGAAACGTAGTTTTGGGAACCTGGGTGTGTTGGAGCCTCGGTCCGCTCGGTGCTAAGTCAGCTTAATACTAAGCTGAAGCTCAAAACTGGGCCCCAATACTAGTTAAGGATACATATCTGAAAGTACCCTTATAGTCTTATTGGACCAAATTCTCAAACTGGGTTCTAGACTGGTCAGAGTTGCTTATCTAGAAACGTCATAACCGTCTAAGAACAAACTGTAATATGAATGGGGTCCTAAGGCTAGTCATAGCTATATGTCTAAAGTGTCATGACCGCCTAGTGGATCAATAAACTGAATTCTGAAGCTAATTCAGATAACTAGGAGGTAATATGACACCTCAGGAAATTTTGTAGTCAAACTGATCAGCTGACATTTTTGACTGATACTGAGTAATTTACTATTTTGATTAAGGCTAGACAACCATGTATCTGACTGAGAATTTAGCATATAAAATAATATGGGAATTCCCCGCACTGGTATAATCAAGAAAGTTTCAAGGTTTATCATTTCAGTAGAATTTCTTGTTTGTTCTACCTTCAAGGACTAGGGCTAAACTCAATGCACAGGGATAAGCATCAACACTATCACTAACATGTGGAAAATACCCATAATTAATATAACAATATAATTCCACATGGATTAAATGAAGCATTATCAAGAATTTCTTCACATTCGAAAATATGCAGGGCTAGAATTCACTTTTGTGGGAATGACATCAATTTAATCATGAGCTGATGGAAATCATGTCTAAAATAATCATGGACATCATTCTATGTGAATTCAAAGAAAATTTGACATATATTCCCTTCAATTCGAAAACTCAGGGCTAGGATTTTATAGAGAACTAGAGGACCCACATACCTGATAAAGAAATCCGATGAAATTCCTTGAGAATCTAAGTTCTATTTTCCTGAATTTTTCCTAAAAGTCAAGGAAATCCTAGAAGTAGGCTGCCCTAGTTCTTTCTCTGAGAGTCCCTGAGAGAATTCTACGATCTTTTTTCTGAAGGTTTGAGTGGAGAATAAGGAAAGAAACCGTTTAGCCCCACTATTAAGTCTGAAATTATGACTAAAACGACGTAGTTTAAAGTTTAGGAGGGTAGAAATTACTGAAAGACCCATCAAAGTTCGCAGGGAAAATCTACCAGGTGGTCCCAACGAGGGACCTAATGACTTGTTACCCTGGGCCACGACTCATGGCATGGTCCGTGAAGTACACTGCTCATCAGAACACCTGGGCTCATCACGGGAAACCTCACAACTCATTACTGGTGACCACGACTCCTCAAGTGAGCCGTTGTTTGGGAAGGATGGAAGAATGGGAAAATTCAGTAGTGGCAACGAGGGAAGACCACGATTCGTCTAGTGACCTAACGACTCATTAGGTCACTCGTGATGACTAGCAGTGTGCAATTTCCTGTCGAATCATTAAGGGCTCCTAACTCATAAACTACATCATTTTAATCTTGGAAAAGAGTGCTTTAAGGGGGGATATTCACCCTAGAAATCTCATTCTACTCCAAACACTATTATATGAAGATCAAAATCTCTCAAGGCTAGCAAGACCAAGCTAGGGTTCTTCACTCCCATCTTTTCATATTCTCTTGGGGTCTCAAGCTAAGTCAAGAAATCAGTGAACCAAGGATGTGGGGTATTTTAAATGAGAGGTCCATCCATCCTCATGCCCCTTCTTTAATGGAGATCATGATATCTCATTCCCTATGCTCTAAATTCAAAATTTTAGGTCTAGGTTGGGTGTTGTTAAATTCCTTCATGATTCATATATGGGATTACCTATCTTGATTGAATTGATGATTCTATGATTAGGGTTTTATATTTCTGTCAAGCCTTCCATAAAATTTCAATTCCTAAATTTACTAGTATGATTATGAGCTTCTAGGTTTAAAGTCCTTTCTAATGAAATCCCATGATTCTCTTATGTCACGACCAAGCGTAGACCTGGATCGTAGACACGGGACAAGGTACCCCGAGAGACCCCAAGTCAACCCATGGCATAAGCATTCACTAACTCATTCAATAAACATGAAGAAAACATAATTATAACTCAGCAAAAGTCTAACTTAACATAACAATAGAATGAACATCTGAATCTGAATACATGTCTAAGTCTGATAAGCTTCTAATCTGGACGAGTTGATGAGACAACGCCCCCAACAAGCTCAACAATACTGAAACTGAAAATACAACCAAGATAACTGAAAGTCTAGTCCTCAAAAGATGAGGACTCACTAACCAAGCAGGTACTGACTCTGATAAGCGACTACGAACGGGGCTGGACCTGAGGACTCACTAACCAAGCAGGTACTGACTCTGATAAGCGACTACGAACGGGGCTGGACCTGAGAACTGGATCCTACATCATGAAACAATGTAGCATAGAAAGTATGCGGTCAGTACATGGGATGCACCGAGTGTGCAAGGTAAGTAAAACCGCTTAAGTATATAAATCATTTAAAACATTCCATGACATATCATAAGCTTTTAAGTGAAAATAGAAGGCTACATTCAATCATTCTGAAATCGTACTCTTATCATAACATGACAATTCATAGTTTTAGAACATCATGATTGAATTGAATGACTCAAAGTTGAAACATAACATTTATATTAAAAGCTGAACAATGAGTCAAACCCTGCTTTATGAACACGCATGCATAAGTAATCATCATCAATAATGAATATGCAAACTGAATAATAGACAGTGGGTGACTCGTCACTTAACTGACATACAACGATAGATATTACGTGGTCCCAACTATCACGCTCAAGTGGGTAGAGTCATCCATAACCTTGCCAGGGCGATAAACGATACCATGATATCAATATCAAGCTGAAGGGCCAATCGGGCCGGGGATAGCTCACAAGGGAGGTCACGATTAACTAAAGGTAGAAAATAAATCGACCTACAGGCACAGTTGAACTACCCTTCCATTCTAAGACAGGCTCACCCGTAAATCTGAACTCTACTGACCGGGTCCTACAATTAACTAAAGCATAGCATGAAAATAGCCAATTCATGCCGAGAATAAAATCAAAATCGGTCATGACTAACTCTATCAATTCTGCTGAGGTGACCTTATGAAGAACTGATACCGGGCAATCTCTATACACCCGTCTAGCTATAATTGAGTCGCCTACTGGAGTAGAAACTGAGAAGGGCTCTGGTAAGACATAGGGACTGACTCCGAAGATACTGGCTATATATGGTGTCGCAAAAGATAGGGTAGTGACGACTATAATCCCGCATACCGCAAGCGTACGGGTCGTGCAAGTAATATAGTGGCCCTTTTTAAGAACCGGAATGTCGAACCCACAGGGACTGGATCCATTCCTCTAACTATCTAATTCGAGTGTGATATTAAATTCCAAAAATGTTGATTATAGAAGTTTTCGAGGGAGATTAACTAAGTCTAATTGTGGTCAACGAAATATTCTGAATTCACCTCTAGGAGCAACATAGAGTTA
>JACEIK010000068.1:290399-301012 GCA_018107945.1 Datura stramonium | reverse complement strand
TTCTCCCACTTCTCCCTTCACTCCTAGGTAGTTTTCCAGAATAAAATCATGACAAAATGGTTTTAGGAGCTAAGGGACCTATTTATAGTAAATGAGAAACGTGCATAATTTGGCCTGTCATGGAACGGCTCCGTGTGACGGAGTGTATCGCGGAGCACTGCCTCCGTGACACGGAGGTAACACGGAGGCTCTCTGGAATTTGCCTCCGGATGCCAACACTGCCGAGCGTCACCGCGCTACCGGCGTGACACGCTGCCCATTCAGCGCGTTGGCCTTCCTCTGTCGCGCAGCTGCCCCGGCGTGGCACGTTGCTGGCGCGCTGGAGCCTGCCTGCTGCCTCTTCTCGCGTGCCTGGCAGGGCCGTGGCATGCCATGGTCGCGCAGCCTGCCTGCCGTGGCACGTTGCCAACGCGCAGGTGGGCTGTTTCGTGCACCCTCCTTGCCGACTTTCGCCATTTGCTCCCGACTCCATTCCTCTTTTTCACCAACTTGTAAATTAGTTCCTGAAAATCATTGAAACCTACAAAACAAGGACTAATCATGTTGGTTAGCACATATATTCACATTTACATAAAATTACATGATAATGTATATAATTAATTAGATAAACAAGACTAAATTAAGGTATAAAGCATCACTCGAGCATGCTATTTTGCCCGAGATCAGGTAGCCCCCGGATCTAGGAATGCATATACATCAACATGAAAGACTCTCAACATACTGGTGACCACATCTGGTGTGGCCCTGCTCCTGACGAGTGGCTAAGGCATAGAATTTGTTCTAGCGCTGCCCGCCAGCTGTGCTAGTAGACGCCCCTTGATGTGTTATGCGTGGGGGGAGGGGCTGCTAAATTCGAAGCTTGGCCTCGGCCCCAAACCTGATCATGTCTCGCAGCGGGACAATCTCTAAGCATATTTCCAGGCTGCCCACATCCGAAACAAGATCTTGACCCTGCAAAACACAGGCCTGTGTGCCCTCGGCTACACCTACGACAAGCTGGAGTGCTAGAGTTTGCGGGCCTACTACCCTAACCCCTCAAGCCTGACGCTCGCCCTCTATGATCATGTATGGGCCTAGATGGCACACTTAGTACTGAAGATGCTGGGGATGATGAGGACTGGTGGGTCTACTGTCGATGCCCACCACTGGACCTCTGTTGTGAGAACCTGTGGCCCTCGGTCTTGGCCCTTTTGTCCTCCCTCTCCCTCGAATGTGCCGCCTCCATCTGCTGAGCGTACAAAATTATACGAGGAAAGTCCATGTCTTGATGGAGCATAGCTATCTTGCCATCCTTGTTCAAATACCCTGTTATACCATGCACAAATTTTCTCACCCACGCCCTCTGGTCAGCTACTAACTCAAGAGCATACTTCAATAGGCGGGTGAACTCAAGGGAATACTCTAGTATTTTCATCCTCCCTTGCTTCAGATTCACAAACTTTGCTGCTTTCAACTCCCTCATTTCTCGAGGGAAGAACCGATCGAGGAATGCAACCTGAAACTCCTCCCATGTGGTCGGACCTGCTCCAGCGACCCTGTTGTCCTTCTACTAGTGGAACCAAATATGCACAACCCTTTTCAACTGGTAGGAGGCTAACTATGTGCACTCAACACTGCTCACCCCCATAACCTGGGTGATCTTGACAATCTCATCAATGAAATCGTGCAGGTCCTCATCTACCTTGGACCCCAGAAACTCCGGCGGGTTCATCCTCAAGAAGTCCCTGACCCGAGCCGTCGCCGCATTGCTATTTTATGGAACATGTTCAACGGCCCGCTGATTGACCTGAGCGGTCAAGGCCTGCGCTAGCATATGAATGGAAGCTCGAAACTCAACATGAGCGACTGGCTCCGGTGCCTGAGGCTCCTGAACTGGTGGGGCTGGCTGATGCTCATGACCGTTTCCATCCTCGTGGTCTTCACCACCTCCATTCCTCCTTCCATTTATTCTTCGAGGAGCCATGATTCTGCAATCGCGGATAGCATGAATTAAAAGGATAGAAAGGATTTTCATTGCACGACATAGATCATGAAAGAAAAGGAACATTTCCTAAAACGTCTAGTAGCCTCTTCATCATAAGTGTGGCACACTTCACACCCATTAAAAAGACTCTACTTAACACGGCTTCCAAACTCCCTAGGACACTTCAAACCTATGGCTCTGTAACAAAGTTTGTCACGGCCTAAGCGTAGACCCAGATCGTAGACACAGGACAAGGGACCCCGAGAGACTCCAAGTCAACCCATGGCATAAGCATTCACTAACTCATTCAATAAACATGAATAAAACATAATTATAACTCAGCGAAAGTCTAACTTAACATAATAACATAATGAACATCTGAAGCTGAATACATGTCTAAGTCTGATAAGCCTCTATTCTAGACGAGTTGATGGGACAACGCCCCCAACTAGCTCAACAACACTGAAACTTAAAATACAACCAAGATAACTGAAAGTCTAGTCCTCGAAAGATGAAGACTCACCAACCAAGCAGGTACTGACTCTGATAAGTGACTACGAATAGGGTTGGACCTGAGAACCATATCATGCATCATGAAATGATGCAACAAAGAAAGTATGCGGTCAATAAGTGGAATGTACAAAGTATGCAAGGTAAGTAAAACCGCTTAAGTATATAAATCATATAAAACATTCCATGACATATATAATCTTTTAAGTGAAAATAGAAGGATACATGCAATCATTCTGAAATCGTACTCTTATTATAACATGACCATGCATAGCTTTAGAACATCATGATAGACTTGAATGACTTAAAACTGAAACATAACATTTATATTAAAAGCTGAATAATGAGTCAAACCTTACTTTATGAACACGCATGCATAAGTAATCATCATCAATAATGAATATGCAAACTAAATGATATAGACAGGGGGTGACTCGTCACTTAACTGACATACCACGATATATCTTACGTGGTCCCAACTATCACGCTCAAGTGGGTAGAGCCGTCCATAACCTTGCCATGGCGATGGACGATACCATGATATCAATAATAAGCTGAAGGGCCAATCGGGCCGGGGATAGCTCACAANCAATTAATTGAACGAGGTGGAGGAGATGAAGCAAATATTCAGCTTCTACGTCCATAACCTTGCCATGGCGATGGACGATACCATGATATCAATAATAAGCTGAAGGGCCAATCGGGCCGGGGATAGCTCACAAGGGAGGTCACGATAATATAATAGTATCAACCTACGTTGGCGCGTAGTTCTGGGGCATAGGGTAATCGACCCTTAACCCGCTCGGTGCTAGAATCTTCTCCCAAAACATGCAATGCTCTATATCGTATAAATACGAAGCTCAACATGAAATCATGCATAAACTCAACATCGTATGAAACGAAGCTCAACATTATCTATTGACAAAGCTCATTATGAAATAATGCATACACTAGACATCATATAAATATGAAGCTCAACAATGTAGTTTTGACAAAGCTTAAAATGAAATCATGCTTAGACTCAACATCATGTGAAATGACGTTTAACATTGCCATGTCCAAAGCTCGACAATAATATGCATATCAATCAAGGATTTACACATACAGAAGGCTTTACTTTGAAACACACCACAAGCTAGAATTCATAATAAGAGTTAAAGGAAAATTTCATCTCAACCATGTGGTAAGCTCATGTCGGGGAAAATTACTACTTGAAAACATAATATGGGCATCACCCAAAGCTCTACCATACTTGGGTCTATTTAATCTTTTTTGAAAACATCATCAAAATCATGGGTAAGGTTGGAAACATGCTTTTCATTATCTATTCCATCATCATCACATTCTTCCACAATCACTTCTATTATGAACTATCAACACATGGGCATTTTAGATTCAATTTTTAGAAAAATAATTTTGTAAAAGAAATTAAGTTAGAATCTGCCCAAGCTTGGTAAACCATCAATATCAGCTCAATCTATCATACCCATGAATAGAGATGTGAGAATCATGAAATTGAATGAAACCCCATACTTGATCATTACAAACTAATCATAATTTGATATGGAATAGGCATAGGTGTGGAAGAAAGCACCCACTCGAAGCTTTACATACCTGGGATTGAAGAATTCTAACTCTTCCTAATTGCCCAGCTGAGATTCCCCTTGAAAACCTTGAGAATCCACCTTGATTCTTTCCTTTAAGCCTCAAACCTTGCATGCATGAGAGAAATTGCCTAAGATAGATTTTTCCCTGCTAAAAACCCTTTAATATGAGCTTAAAACGACATAGTATAGGCCCTTAGAACTTAAAAATTACGGAAAAGCCCTTATTGAATTCGCTAAAAATGACTATCAGGGGATCCTAATGGACAACTTGACGACTCGTCACCTGGGCTCATAATTTGTTGGTTCGCTCATCAAGTCCACTGGATAATTGATTTGTCGGGGCTCTTAAGGAGCGACGGGATGAATCATCCCCAGAGACCACGACTCGTGGTCACCTCCCGTCAAGTACACTGGATCAATTTTGAAATCTCTTTCTAAAACCACCCCATGACTGACATGACGACTCGTGGTGGTTGACCACGAGTCGTTACATCCCCCATGGGGACCTCGAGTCCCTTATTCTCTTTGTCCTTCCCACGAGTCACTTGACAACTCATGGGATCCCCTTACGAGTCGTCCAACGAATCGTCCTGCACTGCTGCAACATTTTTCCTGTTTTTCTCTATTTCAATTTTCGGGTCCAATTCTTGAATTCTTGGGGTATAACATCTTATGACATTAACTCTCAAGTTTTAAGTTATGTATTATGATCATGGTGCATGATTTTCACAAGAATCCTTCATGAACTTATGAATTTCAAGTATGATGACTTTATCAAGTATGCATAGCATTTACAATTATTAAGTTTATGTTCATGGCCGATCCATGGGCCTTTTTCATGGCTAGTACACGTACTTCAATCATGTTAGTGTATCCTATGATTTTAACTAGACCATGTACTTCAAGAATGTTTCATGATTACAATATGAGCCATGTGCATGTTTCTGGGAGTAGTATCTACCATCGAGTAGGTTAGGGGTTCCGGAAACCCAGGCCTCAGAACTACATGCCAACATAAGATATATTCATGTTTAACTCTATGGGTTCTCAGTAATGATATCATGCCATGTTATCATCCCTTTCCTTGCAAGCTTGGGGCGGCTCTACCCACTTCAGCGAGATAGTTGAGGCACCATGTAAGCTCTATCATGATGGTGTCGATTATGATGAATCATCTCATTGTTCCTTATAATTTATGCATGTTTATAATTATGACAATTTGGCTCAAGTTATGTTTTACAAGGTTTCTCTTATGAACATTTATGACTAGTTTATGAATAGTTTTGAAAGCTTGGAGCCCTCATGTTTAAATTATGATTATTACTTCATGTTGAAATGTCCTACTCTCTAGAACTCTTAATGCATTTTATTATCTTGTTTTACTTACCTCGTATACTCAGTACATTCAAAGTACTGACCGCATACTCTATGGTATACCATTTTATGATATAAGTTCGAGCGATCAGACTCAGTCGCGTTGTTAGCCCTACTCCTATATTAGTCCAATTCAACCCCTTCTTGGCGAGTCCTCATCCTCCGAGGACATTCTTTTGTTTATGTTGTTATGTCATTTTAGTTTCAGACTTAGCGGACTAGTTGGGGGAGCTATCCCATCAGTCCATCTATGACTAGAGGATTTTCAGACAAATATGTATTGGTTGATTCAGCTATTAATACATGTCACACTTGCTTTCTATGTTATATTTTATAGACTTCCGCATATTCATGCTTAAGTTTTGAATTTTCTGCTTTAGTCTATTCTCTTGAATTTCTTTATATGTGTCATAGGTTAGCTTGGAGTTACTCATGGCTCTAGGTCCAGTGTCTCGATCCAGGGCTCATGCTCGGGTCATGACAACTAGTCTATAAAGCAATCAAATGACATGTGGATGGTATCAATAATTGATATTGCAGATGTGGAGTGTCCAAAATTGTCTATTGAGAAGAGATTGATTATTGAGGCACTAGTTGCGGTTACTATGAATTGTGGTGCTGATGAGATAGATGGGTATGATGAGATAGTGCACTAGCTGATATGGGGTAGTACACTTATGCTCCGAAGAAGATTGATCTTGATTTGAAGAAATGTGCAACCCCACCGGCCAAGCCTTCTATTGAAGAGCCTCTAGTCTTGGAGCTCAAGGTGCTTACATCTCATCTTTGGTAAGTATTCTTGGGATGTATAAATACTTAACTAGTCATTGTATGTAGAATACTTGGTGGAATGGCAAGTAAAGGCTTTGGTTTCCATGCTAAAGAGGTACAAGAAGGCCATTGACTAGTACATTGCAGATATTATTGGGATTCCATCAGATATTTGCACTCATAAAATTCAGCTTAAGACAAAATGTATTTCGACTATTGAGCATCAACATAGGTTGAATCCACCCATGCAAGAGGTGGTCAAGAAGGAGATTATTAAATGGTTGAATGCCGACGTGGTGTACCCTATTGTAGACAGCAAATGGGTAAGCCCCATCCAATGTGCGCCAAATTATGGTAGAACCATGGTGGTTCCAAATGCTGATAATGAGCTCATTCTATTGAGGCCGGTTACAAATTAGAGAGTATGAATGGACTATAGGAAGTTGAATCAATGGACATAGAAAGACCATTTCCCGATGTCATTCATGAATCAGATGCTTAACCGACTTGCAGGTAGAGGGTGGTATTATTTTTTTATGGTTATTTGGGGTACAATCATATTTCATAGCCCCATGAAGACCAAGAGAAAAAAACCTTCACCGTCCCTTATGGGGGACATTTGCTTTCAAGAGGATGTCGTTCGGGTTATGTAATGCACCCGCTACTTTTCAGCTTGCATAATGTCTATATTTTTAGATATGGTGGAGGACACCATAGAAGTTTTCATGGATGATTTCTCTGTAGTTGGTGACTCCTTTGATGCTTTCTTGACTCGTTTTAGTAAAGTGTTGCAAAGATACGAAGAGACCAACTTGGCGCTTAATTGGGAGAAGTGTCACTTCATGGTCAAGGAGGGTATTGTGCTAGGCCATCAGATTTATGGAAAGGGAATTGAGGAGGACAAGGCGAAGATTGAGGTAATAGCTAGCTTGCCACCCTCGATTTATGTGAAGGGAATTTGGAGTTTTTTGGGTCATGCAGGATTCTATAGGAGGTTCATCAAGGACTTCTCAAAGATTGCACATCCTTTGTGCAAACTACTTGAGGAATTGTGATGGGTTGGTAATTTACCAACTCAGTAGGCTTTTAAGAATGAGTTATTGCTTTGTTTTCATACTAAGAAGATTTTATGCCCTTTCTCTTTGTTTGTGCAGGTATTTAACTTAGGCAAAGAAAATGGAAGAATTGAACCAAAAGCACTCCGCTGGAAGCAAAAGCCACTTGCATGCCGCATATGGGCACCTGTGTTATGGCACTAGAGGAACTGCGCAGATGAACCTGTGAAGTGAAGAATGGCTTCAAATACCACTACCTTGACCTGCGAAGCACCTGTGGTCCGCGGATAGGCACCTGCATTTCAAGTGACCCAGATGCTGACAAGGGCAAAATCATCCAAATTTGGCACAAATATACTTGAGAATCTTCTAAGAGAAATGTGGAAAAATGTGGGAGAAGAATTTATAGATTTTTACTCCAATTGTACACACCATCATATCACATCATAGCATCGAATTTAATTGTAGAGAGAAGTAGAGAGAGATAGGAGTACACTTTCCTTCTTCTTCTTCTTCAATTTCATTGGGCAAAGAACACCATTGTTGTAGTTTTTTGAAAGCTTAATTTGTTATTAAATATGATGGTTGTTGAGAAATTTCGCATGGGTATAATTTCTCTTTCTCTATTTATGAGTAGCTAAATTATTAGTTAGGGGTGTGTGCATGATGGATGTTTAAACTTGATTAGGTGATGATTATTAGTTCTTAAATTCAATTTATAAATATGGATCTATTGCTTCCTATAAATTTTAATTGAAAAATTAATGGTTGCAAACATTAATTTAGCTTGTTTATCTTTCTTTTACTTGAGAAAGAGGAGTGAGATTTGGGTGAGGAATCAATAGTGAGGATTTGGAGTGTAGGTATATGGGTTTGAGCTAGAGATAGTCAATACCCATATCTCCGCACCATTAAAGGGTTGAGGCTAGAGATAGCTTAACCCTTCCTCAAGTTTTGTGGCTGATTTGAGATTGTGACTTTGGGGTTCGAGAAAACCCAAACCAAAAGCACCCTTGTGGTTGAAAAACAAGAGGGTGTAGTGTTAACCATTTCTATCCATGATAAAAATTGAGTTTAATACATTACAATCAACCCCAATCTAGTTGACACCCCATCAATAGCACATCCCTAGTTCCTTTCATCAATTGCAACAATTCAATTGCCCAATTAAGTTTTACTATTTAAACTCAATATTGTTTCAATTTTTTCCCAATTTTTACTTTTCATGTGTTAAACAATGATACATACTAGTTTGAATTAATTTACAACTTTTGGATTATCTCTCTCAATTCCTTGTGGGATTCGACCCCAACATCTGTTGGGTATTTTAGTTTTGAAGACGACCACAGCCACCTCCTTTAAATGGGAGAGATGTATTGAGAGTTATCAAGGTGAAGTTTGTTTTTGATGCTGCATGCTTGAAATCCTTTGAATGTATGAAGGAGAGATTGAGAACTGCTCCTATCATATTTGCACTAGACTGGTCCTTACCGTTTGAGGTCATGTGTGATGTTAGCAAAGTGTCCCTAGGTGCACCAGACTGGTCCTTACCATTTGAGGTCATGTGCGATGCTAGTGGAGTGGCTTTGGGTGTTGTCTTGGGCCAAAGGCAAGACAAGATATTCCATCTTATCTACTATGCTAGCAAAGAACTGAATGTGGCCCAAAAAAATTATACCATGACTGAGCAAGAGTTGCTGGTTATGGTGTTTGCATTTGAGAAGCTTCAAGCTTATTTACTTGGAACTAAAGTTATTGTTCATATAGACCATGCAGCTCTTCGGTACTTGATGGCAAAGAAGGACGCCAAGTTACCGCTAATTAGATGGGTACTTTTGCTGCAAGTGTTTAAGTTTGAGGTGAAGAACCGAAAGAGAATCGAAAATCAAGTGGTTGATCACTTGTCTAGACTTGAGGCAGACGCAGTGCATAAAGATGAGGGTGATATTAATGATACATTCCCAGAAGAACGGGTTTTGGCTGCATCACAAGATTTTATTCCATGGTTCACTGACTTTGCTAATTATTTGATGAGTTTAGTATTACCTGCAGATTTGTCCTTTCACCAGTGAAGGAAGTTTATGTCAGATGTGCGAAAGTTTTTCAGGGATGAGTCATACTTTTTTTGCATTTGTGCTGATGGGATGATTCACAGGTATATGCATGAGGCTGGATATTGAGCATATTGGAGGCTTGTCACTCATCCCTTGTTGGGGGTCATCATAGTGGTATCTACACAGCCCATACAATTCTGCAAATGTGGGTACTATTGGCCTACCATTCACCAGGATGCTCATGATTATGCAAAATCTTGTGACGCATGCCAAAGGTAAGGAGGAATATCTGTAAGGCATGAACTCCCTCTCAGCCCCATACTTGTTATTGAGTTATTCGATGTGTGGGGAATTGACTTCATGGATCTATTTGTGAGCTCGAATAGGATGAAGTATATATTGGTGGTTGTTGACTATGTGTAAAAATGGGTAGAGGTTTGCGCTTCCCAATAATGAAAGCAAGAATGTCACAACGTTCTTAAAGTGAAACATTTTCTCTAGGTTTGGAACTCCAAGGGCAATCATCAGTGATGGGGGTTCACACTTTTGTAATCGGTTGTTTCAGACTCTCCTTGAAAAGTATGGCGTGAAGCATAGGGTGGCAATACCTTATCATCCATAATCTAATGGGCACGTCAAGATTTCCAATCGGGAGATAAAGACAATCCTTGCGAAGACTGTGAATGCAAATAGAATGGATTGGTCTAAGAAGCTAGATGATGTCTTATGGGCCTACTGGACTGCCTTCAATACTCCTATAGGAATGTCCCCCCTATCAGCTTGTATATGGGAAATCATGTCATTTGCCTATGAAACTTGAGCATAAGGCCATGTGGGCGCTCAAAAAGTTGAATCTGAATTTGGGTGATACGGCGAACTTGAGGCTTGATTAGTTGAATGAGTTAGATGAATTTTGTTTGAAAGTCTATGAAAGTTCAGCCCTTTACAAAGAGAGGATGAAAATGCATCATGACCGGAAGATTGAGCAAAGAGAGTTTAGTCCGGGTGATTTGATCTTGTTGTTCAAGTCGAGGCTTCATTTGTTTTCTAGCAAGTTGAAGTCTAAGTGGTTGGGCCCATTTTGAGTGGTGCGGATGTTCCCATATGGTGCAATTGAACTTGAGAACCATGAAGGTAAATGGTTCAATCCAATCCTTTGGTGCTTCTCTTTCTCATTGTTCCCATCTCAATTTGAGCTGATGACTTCTCCTGATCTTCCTGTTGTGTACTATGCTCCCATTAAATATTTATCTAAATAAAAAATACTACAAAATTTAGT
>JACEIK010000068.1:126644-279601 GCA_018107945.1 Datura stramonium | reverse complement strand
TCTACAAATCACAAAAGTTTATTCTTATAAAAAAAAATTGGAGTTAATTGTTGAAACATAAATTTCGTTTGGCTTTGTATAATCTTGGAGGAATTCTACAACAATCTCTACAGCGACGTAATGGGAGCCTTAAATTCTTTAAGAATGGTTATTACAATTTATTTCTTCACCATTTCTAGAATCATTAATTTATGTAAACCAATAAAGAGGAGTAAACAAACCTACCTACTATATTTTTTTTAGTCCGCAAGATACAATTATCTTAAAGAACTTCACAACACATTCTCACAAGGAAGTACAGAAAGTGGTCTCACTGAATTTCCTGTCTTATACAAAAAGAAAAATTATGATGCAAAAATATAAATGTATATTTAAAAAAAATTATTTATTTGAGAAGTAAAAATTAAAAATCAACACAAAATAGAGATAAAAGTACAAATGATCCAAACACACGGCCTTTTCAATCCACTTTTGGGCATGTTTTTGGACGTGTACCAACCCTTGCTGGGCATGTAAAAATCAGCCCCTTAGGCTCTTCTTTGGGCTCATGTTCAGCCCTTTTTTTGGGCTTTGGATGGATTCAATCTTCCTCCTCTTCAACTTTAATTTAGACCTTGAAATATGTGTAACATTTAGCTCACTCTTCGTCATAATATTTGGACTCATTCTTACCTCTTCTTTCACTATAAGTATTTTTCTGATTTTCTATTGAAGTCTCTCACTTTTCCTATCATGGCTGTATTGGAATTCTTCAAAGATTAATAGTCTATTTGGTCAAGCTTTTGAGAGATTAAAAGTATTTTTTTTAAAAAAAAAAAGGTGTTTGGCCAAACTTTTGAAAGAAAATAAGTAATTTTACGGAGCGGTAAAAGTTATTTTTCAGAAACTAAAAAAAAAAAAATTTTCCCAAAAGCGCTTATTTGAAAAGTACATTTGACAAAAATACACTTATAAACACTTTTCAAAAGTTTGACCAAACACTAATTGCTGCTAAAAAGTATTTTTTAAGATTTATTGGGCAAACACAAACAGTTTCTCACCAAAAGTACATTTTTGATAAGCACTTATCAAAATAAGCTGATTTTAGAAGTTTGACCAAACAGGCTATAAGTCTCGAAGAAAAGGTGATGTGAATCGAGAAATAGTGGAAACATTGGTAAGGAAGAGAAAAAGTTTTGTACTTGTAATAAGAAACATAACCTTTTAACTCATAAAGAATTGAGAAGAAAGACTCTCCTTGCGTTGTTGTCCTTGCTCGCCCTTGGTTTCGGCTTCGACCAAATGATCTGATTAATTGATAAATTTTTGGACCAAATTTATTTATTCCATTTTCATTAATTACTTTTCTTTCCTAATTTTCTAATATTAATATTCACGCGAAATTAAGGGCTCCTTTGGCCATGCGAGATGAAATTATGATATGAAACTATATGAGATGAAGTTTGAAGTTTTGTTTGGACATGCAATTTGGGATTTTAAGTTATATTTTTTCATCATGAATATAAGAAGCTCATAAGTTGTAAAAACTATTCAAATTTCCCAAATTCTTATATAATCTTACCAAATAAGTAAAAGTTCATAATAAAATATAATACACCATCACAAAGTCATTCTAAAAAAAATACAACTTAAAAATCGAACTTTAGTTTAATAAAAAGTAAAATTAAATATGAGTTGTAGTATACTACTATCCCCCCCACATTGTACGAACAAAGGTTGGCAAACTATTTATGTCCAATATAATAGTTGNGTCCAATATAATAGTTGGCAAAGGTTATTTACGTTTATTAAATAAATAGTTGGTATATATAAAACGATGAACTTTTTTTTTAGAAAATATAAACTTGTGGGTTAATTTTGTATTTGAAAAATCTCATCTCATGATTTGAAATCCCAAATCAAGCTTTTTGGAGAATTTGGCAATTCATCTCATGATTTGAAATTATGAGATAAAATCGCATGTCCAAACGCTGACTTCATCTCATAATTTGAAATCCACCATGAAATCACATGTCTAAACGCCTAGTAAAAATCAAAACTGTAAGTGTCTAGTGTGATTTTGTTTCGCCATTTGAGTTCACTAAAATTCTGTAATTTGCGTTGTGCTATTAAAGAAACATTTTTCGTTCTATCCTGAGAGGAAGTAACCCAGTTCCTCGGCAACAGTGGGTGGTTATAATTCCTTTAGAACACGCAAGAAACTTGTAAGCTCGAAATAATTTCAATTTATTGTACCATTCATTTTGTTCAATAATATTTACACTTTTATACACTTAATAATTAATAATTTTATTTATTTTATTTTGATTTACGAACTAAACCAAATTACGTTTCCTTGACCTTACTATTCAAGTGACCCGATTTTCTGGTAAACACATGCACCTTCTGACATTTTTATATTTTATTCCCTTCCAAAATTAAGGAGAGAAACTTCGAAAATTAATTATATTTCCTCTCGTTCTCCAGCTGTATTTCTTTTTAAACTTTTTGTTTTTGTCGAATAAACAAAGATATAAAATTTTGTTTTACAGTTTACTTTCTTTAGACCCAAGTTTCCACGAAAACAAAAGGTTTACTATAATATTAAGCCCATTTAGGAAATAATACCATAAATTGAACTAATTACCATATTAATAAATCCAATTTAAAAACAAACTAGGAATACAAATTATTAATGAAGTAGGAAATATGTCACACCATGCATCCCTATAAATACTTCATTCTCACTCCTTTCCCTTTCAAGAACTCAAAGAAACCAGGAGTATCTATCAATCCATGGCGTCCTCTGATAGTGAGTATTCAAATCGAATTAATATTACTAACTTGAGTGATCGTGATGCAGTTCATAGACTCTTATTGCCACATGAATTACACAATCTGCAGTACCACCGATCCTCACAAAATTGGGACACTTCGGAGGATGAGGAGTATTTCAAAATAAGAACTCATCGTGTTGTTATGCCTAAAGATGGAGTAAATAGTCCAACAAAAATTGAAGAGATTTGTGCCATATGTCACGTGGAATTTGAGCATGAAGAGATTATTGGGACACTTGAATGCGGACACGAATATCATATAGGCTGCATCAAACAGTGGTTGCTAAGGAAAAAAAATTGTCCTATGTGCCGAGCTTTAGTTTTGCCCATCACATCAACAAAGATTTACTAATTTGGCTAGAGATTATTTCATTCTGAAATTCTTAATTCGAAGCTTTGTTTACCTAATTTTGCAAGACCATTACTTGTTTGTGTACGTACATTTTAAAATTCATCTCATTAAACTAATTAGTAAGACAAGTTGTTTTTAAGTTGTGCATGTCACACGTATGTCTTTGATATATATATATATATAAGAACAATTTGTTTCATGTCCTATATTGTTAAGAGACGATGAATTACAAAATGATCGACATTTAGTTTAGTTTTATATAGACACTCTAACGTATTGCATCAGACAAATAATCTATACGATAATAATTTGTCTTTTCCACAACCCTAGTAATTAATGTCACTGATGGTTGAATTTCTTCTAGGCTCAGGCATCAGTTTTGTAACGAAACAATTAAGCCACAAACACTTGCTTTAGTCCCAATCAATAATAAATAACAGGAAAAGTAAAAGATATAAAAGCATAGGTCAAAATCCAGGAGTTAAACTAATTATCTAATTTCACTAAGCAGGGTCGGCTAGAGGGTCAACCGAGGACTTTAGATCCCAAAATTTTCAGTTGAGTTCAGTTCTGCATTTTCTTTTGCAGAATTTCTTCATCCTCCTCTACAGTTATATCATCTTTTCCAGTGATTAATATTTTCAACTATATTCTTTGCAATGCTGGCTATGCTAGTGGAACGCAAGAAATGCGTCAACTCCAAAAGAGTTTGTGTGATTACCATAAGCATAGAAATATAGGTGTGACACGAACATAAATAGGTGATCAGAGGTTCAGAAGGATCAAAGTCATAATATTAATCCTGTAAATCAATCACTTAATAATTATAACAAGATGACAAAGGTGAATACGCAACATGACTGCAATCCCCTTGATAGATCCACCTCTGCTGCCAAGGAATTATATGTCAAACTATGAGGTGTCTTTCAAGAAGTAGCAAGGAGAAGAATGATTGCATGTAATAATCAAGCTACACCTAGATGGACATTTATCCTGTGTTGGAATTTTCAAGAGAAAAAGGCAGGAATAAGCAAAAGGAAAACGGTTATGGGCATAAAGTTCTGAAACAGCATATGTTGCTTTGCAAAACATTGCATCGTTTCCGTTAACAACATGTTGCTTTGCGAAACTTTTTGTCGTTTCGGGTTTCCCCAAGTACCAACATTCTTTCTTACTGAAACCTGCATAAGTTTGGTGACTGCAGCACTATTTCTTGTGTGTTTAGAGATTTGTTTCATTATTTTTTGACTTTGCTTCATTCTATACCCGAAGAGTATTTGTAAGGAACAAATAATTCTCTTTGGAAAGTGATCCTAAGTAAGGTATACGGCTTGAGGCATATCCGAATTTTTCACCACAAACACACTCTTTTCAAACATCCTGTTCCTAACTATTCATGGCAAACTTTATACTAGAGATATATATACTTGCTCAATAGGGTACTGAGACTGACATACAGCCTGATCTGTCCATTGTATGAAGGTTAGAGAATTTTTTTCCTTTAAATATGGTGCAAGTTACACATGCAAATGGAAAGAGTAGTATTATTTTACTGCAAGTTCAGATATAACTTTCCCGTGAACAACATTATAGCGTTGGCAGGCAATGGAGGAAATGAAATCTCTTGGCGTTTTACCATTTAATAGAAGAAAATGACCTTTTTAGATCTCTTATATGTAAAAATGAAGATCTCTTGTAAAAAGACCATAAAACTAAAAATAAAATTATAAAGAACTAAAAAATCATTCCTGTTTTTTCAATTGTACACCAAACAAACAAAAACTGACAGTTAAATGTGTGGATATCAGTTTCAGGAAAATGTTCAACAGAAAGAGTAACTATCAAGAGACAGAAGAACATGAGATGTTACAGCAACAACAACAACATATCCAGTGTAATCCCACAAGCAGAGTCTGAAGAGGGCAGTGTGTAGGCAGCCTCAACCCTACCGTGTGAAGGTAAAGATACTATTTTCAATAAGTTTAGAACTTGTCTTGTAGAACAAACAATTTCTGTCACACAATATTTCATTGGCGATCATCTTCATGATAACAGCCCTTCTTACCTGATGTCTCTCACTCAGATAATGAATAACAAGGATCGATTTCTATCATAAAACCAAGCCTGCAATTAACAAGTGAAAGTTCGATCTACATCGTTCAAGGGTCAACCCTTGGCATCTATATGATTCCCAGACGCTTTTTAATATCCCTCTACAATAAAACCGTGAAGCCATAAGAATCACTACATAATTTGTGTTGCAAACATACTTACAGGAAATTCACATCGAGTATTTCAAGCAGCTGATTACCTCAATAGTCAGAGGAGATGTGGTAGGATAATAGCGATCAACAACCTGCCCGTTCTTATCAACCAGGAACTTAGCAAAATTCCACTGAATATCATCCCTAAATATTCCCCAATTGCCTGATTTCAAGAATTTATAAAGAGGAGATGCATTTTCGCCATTCACTTCAATCTATTTCAAGAAAGATACATAGTTGTGAGTAAAATGAGACCCAATTAAAATAGTAAATCATGATTCCACAACCGTGAATTTGATACATAATTGAGGAGTGAAGTTAGTTAAATCTGTTAGCTACAGTGAAGTCCGGAAGTTGGTTAAATCTGTTAGTTACAGTGAAGTTAGTTAGGTTGTTTTAACTGATTCTGTTAGCATTAGTTGTAATCATTCAATTTCATATATAAACTTGTAATGTTAAACAATTGATTCATATATGGAATATACACAAATTTTCTTATTCTCCGAAATTCTATTCGTCCTATTCTTCTTTTCATTGATTGCATCCTCGAGAATTCTCATGGACAATCTTTTCGATCCTCAAATCCTTGAGATTCCTGCAATCGAGTATCATTGGTATCAGAGCCGGTCGATCCACGTATAGAGCTGCGACTCGGAGTGGTGGCCTGGACCCAAGAGAGGTGCCAGCCGTGACCAACGAGGTCGTTGGTTCTCAAGCGGGGGCGATTGTTATGTGCCAATTGTCCTCATCGGATGAAAAGAGAAATGTTAATGGGTTTATAAGTTAAATGGGCTCTTCCACCTATCAGACTAGTCTTTTGGGTTCGGTTCTTCTGTTTGGCCTATAACAGAATTCTAGACCAGGTAATTTCGGAATGTAATTGTGTCCATTTTCAATATAACTTGAATGTTTATAGCTGACAGAGGAGGATGCATAACAAATTTACTGCAAATAATCTAATTGATGGATAAAGGAAATGTTTTATATTTCTCAAAATATTCTACCGGAACATTGAACATTTTTAAAAGACTAACATACACAAGCAGGGAGAGAAGATATGTTTAAAAGATGGGACACGCTACCAAGCAAATCATCAATTTGTAGCTAATGCAATGACATCTATCAGGGCTATTGTTCTTTCATTACCTTGTCAAAGATAGGAAAGTCTGACTTGAAACGAGTACAAACGAAGTCTAAAATCTGATCGTTGGTCCCTGGCTCTTCCTCACCAAATTGATTGCAAGGAAATGCCAATATTTCCAGGCCTATGTTTCAATAAGAAAAGAACTTTCAAAATGCGAATGGAAACAATTAAGAGAGATCTGAAGGCAGTTCTACTGATGCTCAAACCATAATGATTCAAATAGTCTAGCAGTTTTAATCTTTAACCAAAGATGTCAAATAGTCCATATTTTGCAAACACTAACCCTTTCTTCTTCTCTTTTGGAGGATTTTATCCTCTGTTTAGGAGGAACCAATCCAGGAATAGAGAGATGAAAGTTGTGAAACAACCAGCAAAAGCAACATGGTCACTTAACTAAAGACGAGTACCTTGATCTTTGTACTTCTCATATAATTGATTGAGCTCCGTGTAGTTTGAGTTAGTCATCCCGCTGTAGACAAACAAAACAGATGATGGTTAAAAAGTTCAATTAGGAAAAATTATCACTTGAACCACAGAATGTATAAATGTATAAGCAGAAGACAACAAGGTCTTAAAGTCATGATTATCTTCTGGATAGATGTTCTGGATTTCAACAGGTACCAAAGATATTACAAAAGATTCACGCATACAACTACAAATATGACGGTGGAAATTAAACGATTCTACCATTTGGAAGCAACATTCACGATAAGAAGTAATTTTCCTCTGTAGATAGTAAGATCTACATCCTTTCCCATTGCATCCTGCAAGCAACGGATAGAGTATACTGAGAAAAGGGAAAAAGTACCAAGTTATTTCAAACTTTTATTATGTGTTATCTCAGTTTTTTTATAGGGACAAGGTGTGCAGAGGGGCAATTTAAGCATGGGGAAGATCTAGAGCCCTAAGGCATGGGGCTAAAGCTTCATAAATAAATAAATAAAAATCGAAACAAACTGCAAATAAGGTGCAGGGAAATTAGTATAAACGTCTAAGCATGTCAGCAACCATTAAGGACCAGCCTGTAGTACTGGTCCAAGATTTTCGCCACCTGAGCTGTTAAATGACGCCATTGATCCTAGCAAGATCCTTGCAGTACACTGTTATCATTTACCCCGTTCCTTTATCTTTTTCACACAAAATATAATGGCTTCCTATCTCATTAACCAAAAATTCCACTGTACAAAGCTCTCTCTTCAGCCAAGATGCTTTCTAATCATTCTCGCCAGAACTCTGTTAACGTCACCAATCTCCATCTCTATCTACCTTTCATTACTGTACATTTTCAAAATTTGAGCTCTTTCCGATTTGTGATTGAATGATTTTTGGATAGTTTCTAGATCTTTGAACATATGGTTGCAACAATTGTTAATATTAGGCTAGAAGCTTGTATTTGTATATATTCTTACTACCTTTCTTCATTCTGATTAGTTGAATATCAGTAATTATTTCAAATCCTTTAAGATGGAAATGGGAGTTATAAATGGGCAAACTTTGGGTAATAGTGAAAGTGATTACAGAGTAAATTTTTCACACGGGATAGGACTAAGTGCATAAAAAGGACAATGCAAAGCTATTATTACATTTAAGAAAGAACTTAATTTTCAAATCCCGTCTTCCTCTTATCCCAGTTAGCATGTAAAACGTCCATTGATTTGGCCGGAGTGCTATGCAAAGCTATTATTACATTTAAGAAAGAACTTATTTCAAATCCCATCTCCTCTTATCCCAGTTAGCATGTAAAACGTCCATTGATTTGGCCGGAGTGCTATGCAAAGCTATTATTACATTTAAGAAAGAACTTAATTTTCAAATCCCGTCTCCTCTTATCCCAGTTAGCATGTAAAACGTCCATTGATTTGGCCGGAGTGCTTTTAGTTCTATAGTTATGCAGTCCAAGTTACAACACACAGAATTTAAGAAAGAGAAACGTGAACCTGCTTATGTTACATGGATGGAGGGTAAAGATAATCAATCATATCTTGTGATAAAGATTGAGCCTTGTAAAGGGACGTCTACTGTTTTCAACCATAATGTTAAAATTTACACCTAAAAAGGCTCTAGTTCAGTTCTTCCAAATTCAATGTGACATTATCCCATCATGCAGAGTCCTAAACTCCACCAAGAAGCATGTACTTAGATCTAACAGTATGTCTTAGTGATCAATAAAGTGAGTTAATCCAAAGAAGACCAAGGCTTAAACCTCAGCAGAGACCAAAAAATACACTAGGTAATTTCTTCTTATTTGTTAAGCATTGATGTCAGATTTACCCAGGGGCGAATCTATAGCTTAAATATAATTCACTTGGAACGGTGGTCTACCGGTGAAATTAGATATTTATATATATATATTTAAATCGTATAATATATTTAAAAAATCGTATAATATTATAGGCACCATGCTACAAAAAAGCTTACCTAGAGGACTGGGGATTACATTCTCTCTCTCTCTCTTTCTCTCTTTTTTTTTTTTGTGGTGCCCCTGTATTTTAGAAATCCAAAATGAGTCCTAAATTCACCTCTGGACTCATTTGTCCGGTACATGTGATGGTGAAAGATAGCAGCTACTTGGTAAAATAGTCCGAATGCTTGCGATGGACAGCAAAGTAAACGAAATGGTTTCTACTCAATCTCATACTTCCCCTTAAACCTCTGATGATAAAACATAAACACATGGAACCAAACAGATTGACAAATCCCTTCTGCAGGTGCCTATTTCTAGTGTAAATTGTGTAATATTTTTCCCCTTCCAAAAAAATAAAAGAAAAAACTATTGGAGATCAATTGAATACCTAATAACCTAACTGTTCATCTCTTAATGAACTTGAATTGAAAACCATTATTTACCCAATTGAACTGTGAACCTAACTAAAGTTGATCGGAAAATAGAATGGATGAACTTGGAATAAAAAGATTGAGCAGATTACCTTTACAGTAAAATCATAAACAGATTCCGGCTTCTTCTCCGGTTGGCTGGCCATCGTCTTTGCTGGAATTTGACTTGTGGTACTGAACTCTGAAATTCACGAACTCAAAACAAAAAATACAAAATTATCAAAAACAGTCCTTTATGTATGGATTTACGATTGATTTGGTCCCTCATAATATAACAATTGGGTTGTTATTACTGTTTTTCCAATCTTTTTATCAGATTCGTTTTTTCTTTTTGGTAATATAAAATTCAACCTTTTCAAATTTTTTTCACTTAACAGGCTTTATTTGGTTTGTGGTTTTCAAGAATATTTAGTACTTAGAAGTTGGTGTTTTATAAAATATATATATTTTGTAATATTTAGAATGTGGTCCTGACCTCTTAAAATATATATTTTGTTACCGTAGATTTTGTGTCCAAGACGGTTTTCTTCAATATCAAAATTTATTATAAGGAATTGATGAAATATCAGCCTAAGTAAACAATATATTGGTAGTATCATTGACTACTTTGATTATGTTGAAGTGAAGGATTTCAATTTTAGCGATTTGAAGCAGATGATCGAATTATGTGATTATCTGAATGATTCAATAATATTTTGGCATAATATATTGTAAGTTTGCTAACAAATGGAGATTAGTTTTCACGGAGGTTGAAGCTCATGTTATAGAAAAATTCATCCTCAAAGATAGAGTACTGAAGTTATATTTTGAATATTTGGACTCTTATATTGGGATAGACAATCCAGTTAAAGCTTGGTTGTCGAACCAGTGGCATTCCAGAGAACGAAAATGTTGTTGGACCTGTTGACAAAGAGATTGAAAGAGAACTTATCTTCCAGGGATGATTTTGAGGATTCTAAATGAATTCTCTGATGACGATGTGATGGTTAATAAACAAGGATATTATAAATATAGCTTTGAGGATGGCAAAAGCTTATTAGTGCTGAAATTCAAAAAAAGATATTACAAAAAGATGGGCATCTGACTATGTGAACTCTGAAGACAATAAGAATTTTGATAGCAATTCAGACAATGAGAGCTTTGATTTTTCAAAGCACAATGCAAAGGCCAATGAAAATAATTCAGTTTTGGCTTTGGAATATGCCTTTGAAAATAAGGAGTTCAAAAATATTGTAACAACTATGAGGTAAACGAATGGAGGTATATTAAGTGAAAAAAAATGATAAAGTAAGAGCGAAAGCAAAGTACATACATGACGATTACAACTAGGTAATAATGGTGTCAAGAATGCATGGGGAAATACATTTGAGGAAAAAACTTATAGGCCCTCACATAGTTACTAAAATTGGCATCAATCATAACAAGAAGGTAACTTCTTATTTAGTACAAGGACCTGTCTTGATAAAATTACACATAATAGGGGATGAAAGATATCTAACAACTATGAGAAAGGCAATTGCATTACTTGATGAAAATCTAAAAAATCAATTTATCGTTCTTTGGGACTATTAATGAGATTGAAAAGACAAATTCGAACACTTCAATTTTTATGAAGTATACTGATAATGAAATGCCTATATATAAGCCATATAGATTTTAACAAATATACTTATGTTTTTATGCTTGTAAAGAGACATTCAAACTTGGATGTCGCAAAATAGTAGGTGTGAATGGGTGTTGGTTGAAGGATCTAATGTATGAGAATAAGTTATTGACAATAGTGAGTTTCAATGCTAGCAATAACATATTTCCAATAGAATATGCCATTGTGGAAAGGAAAACCAAAGAGACATGATCATGGTTCTTAGAGCACTTGGTTGGTGACTTAGAGATTGTCTATAAAGAAAGTTGGACTTTTATGTTTGATGAACAAAAAGATCTTTAGAAGCATTTAACGAGATTTTGTCATATGTTAGCTATAAATTTTGTGTGAGATACCTCTATAACAATTTTAAGAGGCTGAATATTTGGTTTGTCCTTCAAGAATGCAGTTTAGACTATTGCAAAGGATTCAACTGTGAAGTTCTTTAAAATTTGCATGGAGAAGATGTATGAATTAGATGTCGAAGGCACTCATGGTTAAATGAAAAATCACCTATTAAATGGTCTAAATCACATTTCTCTTCAAGTGCTAAATGTGATGTTTTGTTGAATAATATATGTGAATGTTTTGACAGTATGATTCTTGATACTTGAGACAAGCTGATCATAACTTTGTTGGAGAAATTAAGGCATCTTCTTATGACTAGATTTCAATCTAATAGGGATAAAATGAAAAGACGAAATTCCGATGATATTTGTCCTCAAATTAAAAACATATTGCACAAAAATGAATTGTGGTAGTATATTTATTCCCTAATAGTCAAACTAGTGAAATTATGAGGTTCTTGGAGCATCAATTGTCGACAATTGGGTTGTGGACCTACAAAACAGAAAATGCAATTATAGAAAATGAATCATAACAGAAATTCCTTGCAAACACACAATACAGCTATTTAGACTAAAAATGATGTTGTTCTTGATTATGTTGATGATTGCTATAAAGTTGACACATATAGAAGAATTTATGAAAAAGCTCATCTTTACTATTAAAAGATCGCAATTGTGGTGCAAATCAAATAAGATTCCTCCTTTGCTTCTGAGACTTGTAAGACAAAAAAGGGAAAAGATCATAAATTGAGGAGATGAGAACAAGATAAAGCAGGATCAAGTAGAACAAGCATGAAGAAAAAACAACTATCTGTTAATTGTAGTTTATGTCTGAAGTCTGGTCATGATAAAAGAACCTGTTAATTAAAAAATTATGTGCAGTTTAAAGTAGGAGTATATGACTCAGCTTTTTGGATGACTCCTACTTTATCCGTTCTCAAGAAGTTATCGATAAATTTCTTGACATAATATTTGATTTCTCTCTATTATATAATTTTGTATTACAAAATTAATACTTGATACACTAACAGGTTAAAAGAGCAAATCTTAGACCAAACTCAAGATTGTTTTGATATTTAATGTGGTGTTGTTACTAATTTTATTTGATCTAAACATGGTGCAACAATTTATTTTTTGGGAAGGACATAAAGTACTGCTTGTTTTGTGGAGTACTAATGGTGCTGCTACAATCTTTTTATTTATTTTGTGATGAACATAGTGCTACTTTTTTTTTGTGTGTGAAGTGATAGATGATGTTCCCAGTACAATGGTTCTTATGGTGGTAATATTATGTTATTTGCTGCTGCTATATCAATATTATGTTTTGTTTGCAGTGAAGATTTTTGGTATCAGATGATGAAGGATAAAAGTAATTGGTATCACAATATTGTTTAGAAGGATTGAAGCTAGTGTCTTATAAGAGTAGTTTTAATTAAATCATATGCAGTTACCTTTTTGGGTGTTATTTAAATTAGAATATCTTAGACAACTACTAAAAAGTTATGTATATGTTGCCTTTTAAATTTAAATGGGAAAGTCACATGTTAAAAGTTATTTATATCAATCACATCCTTTTCCTGCTTGCAGAACTAGTCATAATTTAGCTAGTACAAGATAACAATTAAATTTTAAAGAGTTAAATTCAATAGTAATTAAGTAACAAATTGACTTTTAATACTATTACAAACTAAAGTAACAAGCTTTATTTATAACTTGAGTCATGTAGTATGTCGTTTCTTTTTCTTTGCCAATCAATCTTTTGCTTCATTAATTTTTTATGGGCTTTCGCACTTTCTTTAAGTGCGCCGATTTTATTCAGTAACTTTGAAATGACAAATTTGGTTCTTACATCAACTTCATCATTTTTTCATTGAATTTTTTTACAAGATTTCACTTACTACAATATAAAAAAAATTACACACGAGTCATTAACTTACAATAAATTATTTCAAGAAGTAATCAGAAAGTGAAAGAAATAATTTCAACTTATGCTCAAACTAATACAGAAAGTGAAAAACATTAGACCTCATATCTAGCAACTCACAAAGGATCTAAGAAAACTCTTATCATCTACAATGGGAGAATACTATGTAGCCACTTCTTTGGAAAAAAAAAATATATCAATTTAGAGAAGAGAAATAACCAACTTTGACTCAAAAAAATTATCATCATCGCAGATATTATTAAAAAAAAAATTTATCATAGCAACTGACCGGAAACACATGAAATCACAAGAAATACTCAACATCGTTGGTGGTGAATCACAAAATTAGTGAGGAACGAACATAAAATGCAAAAAATACTCATAAACATTAATTACACGCCCAATATATTCTCTCGAGATTTCGAGCAGAACTCTGCATCAAACCTATAAGTTCATCGCGTCATCCTCCATACACAATTTACTTATAAATCGAATTGAGAATATTTTAGACTTTCTTTCATGCTCCATTGACATCTCATGTGGATAGAGACTTCTATTTAAAAAGTGATAAGCATTTAACATAAATAAAGGACCATTTTCATAAGTTATTATATATCAGGGTTCAAATCAATCCTTAGTGCATAAGTTAAGGACTGTTTTGATAATTTTCTCAAAAAAAAAAAAACCCGACCAGGCATTGACCCATTTATTAAGGAAACGCAGAAGGTTAAACTAATTCTTATTTAAATGAAAATATTGCCGTCTTTAGTATAATTTTCAAACACTACATTATACATGCTATGTTAGTAGTTGACCATGTCATATGTTTATTTGCTTCGCATAGATATTGTGTGCCCATAAATTTTTATAGCATAGAATCGAATGATTAAATTTGAAGGGTTCAAGATGATATGAAGTTCAGATCTTATGGGTCAATAAAAAATTAGAGATCTTTTTAATCATAAAAAAAGATATTGATGGAAGAAAAAAAACTAATCGGGAGTCGAAAAATATATTTCGAAGCCCTATTCAATTACTCTCTTTTCTTTCTCTCTGCTAGTATAAACATTTCACTTAGCTATTTAAAGTTCACACCTTGTATTCCTCAGAAGCACCGATCATAATAAAACAAGTAATGTGACACATCACCACACCAAATGAATCAGCACTTTAATTGCTTTTACTTTCTGTTTATTGATTGGGATCCACAATAATCAATACACCAAATGTCCAAATGGAATGAACCTGCCAATTTTAATTTAGAAAATACTACTTAATTTTAATTTCACTTTTGGTATCTATTCTTATGGAGAACTAAGCACCAAGAAAAATTGGACGAATCCATGCTTTTTCATTATTTCCTTTACGTTTTACGCATAAATTTCTATTAAACCTAACTTTATTATTTTATTTTTAAAAAATTGGGAGTTGGAAAAAAAAAATAGAGAAGGAAATTACAAGCTAGGAAATCAAACCCTCATCGCTAAATGAAAGTTCGAGTAACCAACCAATTGAGTTACTAAGATTCCCTAACTTTAGCTTTCATAACAGTGGTGATTACTCATATCAAAGGTGACTTGTGTATGAATATCATTTTGTATAATGCTGTAAGTGGATTGTTGTTGAACCAAGAAAAAGAAGAATCAACATTTGATGCACAAAATAAGAACAGTTTTTTATTCAGAAGATCAATGCCACTCAATAACATCATCAGTTACTGTTTTGGGAATATATAGCATACTAAGAAATACTCAACCTTGAAAGCACACAACATGTTATACTGCGGGCAAACGCAAGCCATAAACACATTGCAATAGGTTTAACATGACGTCAAATGCAGATAGATCATTCAGCTTGATCTTGTAGTCTAACTGCTTGCTCCAGCAGATCGCTGCTTCTCGAACATCTCTTTAATTTTGAAGAGGGTTGTATGTATTTCATCAAAATGAGGTGCTGTGGCACTCTTCACATCATCAATCCACTTCAAAACGTTCTTGTGTGGACTTAATATACTGTCACGATCCTTCTCATCAAGAAACTGTATTCAACAGGAAGAAAACGGACTTTAATGGACATGATATTCAGGAATGCGTCCTGGTCAGCTTAGTGAAGTGTAACATATATGCAAGTGTATTTCTAATCATGACACACTTTGATTTTTTAAGTTGGAAGATTCAATATAAAAAACAAGAAGTGTCTCCATACCTCAAGTTGCATAATCTCACAAACAAGGCTAAGATCTGCAAGGGAAGGTTGGGAATTTCCAAGCAAAAACTTTCCATCTTTCTGCAGCCAATAGGTATCAATCGTTGCAAGAGATGCTGAAAGGATCTTTTTACCTTCTGCAGCTACTTGTGGATTCAAAGGCAATCCAAATGCAGGTGCCAGTACAGTGTTGAAGATATATCCCACTGAAAACAGAAGCATTCCTTGAGAAAGCTAAATTCAGGGGAAACAACAAAAGAAGTGCATTGCAGTAGAACTGATCGATGAGGTCGCCATCACTGAGCCACCAAAGATGCATTTAAATGTTTTTCAACATGACATCTGTCTCCATCATTATATGGAAAAGATAGTAAAGAAAAGTAAACACAATAAATAGCGACTGGCACTTTCACTTTGCTTGATTTCCCATCTATTTTAAAGATAATAATTCACCTTCAGAATCTGATTCAATTCGTCCCCTATGACGAAATCAAAAGCTCATAGTAAAATGACCAGTTAGGAATGAGCAAATGGAGAGCTAAGAGTATCTTCAACGTAAAAAAAAAAAGCACCTGAACCACGGCGTAAGTTAGAGTGGTGCCAATCCAAGACACATTCTACTTTTGCTCTTTTCTGCAGGTCACTTGGATACCTTCAGGATAAAATAGTGAAGATTGTAGATTACAATCTTATTAAGTTATATATAGTCCAGTTGTTACATTAAAAGAAATTTACTGCTCAACTAGAATTGAAAATTAAGTGGACAGAGCTAAACTTACCAATGATCAGCTACTCCGGGAAATGCAGAAGCAAGATATCTAAGAATTGCATGACTACAAACCACAGAGAAAAATTTGTGAGCCAGCTATTAAATACTATTACATCACTGAAATAATTGTTAAACAAATCTTCAATCAGAAAGTATCACTTAAAGAAACCTCTGGTGCACATATAAATCAGTTTAACATCAACCAAAAAGAGAAAGCAGACAACAATATTCTGCTTCAAGCTCTCCTAATCTGTTGAAGAAGTCACCAAATATCTTTAAATACATATAGAAATCCCTCTTGTCTTCTACTATAAGGAAAAGAGGTGTAGATCTAAAAATGGACAAACTGGAATTCTTCAATATTGATCTATCCCTATCACAGATCCTCGACAATAACAATACACCACACCTTTACAGCCGCGATCTACACTCTTCGGGTTATACCCATATGCTAAAGCTAAAGTATCATATCAGCAAAGGTGAAGTCAAATTTTGAAATTTATGGGTTCAGAAGTGGATTCTAAATTTAATAATTTATACATATTAAAATAGAGTTTGAACCAAAGTTACTGAATGCCCTGATCTGACTGTCTCTGGCTCCTTCCCTGCATATCAGTATTTTTTGAGACAAATACAGAGTTTCAACCAAATTTACTAGTCCCCGAACTGACGGTCTCTAGCTTAGTCCCTGCATAAATTACCTTTCGAAAAGCTTAAAAGTGCCATGAACTATGGCTGGTACTTGCTTCATGGGATTAACTTCTGCAAATGAAATAAAAGTTTCTATTCAAAAAAAACGACATTCCAAAAAGACAAAAAACACAGAATTTCCCGGAAACTAATTCGAACCTTCATATTCAGGAGAGCGATGTTGGCCTTTAGAGAGATCAATAGGAACCTCCTCAAATTCAATTCCATTTAACCTTAAATAAAAAAATTTATAAAAAGAAAAAAACGATAATCAGATTATGATGATCCAGACGAAGTAAATAATCAAGGATGATGGGGAGAGTGAAATTAGAAGGTTACTTGCAGAAGATAAGAAGAGCACGAGAAGGTTGGGACAGGCGATCGACATAAACTTTGAGCGACATGGCTATGGATGGATGAGATTTGAGAAGAATTCAATTCAATTACAATTTACAGTGAAGTGTGGTGAGTGGGGGATGAAAGGAGAGAGGCCGCGTATTTAAAGCCAACTTTTTTTTTTGTTGGTATTCCGACTGTTTTGGGGAAGAATTGTCAGCGACACTTCTAACAGGTGGCACCTAGTCGGATTCAATTATGGTCAAATATTCCTCCCTTTCAAATAAGTGATATTTTTATTTTTTGATTTTATTAATAAAACATTAAGAAAAAATGATAACTTACAAACAAAAAGAAAACATTAATAATATTTTTTAACTTTATTCAAATTTTAATAGAGAGATTTTACATTATTAAAAAATATTAAGGCATTTATTAAAAATAAGTTAGTAAAAATACATTTTTATTTTAGGAATGAATTATTCTTTCGAGGCGGAGGTGGTCTAATTTAAAAAACACCGCCCGATTATTTTAAAAACAAAGTACATTTTAAATTTGGTTTTAATTTTTATTTGGCATTTCATCCTAGTTTCATTGCATTTAATTCATTCAATTCTATTTTTAAATTTTCCGATTTAATAAAATATTTTTTATGCTTTAGTTATTTTCAATATTGTTCAACTGTAATTTTCGTATTTTAAAATTATGACGAGCGATTGTTAATTTTCATTTTCTTTAAAAAAAAAAGACGTTCATCAATTTTTTTAAAGATAATAATTTTCTTTTATTGATTTTTGTGTATTTTTGCAGGAAAAATAACTTATCAAAATATTTTAATTTTTTTAAGTAATTAATTAATATTCAAAATTAAAAAAACAAAAAAAACATTTGAGATAGTCAGTTATATGAAATTGGAAATTAAATTATGATTGAAATAAAAAGTGATAGAAAAAATATTTTTAAAAATAAATAGTTATTTTTTTTATTTTTTTTATTTTTTTTAGTTTTTTTATATTTTTTAATCAAAAAAGAATCTTTTGACACTTTGACCAAATACCAGATTCTTCTCTAATATCTGAAAATTTTAATTTTGAAACTGGCTGACCAAATACAAACCTACTTTCTGAAAATACTTTTTAGCAAAAATTACATTTCAAAATAAATAAATTTTAAAAAATTTAACCAAAAAAAAGAAATATCATCACATTAACAGAAATAAGCGCCTTCGATTTTATGCCTAATTAAATTTAACCTTCGAATTTTAAAGCAAACAAACGCTATTATTTAATCATAATTATTAAAAAATATATATGCAGACAAAAATGTGGTTTCTCCTTGTTTTGACTTTGTTCAAATACACTATTTCATTTTCAGTCACCGTAACAAGATTTTGGTTATGTTCGTTGTGGAGGAAAATACTTTTTAAAATTAATATTTTTAAAAATATTTTTACTCATCTATTACAACAGTTCAAGTCTTCTTCTTTTTTAATTCTTTAAAAATATAAGAAAATGAGTTTTTAATAAAATTAAAAAAGCAGTAACGTTAATGCTTGTCTATGTGCTCCACTTGCACATCACCATCCTAACCCACCCACACCCACCCCTATCCCCCAGCCATCCCTCCCAATCCCCGTCTAAACCACCTTCAGCCCGACCCCCAACTCCAACCAGCTTCCACCCCATCACTCTACCCCACCTTATTCTCATTTTCGTAGCTTTATTTTAAATATATATAATTTTGAATTTTTAAATTTTATACTTTTATATTTGTTTGTTGTTTTGTGTTTTTTTATGTTTTTAAATATTTATTAAAAATAATCATTACCAATATCGAACATATCTTTATCCAAACTATTTGATCAAAGGGTGATGGTGAGGGGTTATGGTGTGAACAAATCTATTGCATAGAAAATAATTGCTCATATTACGTAACGAATGATGTGAACAGACCTTGAGTACATTATAAAGCTTTTAAGTATATTTTGGACCATGTTAAAGTGTAGGCATCTGGGCCTCTCTGTACCAGTTGTCTTGAGAACAGCCAATCCGATCCACGTTTTTTGTATGTCAAGATACTGCATTATTACTTTTTATTTTTACACGGGTGTTTGATATTTGCATTATAACTCGATAAAATTTAAATTTACATTTTCACTATAATTTACTGTTGAGGTTTTATTGAAATTTTTTTATTTTAAGAAAAATGGATTACATCAATTAGAATTATACGAGGTCAGTTTTTAAGATTTTAATATTGAGCCAGTTATATATCTAAAGTTATGAGTTCATATTTATTATGTAATACAATTTTCAACAGAATTTCTATACAAATTATCTTCGCGTCAAAAATTATGAATTGATTAAGTAAATTAACCTCTAGTACATACACCTTCCCAGCACTAGGCTAATTTAAAATTTCCGATTAAAGATGTAGGGATACCAATTCCCACGGTCCATGTTGTTTCATATTTTCTGTGCAAGTTTTTGCATGAATTGTCCTATTTTATAATTGGTTTAATTTTCGCTCTTGAATTTGTGGTTTTTGTATTTATCTCCCTTGCTCTTTAATAGGGTATGGGTCTAAGTATCCTTAATTATGACTAGTTTCGCCGGGCAAAACTAATTTCGCAGACGAATATTTTAGAAGTTTTGTCTGCGTGGCTTGTAAGTTACGTAGTATTTGATTTACAAGGCAAGACGTTTAGAAGCATATGCGCCAGAAGCATAAGCTTATCCCCTTTGAAACATGTCGTATGGCATCAACTTGTCATAATTGGAAGGCTAATTTTGGGCATAATTTGTGCCACCGGGAGCATGTCGTAGATGCTTGTGATGCGACTTATATCTTGAGGCGTAAACTTTCATTCATTAATTCTTTTGTCTTGGGACGTATCTTTGTCTTATTAAAAATATAATTTATCTTGTGAGTTTAATTTCTTTTATCATGGCGATAACTGTGTTTGCACTTATGTCTTGGAAACAAACTTTTGTCTACGCCACAGCATAATGTCGCTAAGCTTTTATAGCGCAAGAGCGTAACGTGTCAATTAGAACATCTTAAGTGACGTAATTTTACTTGAGTTTATGCACTTGCAATTTTTTTCTGTTAAAAAAATATTTTCAATCTTTTACTATTTAAAATATAAATTATAAATATAAAAATAAAAATAAAAATCATCAATTTAAAGAATACTCGTGCAAATAACCCGTATTTGTGACAAATCTTCTGGAAGTTTCAGTGAAGAGACGTTGTGCAAAATGTAAGTGTGTTTCCATGTTCAATTTTGTGCCATATTGGGACAGTATGCACCTATGTATTCAATGACATTTGCGTGTTTCCACTTGTTCATTGTGCCATACTCTGGATAGTATGGACCTATGTATTCAATGACGTTGAGGCAGAGGAGCCTACATGATTGCTCTCAGAAAGTTAGTCTGGTATTAATAAAAAAATAATTTTATTAATATTTTTTTGATTTATTTTTATTTGTTATATTAAAAATATTTTTAATTTTTTTAATTTTTTTAATTTTTTTAATTTTTTTAATTTTTTTATTTATTTTGGTTTTTTTTGTTTTTTAAATTTTATATTAATTAGTTATTTTTTAAAATATTAAATTTATTATATTTATTATTTAATTTATTTCTTAAGAGACGTATTAAGTCAATAATAAATAAAGTAAAAATAGACGGAGGAGTATCACTTTGTTTTCCAAACTTCTTTCTTAAAACTAAATGTGTCA
Source organism: Datura stramonium (assembly GCA_018107945.1). Classification (NCBI taxonomy): domain Eukaryota; kingdom Viridiplantae; phylum Streptophyta; class Magnoliopsida; order Solanales; family Solanaceae; genus Datura; species Datura stramonium. The sequence goes on along the minus strand of JACEIK010000068.1, from coordinate 258,532 downwards.
AGAAAAACTGGTAAAAAAGAAGGGAAATTTTGAAAAAAAATTTATAGTTTTGAACTTTGAAAAACTAATTCATCTTAAAACATTATATATATATATATATATATATATATATTCGGTTCTATTTTAATTATCATATTTTTATTTACACGTCTTTTAAAATTATTTTTCTTATTACTATATTCTCATTTATATTTTTAATCATTTAAATAGTAAATCTCATGGACAAAATATTTCTCATTTATGTGCCAAAAAGTTTAAACATGAAAATTACTTTCATCCTATATGAAATTTTAATATTTCCACTTAAAATTCCCTATAAAAAGTGTTTCATCAAATATTGATTTTCCTTCGTCAGTAAATTTATTCAAATCATATTCGCATTCCACAAGATTCAAATCAAAATTGTGTGAGACTTTTTGTTTTTGAATCTTTAATAATAATACCAATAATAAAATATTCAATATAATTTTATAGATAAAATTTTAAAAATGGAAGTTAGCAAAAATCTATGAAATTAAATTAACAATTAAAAAAATAAAAGGTTTATTTTTAATAAACCATGAGTTAAAATAAGTAATTAATTATATCTTCAACCTCAATGTTTGTTGAGTCTTCAATTTTCAAAAGAGTTTTTGATTCTCTCTCCCTTTTATTAAAGAGAATTGCTCATTGTTATGGAGATTTTATACTAACAGATGCAATGGTGGAAGTATATATAGGTTAAGATTTGAAGCAATTAATTTTAGTCATAGTAGTGATGTCTTTGAGGTATTATCTCAAAAATTATTTAATTATAGAAATTTATAGAACAAAGTCATTGAACTTTTTTTAATATCCAATAAAATCACTCAACATATAACATTGTTCTTTAAAATCATTCAATCAAATTTATTTTAAAATTTTTTTGACATGACAAAATAAATTATTATTTTATATCAACATAAACATGAATCTCATAAATAAATAAAATTAAGAAAACTCATTTCTTAATATTAAATAATTAAAAACTATTTATTTAATTTCAAATATTAAAAAATTTAAAAACAGAAAAAACTCTACCTGATTTTTTGTAAAATTTAATATTAAGATTAATATAATAATATTAAAAATATTTTACTATTATATTTTTATTTATTATTTTTAATTATTTAAAATATTAATCTCCTCAATAAATAAAAATAAGAGAGAGTGAGTTAAACAATATTGACTTATGTTTATGTACTCTTCAATTGGGTTTTCTATGCTAATTGGTAAATCTTTATTACTTCGAAGAATAACTAGGACAGCATGGAAAGAGTACTCAATTATATAAAGAATTTGAAAGTAAATATTAAGGATAAATTAGTAAGAGTATATTTCATTTTCCAAATTGTTAGTTTTTAAGGATATGTTTAATTGAAAATATTACATTTTAAAATAAAATAATATTTAAAAAATAATAAGTAATCATTTGAATCATTTATTTTTAATAAAAAGGTAAATGAAGCTGTTGGAGAAAATAACTTGAATCATCTATTTTTAATACAGTAAGTAAAATGGACCGAATAAAACATCTTAAACTAATTATTTTGGCGTGTGACATTAAAATGGACATAGTGAAGTACGTACCGGTGAAGGGATGTTGGGCATGTAAGTGTGTTTCATAAGAAGAATTACAGAATATAGCACAAATAAGATAATATTTACATATATTATTACAGTTTCAATTAATTATAATATCTAGCTATATTTCAATTTGTTGGGTACATTTGTTTTTGTATTCTTGCGAAATAAGAAGAAATCTGTATCTTTCTACAATGTAGCAAATAAGAAAGAACCTCAATCTCTTGTCATTAGCTCTCTATCTCTCCTCGCCTTTATCCTCCTCTATCTCTCTCCTTGCTCTCTGTTCCATCCTCACTGCAGTCTCTCTCTCTTCCCTCTCTCATTATCTCTCTTTTTCTCTCTCATCCCTCTCTCTTTCCCTCTCTCTTTTTGTATTTTTTGTATTTTTATATCACGAATGATATATGAGGGATATATAGGAGGAATGGATACAACCTAAATACATGTCAGTAAAACTCTGATCTTTCATGTCTCAAAAAATATAAAAATCTGAGAGAAGTGAAAATGCAACTCTGAGATATAGAGGATGCAGCCTAAATGCATGTATGAATACAACAAATACAATTGTATCGCCAGATTTATAGAAATCTGAAATAGAGAAGGGTGAATATCACAAATACGGAGAGAGATGAAAATGCCACAAAAAAGGAGAGAAGAAAGAGAGGAAAAGAAAGAGCGAAAGAATGAGAGCGAGAGAGGGAAGCGAAAGTGAGTGAAGGAAAGAGGGAGAGAGATATAAAGATAAATGTATTAATTATAGTATAATCTTTTGATAATTTGTCATTTTAAGAAGATATTATTTAAATATTTAACTGACATTAATTAATGTATTTATATTTGATTTTAATATTAAAAATGCTAACAAATAAAATATTAAAATACTAAATAATAATAATATTGCTATATAAAACTATTCCGACTAAACTGTGACCATTTATATAATTTTCTCTTTCACTTATTCATTGGGCCATATCATCGATACAGTTTTCTTTCGTTTTTCTTTTCCCTTCCAGACTGTGTTCCATGTAATTGAATTAAAAACTTGTTACAGGTTATCAGCTGAGCTGGAATTGAAACTATACGGTCAAGATATATCACTACCTAAAAAATAATAAAAATAGATGTAGCAAATCAGGGTCTGTTTTTAAGTTTATCTATTTATTTAGAAAACATGATCGCCTGAGATTATTATTAAAATTACATTATTATAAAATGCATTATTTGAAATTAAACATAGTCTTGATCATGGTATGATACCATTTACTTCTAAATCATAATTAATGCTTCTTTAATTTAAAGATATTAATTTTTTTATATTTATTATATAATAGTGACTTATACTTTCTTAAGAACTTTGTAATTTCTTTGATTTTTGAACTTTTTATTTTTTCTTTTGCCAAAAATTATGCATTTAAAAGTGCATTATCTTTTATGTTAGTGGGTATAAATTGATGAGAAAATGATCATTATTTTTGGTGTAGCTTATGTAACCACTAATGAAAATTCACATCGGCATAAAAATAAAGTACGTTAAAGGTAACAGCTAAGCACGAATTCTTCACCTACTGCCACATAAGGTAAGAGTACTAAAGTTCTTTGGGATGTAAACATAACAAAGTGTCTAGGGTTATGAATGGGAACATTCTTCGATCTCACGACCACTTGCGCTCCTCCCAGGTCAAAATTTAAGTTTAAATTTTTTAAGGACTAACATAAGTATAGAAAAAGTCACATAAGATAAACCGAGTCCAAAATATTAAACCGTCGAGACACGCGTGTCACGAATTCATTCTTCTTTGTCCTTGGCCATATCATAGTGTATTTGGCTAAAATATGGCTATAATACCTATGTTATCCATCACCAACCATATTTCTCAAATATTATTAACCGATATTTTGTTATTACTAGAAGAATTGTTTCTTCCCTGAGAGTTGTGATAAGATCGGAGAATTATTATATTGTGTATAAGCTATATGAGAGAAATATGACAAGAGGGTGAAAAAAAATATTATATTGTATTTTAAGATTAGTATAGTGAAAGAGAGAGTTGCGACAAGAAAGCGAGTATTCAACTAATTCTTATCTGAGAAGTAATTTTATGTTGAAGAAGAGTGTTCTTTTGGTGAAGATTTGGACTTTTCGGTGTCTGAGTTGTTTGAGTTATGCGGCGTTGTTGGGGCACATTGTATCACCGGAGGGAATAGAGTCAGGAGTATTCTTCAGATCGGTGAAGATTATACGACCGGTGGGGAATAAGCCCAGAAGCAGAATGTTGGCCTCAATCTGAATATTAATTTATTTATTTTTGGTAATTTTTATTTTCGGTTGTAATTTTATGATATATTCGCATTGATAACGACATCGGCAAGTCGATATTTTGCAAAATATATATTAAAAAACCGACCTCATGAGGTCGATTTTATGAAATATACTTTTTAAGTTTCATCGGCCTCAAATGGGTATTTTTGCAATATGTATATTAAAAGATTCAACTTCCGGATGTTGGTTTTCACTTTCCTAGTTTTTGGCGATAAGAAATCGGGATCTCCAAAATTTGGTTTTACTTTTTCAGGTTTTGGCTCTAAAAAGATAGACCTCCAAAGGTCAATTTCTTTAATTTTATATTTTGTTTTGTAAAAAATCGATCCCCGAAGATTAAATTTTTTCCGATTGTTTAAAGATGAATTTTAATGTTTTTTTAAAGTAGTGTATGATTGCCTTTGAAATAATTTCAGAATAAAATTAAACTTGCTTCACTGTTGTTGAAAAATAATTAATGAGCTGACAAAAAATTCACATCCTGAATGAATATGAAAATGGAGAGGTGGGCATAGCATACGAAAGAAGTTAATAATAAGACGAGATTAAAAGGTCTAAAACTGAAAGTTGATTAGGCCTAATTTCATATCTAAACAAAAGCTCAATTGTTTATATTAGGCCCTTCACTAAAATAAGACGCATAAAATACACGTAAATAACCCTTTAAGAAAATAAATCATGACATATGACTTTTCAGGCTTAGTCTTTTGTTTCATTAATTTCTCAACTCTCTGGTCCCATTTTAATATTAAGATAGAGCTAAACGGGCAGAAAAAAAAACTAAATTTAAATAGGGAAAATAACTTAAACAAGACAAGATAAAATCTTCTGAAAAACACTTAACGGAGCCTAATCAGCCCTGAGGCGATCCTAATCCAGTTTGGGCAAATAAATAAATAAACATATTTTATTTAGTTAGTTAGTCCTAAATTGATGCACAAAAAGAAAAGAGAAGAATTTCATATTTCGTAGCATCTGAAAATTTATACCCGATAATTAGATTGAATGTGCAAAAATGCCTGTTGAGAAGGCAGTGTCTATTCGAAAATAATATTTAACATTTAGGGTTTTGTACCACAAGTTTTAATATAAATGTTTGCATGGAAAAATTATCAGAAACCAAAAATTTAAATAACAGAATATGAAAATAAACTTAGTCTAAAGTTAAACCAATTGAATCATTTATTAAATTTAAATCTTGTCGCTGATCGACAATGGTGAGATGAGTGAGGACTCTCTTCTCAACACTTTAATAGACGAAGAAGTGTACGCTTGAAAAAATGAGAACGAAGAATCCCCATTAACAAAGTGTATCGTTGAAAAAATGAATAGAAAACCTATTAACAAAGTTTGTTGTTGAAAAACTGAATCAGGGGCCAACCAATTGACCATATTAGTCTTTCCCTCACCAACGAGGAACTTAGTATCTTTAAAAATTGAAATTTATTTAAATTTTGTTCCTCTCCGTTTGATTCATACAACACTTATCTTTAAAGCCCAACATATACATCAAGGAAAATTTCATCAGCTCCTTTAATCTATCAATTCTATTTAAAAGGTGGACAAGATTATACTTGAGTCCTGAAGTGGTGACATGTAAAAATGATTTAGAAGTTATTGAAAATCTCCTCTACTAAGATAGTAGTACATGTGATTAACTGAAGCAAACAAACCCAAACATAAATATATTTATCACATTTCCAATCTGTTCAACCTTTCAAACAGATTATTCATTGTTATAAATGCATCTTGGAGTTTTCAGCTTAGATTTTGGATCTGCATACACCAATCCAGGCAACAATTCATTAATTATGTATCTTCTCATGTTCTGTCTTTCCCCTGCAGGAATTTTCATTAGCCTCTCTACAACATTGACTTTCCATGTTCCTCCATCTTCTTGATCAATGAAAACTGAGTACTTTTTGTAATCTTCTGGTAAATGCCAAGGGTACTGATAGTAAGCTGTGAATGGATCAAATATTGTTTCAGAATACAACCTGATATCAATGAATCAAACACTGATTTTCTTGTGGGGCTGTCGCCTGGAGGCTGTAAGCAGAATTCTGATTCGATGAACAGCTCGATGATGGACTCAGGTTGATCACGGGCACCTGAACTACAGTTCAAGAATCTGCATTCTCCTGTTTTCGTCGAAATGCATTGGTTGATCAAGATTGACCTTATGCTTTCTGGTGCATCAGGCCTTGCTGCACCAGCAAGGTCGCGAGCTTTTCCGATTTGCCTGCCGATGGTTTCAGCTGCCATGTTGTTATGTCATCGTCCGATTGTGGATGGAAAAATGTCGGATAGCAAAGGTATCCCTACGTCGTTGAGGTGCCAGGGTTGTCGTTCTATCAACAGCTTTACCGGATTCTGCATTTCGTCTAACTCCAAGAACCTACTTCCCCAATTCGAGTTGCTATATCTTCTAAAGTCCCAAGAAATTTTTCCAAGAACAAAGACATAGTCTTTACCTGCAAGGAGACAAATGTAGCATCAACTGAATATGTAAAAAGACACTAATTAATTCCAAACAATCAATTTAAATCCTCGATCAGCCTCTCTGTTTTTACCTGATCTTTTAAACCAAGTTGGTTGCGCCTCAAGCCATTTTACAAGTTCTAATCCCAAAGAGTCCTTGACATCATTTGAGACATTCTTGGAAATGCCATCAAGACATCAAGTCCAGCATAGAAAGGCACATAAAAAAGCTCTGCTTCACTTGTGTTGTGTACTCTACAAGGATGATTGAGGACCCTTGGTGAAATATCAACTCAATGAATACTGATGAGTTTGGTACCATCCTTTTCCTAGCTTTTGTACTGATTCACCCATTGCATCATTGTTGAAATAATTGCATAAATCGACCCACGGAATCATATCAGCGCACTGAGACACCAAGTCGCGTTGAACTTCGTTGGCAATTCGTACACGTAAATTCCCCTTCCATCACATATTGTTGCGTTATGGTTGGATGATGTCCACGATGTTTTTGAGTGATCCTCCGTCGTTATAAGCCACAAGCAATTCCTCATCGCTTTTAACCATGCCATTTCACAAGGCATGGTACCTGGTGGGATGGGTATGCCAAGACGTGTTGTTGATTTTTGTTGCAAGTCATCAGTTGCAGTAGTAGTAACGTTACTTGAAAAGGAGCTTGGGGCAAGATTCGGTTGTGTGCCAGCGAAATGCAGTAAAGATCGTTGAGTTTACGCGCGATTGGAAGCAGAGATGTATGATTTTCTGAATATAATGGTGGATGACGACGACATAAGAAGATTAGAATCAACAAGAGGATTGTAATGTAGGGATGAGAAATAAGAAGCTTAGCTAGGACACAGAATAAAAGAAGGTGCAAGTTGCCATTAGCTGCTTCTTTTTTGAAGTAGTTTTTTCTTGGAAAAACTAGTAGTAGTCATCTTCATGTGCTAACAATTAGTGATTTTTCTTGATCCTTTAATTTCTCTTGTAGCATGCTTTGCCCTTAAACTGGAAATAGATGATCTGTTAATTTTTGCCTCAGCAGGAGAATTAATTAAGTTGACTAAACATGGAAGCACGTAATAGCATGTCAAATACTATCACAATATTAATTGAGGGCACGTTTATGGATCCATCAACTTATATATATATATATATTCAGAGACTTTTAGAGCCAATTTTCCCATTTCTAAGTATTTTAGTCGCTAACTAGTCAAGTATACATTCTCTCTGTTCCTTTTTTTTTTAAAATAAAAAATTAGCTAATCACTTATTTATTCTTTTTTAAAATTCTCGTATATCTCACCTTTTTTTGAATTATTCACTTATAAAATTAATTTGAACATGTTGTTATTGTTGACATTTTTTGTTCTTTTAAATGTTTTAGCAAAATGAAACTTTTTCTCTTTTGGTGAGAGTGGGCGGAGAATTATAAACAAAAGAGTTCTTTAGTAGAAATAATTTGACCGGTTTGAAATTGACCATAAAATGCTCTTGTTAAAAGATTTTAATTTTTTTTAAATTAAAACACAATTGTGATGTAAAATCTTGTTAAAATTCATAATTATCAATTTTAACCATAATCATAAATTAATAAATACAGAAAAATGAAAAAATTACAAAAATTATAATTTAATAATATTTTTATATTCTGATAACTTTTTAATTAAAAATAAAAAATTCCGAGCATCAGCGAAGTTAGGAGATACGAGAGCCCCCACAGTGGTGTGCACCACATAGAATGTAATGTAGAATTTTAAGGTCCTCTTATTGCGGATCTTAGAAATATAAAAATGCACAATCAACAAACAAATTAAATCCCCAAAAGTTTTGGCGGGCTAAGAAAATTTGACGAGATAAAAGATTTTACTCGTAATATTTGGACAGAAAGGTATTTTATGTCGGTAGTACTACGTCACGTCCATTAAAATTGTATTTGGAGTAAACAATACTTTTCATTTTTAAAATTAGAAAATGTTTAGTATATTCGGTGTAATAGCATAAAGTGGAGTTTAAAAAGGATAAAATGTATGCGAATCTTGCTTCTTATCTTTGAGATAAAAAGATTGTTACATAGGCCTTAGGTTCGAAAAAACGGTTCAAAGTAAGTACAAAAAATAAAATAACGAAAAATAAAGAAATCCTTGGTAAAATATTATAGATAACACGACAAATCGCTCTTTGACATTAATCACAACGAAGATAATATGATAATCGAAATGCAAAAGGATAAGAAAGCTTCTGAAATGTCATAATAATAGTGTGGCTAATAGTACGGAAGGATAAGAAGGACAACGCTTAAGCGCCAAATTAACGCCTGCCTTAATTAAGTATTTATATGGCCATCTTATCCCAGGTCGTATCGTTATTGGAATAAATTTATGTTATATCTGTCCCGTCATTCTGCACTTATCTTGCTTGTTCTCATTTCTCTGTTGGCAATCCATAGTCAACACCTCTACAATGGGGCATTTGTGCGTCACTGCTTCGTATGCAGGCAATGCAAATTACCTGTTGCCCGCGTGCACATGCATCCCATCAGATTTCCTCACTATAGCTTTCACAAAGTTTCTTCATTCCTAATTTTAGCTCCCCTAGTATGCCCACACATCCATTTCGGTATTCTTATGCAAAGTGAAACTAGTCTTGGATGTGAGAATTCTTGATTCTTGACACTTTGCTCCATTACAACACAGTCGATCTAACCACCATGCTTGTAGAATTTGCTTTTAAGTTTTGATGGCGCGCCTTTATCATATGGGAGTGGCGGATGCGAGCTTTTCGTTTCATTACAAACTGATATGATATGTGAAATGATCCTTATTTTTTCATTTTTTTTACATGCTATACCCAATCTATTTTCAAACCACTGTTTCCAAAAATAACTTGAAGACACAATCCTAAACAAATTGAATTAGCTTCCTAAATACCTCCTTATTTGTAACAGGCAAAACAATAAACTGTGCGGGAAAGTGGAAAGAGAATACATGAAAGTGACAAGCCAAAAAGCTAAAACAAGTTAATTTCGTGATGGATCTTTCTAGTTTTCTTCTCCCCCCAGGTACCAGTTGATCACTTCACTCTCATTTTTCGTGTTTAGGGAAATTTGGTTATTCACATTGGGTAGGTGGTTTTTTATTTATTTTTTATGTTCGTATTTAAATAAAAAATATTATTTTAAAATAATTATATTTAATTTAAATAAAATGTTATAGAAGTTTGAAATAAGTAGGGATGTGGGGTGATGGGATGGGGCTAGGGGTTAAATGGTGTTTGTGGATGAAGAGGAACCTGATCAAATAATGTTAGTAATTTTTTTAAAAATATTTTTAATTTTTTTATATTTTTTATATTGTTTGTTTTTTGTTTTTGGGGTTTTTTTTTTTTTATGAATTTTGAGTTTTTTTAATTTTTTATTTTTTAAATTCTCATTTTTTTGTATTTGATATGTAAATAAAAATATTATCTTAAAAGCATCTATATATAATCTAGGCAATGCGCGAAAGATGGATATGAATGTAGGGGTGTGGAGCGGTGAATATAGGAGCTGCAGCGAGTGGGGCCAAGATGAGGTGAGTCGGAAGGTGGTGATACAACCAAACGTGAAATACTATTTGGGCTTACTTTTCCCTACTTCTTCTAAGAAAATTATTTTCTTACTTTTAAGGAAGTTATTTTTCTAGAAAAAATATTTTTTTATTTTTGATAAAATGAAATCCAGACAGACGGTAATTGTACTCACTATTTTAAAGGCGTTAAGGGGCGAGTCTCGTGGGCGTGCAAGCCTTCGCAAATAAAAAGTATAAATCTATAAAGCACAAGCACACCACAATTTGAAGCGTAAATCGAGCGTTAAATTTGATTTTCATTGTTTTTAAAATGTTTTGCTATAAATATTTTGTATTAGTAATGTAATATTGTTTTATACTTTATGCTATCATATGTTTGTATTGTAGTGATTTTTTAAATAAATCAATAAAAAAGCAACTTTCGCCAAAATTGATAGAATAAAGTCATAGCCCACTTATGTTTGGCATTGCTCTTACCCTATTTGTTATTTTCCTTCTTTGTAATATACATGATAATGATGCGTATATTAATTAGAGTGAGAATAGTAGTAGATGGCGATCGATAATGAAGTGAATGATAGTCTCATTTTAAAAAGTTTATCTAAGTTATTTATTATTTTCTTGTTGTTACTTTTCTTAAATAATAATTACAATTTTTAACATTGTGATTTATTTAGAATTTATTTATAAAATTACTAAAATATTATTTCTTTTCTTAATAATAAAATTATAAAATTAAAGATACGAGAAAACATACACTCCATAAATTTATGAAACTTATTACCTCATATTTGAGTAAAAGGAGAAAAGTGCTATAAAAAAGACGGATTCACTCGCTTTCAAGAACACCAAATTTACAACTTATTTTTCGTTCGATAAATCTTCTTTAGCTTCTTTTTTGGGTCTTATACTTTCCCCAGCTCAAATCTCGCGCCCCGCGTTTTAAAACAGTGATGGTACTTAAAACCAAATTAAATGGCCGTCACATGGTCCCACATGCACACTTGTCTGGGTAATCTATGCTGTTTCCCTCTTCTTAATTGCCTATTTACTAAAATAACAAAGTCTAAGATACTCTCGCTTAGTTGACTTTCTCTAAAGTATCACCAAAAAGTGAAACAATATTATTAACATTTAACTTCAGTATACAATATAGGTGTACGAATTTTTGTTTTTAAGAAATGTATTGACCCGTACAGATGTCATCAGCTCAATATAGTCGGTCTAAAGAAAATATTTATTTTTTAAATTTTAATTTTCAAAATAATATATTTAAAATTATAAAATATTTGATATGTTCAAGTAATTTTAATTTAAAACCATAAATTTCAAACGTTTTTTTTTTTTTTTTTTTACTTTCTTACACTCCATATCAAATTAAAATCAAGCAATCAAATTAAAACGGAGAAAGTAATCCAATAATTTGTTATATTGCCAAATCCCAAGTTGATTCATCAGAGGTTCTTATTTTGACCTCTTACGTCTAACAAAACTAATCCTATACCAGAGTTGGTAAATAATACTAATAATAAATAAATAATGATAATAATAAAACGATAGATAAAGGATAATTACCCGAGCAGAGAAAAAAAACTGAGAAATTATGGTTTAATACAGATATAGTACAATTCTTATCTGGGTTTGTTGGTGTTGTTGACAATGAAATTTCAGAAACTTTAAGTACGTCACAAGAAAACAAAGTTTATTAAAAAGTGAAAGTGAAAAAAATATCATTTTGGCCCCAAATTTTAAAAATGAATCTAAATTTAGGCAATTTAAGAAGCACATGCAACATTTTTGAAAAAAATAATAGAACACATTACCAGGTATGCAAATGCAATAAAAGTGACCAGACGTATATATACAAAAACTTAAAATCCATAAATATATGATATATAATTCTTTGCATGCACTATAATAACAGAAATGCACCCAGTGGTCTAGTGGTAGAATAGTACCCTGCCACGGTACAGACCCGGGTTCGATTCCCGGCTGGTGCATATAGTTTTTTTCCCGCATTCTCAAAAAAGTAAAATGACCAATATAAAGGTAAAACTTCTAAATCACACCTTTTCCCCAAATAAATCTTCCAGTTATTCATGGTTTACCTTTGTATTATCAAAGTGAACATCCCGAATAAAGTTTCAAATAATCGAAGGAAGCAGTGAAGTTTTTATAGTCCAAGAAGCCTAGGATCAACGAATTTGTACAACTAAACCTACTCTCGAATAGATTGAGTTTCCAGCATCATTCGCAAAGCTAATCAAGCTGCATCTGTTTTCCATACGTCGTTCCAAAACTACATCCACTTCTAGCAGCTAATACTACTTGGAGTTGCATGATATCCACACAAAATGAAAGTGAAGCTAGAAAGCAAGTAGCTCTAAGGATTTAAACAAGACAGTAGGGGAGAAGAACATGCCAATTGCCAAGTCATGTAGGAGATTGTACCAGATACAGGGTAGGATCCTTGGGACAACATTCTTGTGGCAAACTTCAACAGCATTTTCCATGCTTGAACTTTCATGATCCATATATCATGACATGGGTGCTGCTCCCGGTTGTGATGGGAATGTAGGAAGAGTCTTACAGTTGAGAAGATGAGAGAAGGCTCCGCCATCGCTCCATTTCCTCAATCTCCACAGGCTAGCCTCTTTGATACTGGTGGTATAAGAGAGATACTAGAAGCTCGTCAATTGTCATAAGGTGACGTTCTGTGAATGGGTTATTCCCATAAATGTATTCATAGCTGGTGCCACAAAAAAGGGTTTATTATAGTCCCATGCCCGCACAATGCAGGTCAGCAAGTTATCACACAATCCACCAGCAATCTACATCACAAAAATACATGTCAATTTATGTGTGCCCAAAAAAAAACGAGTGAGCCAGTAACCTCAAGTGATTGTATAACCATGAGATGCAAATCCTTCAGTATTTTATATTAATATCTCATATTCTGGATGCTTCATTTTTACAGAGTTTCCACATACCACAGATCTTTTCAGTTTCAGGATACTTGCTCATGGGCATATGAGTATTCAGGGAACCAAATTCCATGATAACTTCAATGAGTCTAGGTCCTCCGTCAAGTTAGTCAATTTTTTAATACTTATCTGAACTTAGTAATACCACTATGGTTAACTAGTGTAAGGAAATGAATTTGTTTGGAATGTATATCCAATATCATGGAATGATATGAGCAAAAAGATAAAAAGAGATATCATCACCTTTCAGCGTATTTGCTGATAAAGGGGCAATAACAATCATAGCCCACTACGGAGTTCAATGTGTAACACACTATCCACCTACCTTCTTCCAAAGTGGACAATGTCATCATGGTATAAAGGACTGACGTCTTTTGGAAATGACACTTTGTCTATGAAATGAAGAGAAGCTTTTGTTGCGGCCGCTTTGACTTCGGCCCATTCAGAAAAGCAATGACATAGATTTGCAAATTTGATAGCTGCCAGCCTGGCTAGCTTGGGAGGTCGGGGTTTCCGTGAAGCTGTTAGCAGACTGGTTCTACCGAAGTTATATGCTCCATGTTGCTAACCTGCAAAATTCCAGAGCGGATTTTTCCTAATTGTATCAAGAGAAAAAAGCAATAATTTAATGACATGCACCTAAGAGAGAGCAGCCAGCCAGATACGATGAGATCACTTGCAAAAGTCTGAAAACCTTATAAGTCTATATTGCCACTCAGTCGAGGGCCACTTTTCCCATTTTCAGTGGAGTTGATTACGATGCCGTGACTCCATATAACTAAAATTTTCAAATGAAGGCTTGATGCCTTCATCCCCCAAAATAATAAGAACAGCTCTCCCTTAATGCAGAGTACCAAATCAGAAGTTACTCAGGAGAAATATTATGTCAAAGAATCAAGTTTGCATGGTAAAGCACCATTCATTATAAATATTAAGTATTAATGTGGAAAATAGTCACTCTGCAGCTGCTTATCACCACCCGATCTTCAAAATCTGGAAGCATTAGGGCTATTCACTTCAACAATGAATAGCAAATGAAATCCTATCCATGGTTTAGTACCATATAATAGGAGCACATTGCAAAATCCAAAAGAGAATGCAAAGTAGAGTTTATAAAAAGGATACAACTAGATATTTGTACCGCTTTCCGAATATATATGCATATTGTGATAAATATTGGAATGTAATCGGCATAAGCTACAATCCTTTGTTGTCAAATTCATTAGATAGATCACACCATAACATTCGCTAATCCTACATAATATGCACTGAAAACTAAAGTGGCTTGACTCTGCTTTGCTTTAAGTATTTTCTTGTCTTGAAACAGTTCATCAGTTTCTATGTTTCCAAAAAATGACATTCATTTTGAGATTTTAGTTTACAAATGTTTAATGCTAAATTGCTAAAATAATCAAATAGAAATCATCTGTTCATCTTAAAGAGGACCTCACATTTACAAAATCTCAAAACCCATTATTTATAAGACCTTCAATACACTAGTAAAAGCCTTACATTAACTTATCTAGTACAAAGGAGAAAAAAGGCCATAAAAGGCGTCTCTTTAAGTCTTAACACCAAAGCTATACCCGATCCACAAATAAAAAAACTCAAACAGTGTATGGACCAAACCAGGGCTACCTTTGGTGAAGAGGCTTCCATTGAATTCCCTTCACAAAAAAATTATTACATTATTGCACAAAGGATAAGTAATTTTTGTTTGGGTTTATACATAAACTATTGAATCCTTGACTTAGTTTCATATCTTAGGCGTGACACTTTCACATTTCTTTTAGTCCCCATACTAAATTTCTGGCTCTGCCACTGGAACAAACTATGTTAATTTACCATGGGATGATCAATTGAGGCAACGGTAAACCTCATGTATAAATCATACCCTTATTCACTTGACGCATGCACCAATACTTTACATTTACCATCCCTCTAGTCAGTACCAAACAGAAATTATAACAATACATACACTCCACGAAGAAAAAAATTGAAGCACCACTCAGCCCTTAAAACTGAAAATAAACATTAGACTGAAAACAAACGGAAAAGAAACATTCAAAAGAAACACATAACAGAAAGATGAAGAGTAGTAAACTTAACTTATTGATCAAAAGCGAGTGAACATTAAACAAAAATTGAAGTGCAAAACTTGTGAACGATAACCCTAGCAACTCTATGGTGTATATATATGCGAAAAAAATCCAGAAAAGTCAGTACTCCGTTTACCTCGGCAGCGTTGAGAAACCCCCTAATAACGGAAGTCGGACGCCGATCAGTTTTATAAGTGTAAATGGCGGGATAAAAAGTAATCGAATTCGTTGTGCTATAGCTTTCCATGAAATTGGGACTTGGAGGATTTTGAAAGAAAAGTCTATATACTAAATACTTGGGCAGCAAAGCCAATTGTCGGACTCAATTTTTGGGCTCCATTTATTGGCCCATGTTCATTAAAACACGTAGAAGGAGCACCAAATTAGCGCGATTCAAAATCTGAACCGAAACTGATAATTTGAGCTTCAAAAATATTATTGATTTATTCATAATGAGTTATTGATTTTATGATTAAATAATAGTTTGGCTTTTTAAAAAAAACTGGATTATCGATTTTATCACGATTTAGGAATTCTTTTTTTATTGGATTAACTAATAATTCAATAATAATTTTCAAATATGTCTCCTCAGTATTGTTGAGTAAGTTTCGGTAATTATTTTATTAAAATTTCTTTATCTGATGCGGCGTATTTCTGGTTTAGAATTTCACATTTAAATTAATAATCAAATTATTAACAATAAATAATCGATTATCGAATCATTAATAATAAGTAATTGATAACTGATATCTTAAAGAATTTTGTAATAGTTTTGTATATCTAATAATCAATAAATCGAATTGAAAACGTTCAAAACCGAACTGAAACATCTAGCTAAGCACTCCTACACTTAGATACCCATTTTAGACTGCATTTTAAGTCTTATAGCCAAATTTTTGGAAGGCTCAAGTGCTTACTTTCTTTATTAAAAAAGTGAAGTATGTGGCCAAGTTTTAATAGAAAATTGGTGCTTTTGAGAGCAGCAAAAATTATTTTTTAGAAGCTGAAGTAGTTTTCTCAGGGTTTGAAAAATACTTTCGAGAAAAATACATCTAGAAGCACTTTTTAAAAGTTTAACCAAATATTAGTACTATTAAGAGAGTTTTAAATTGATTTACCAAATACAAACTAGCATAAAAAAAATTAAAGAAATATTTTACAAATAAATTATCTTTCAAATACTTGATCAAACGAATTATTAATCAATATCTATAAATTATTTACTATTTAGTCACAACTTAAAAGGATTAATTTGATATTGTTTCCTTTTACCGTCTCCACTCCCTCAAACTTTATTAGTCCTAAAGTATAGTCTTTCATTTCAAAAACTTCAGCACGTTGTGTCTTAAAGTTTTTTTTTCTTTTTCATTTCAATTCAACACTTTAGATTATTGTGGTCTTGAGTTAAAATTTTCTATTCAAATTTTAAAAAATTTAGTTTTTAATGTTTAAATTTTAAAGTAAACTATGTCCTAAAGTCTAGCTGTATTTCAAACTTTAAGTGGATGTTGGGAAGTTCAATTATTGTGTCTTCAACTTTAAATTGTTGGAGAAGAAGAGAGAATAAGAAAGACACAGTTTTAGTAATGACTCATTTAACGTGTTCTTTTATAATTTGTTAAAGTTTAAAACGATGCGTAAGTTGATAAAAACTTAAATTTAAATTCCTCATTTCAAAATTTAGGACTTGGAAGTGTTTGCAGTTTGAATTATGTAGTTCAAACTTCAATTAGTATTCTTATAAAATTAAGTGATAGAGCTTATACAATCAGAGAGTCATACTTGACTGCGCAATAAAAATAATAATAGTGAATGTGAATATTAAGAAGAAGAAGAAGACATATAGAAGAAGAGCAGCGAAAAGGCAGTAATATATTTATTTAAAGAGGGTAAATTAAATAAGAAAATTCCATAAATGTAATTGCAACGTAACTATAATTTGTACATTTATGGAACATAGCATTTAAGTTGTTGTATAGGATGAAAAAATTGTATCAGATGGGTATCGGTTATCGATAAAAGAGTGTATTCGGGTGTGGATATCAAGTGGCGGAATATCAATGTGTCCATGCAAAAAGCATAGAAGAGTTGTATCGACTTCTAGCATGTGTATTATGTATTTACTAAAAATTTAAGATATAGCTATATTTCATAATTTATTTAAAATTATAAACTTATATAATATAAATATAATCTAAATATTTATCGTAATGTGTAATTTTTCTTAACTAAAATCAACCTATCCAAGAGGCTTGTCAATGGGATATATACGTAGTACTACTCAACTTATAATGCGAGGTTTGTTGAGAATTTTAGAAAGTAACAAAATAACTAGAAGTATTAATGCCGAATATATTTGTTGTTTAGTGAACAAATATCATTTCTTTTAATAACTCAATTGCATATAATTAGAGATATATATTAGAAATACAAATAGAGAAGCCACTTTAGATTATTATCCCTTACAGATGACATGACACACAATCTTGGAAATCATTTTAAAAAAATATTTAAAATGTTCCAAATAATTCATATGTATCTTCTTATTGAATAATAAGCTAATTATATTTAATTATGTATTCAATATCTTATTTTTTCATTTTAGATATTCTCCTTTTTTTTTCTTTTCTCTTTCGTATAGATTTAGAATCAGCACCATTTCCCTCATTATCATTTTTTTTCTCATTATAATAATTTTTTTATTTTTATAAATAAATTTTATTATCGAAGTTTAATATTATATATAAAAAAAAGATCAAATTTTGTTTAGTAAATAAATTATATGTAGGTTTTGGTTGCGCCAAAATTGTCGTTGCTATTATTTTCTACGATAGAGTGAATGTGTATATATTTTCTTTAGCTCTTATTAAATCACCTTTCAGCTCTTACACCATTTAAATCGAAATTTAAAATTCAAAAGTAGAAATTAAAATCGTTCTATTTTCATCAAAAAATCTAATTTATAGCAACCTTGCTTTCCTCTATACATTTCTATCTCATTTATAAACTGTCTTTTTATAAAGAAGCCCTTTTAATTATAAGCAATGTGTATGTGTTGTGAAACTTGATAATGGAAAAGATTATTTCATGAATATAAAGCTTATAGCTAGGAGTGGGCATTTGGTAGTCGGATTGGATATGAGAATATCGGTTTTGGTTGGTTTTCGGATTAAGAAAAAATCTGATCAAACCCAATCCAAATAAGTTCGAGTGGATTGAATTTTTAAGTTCGGTATCAAATTAATCTATTTGGATTTTGCGAATTTTCAATTTTGATCTTTGAGCTTTTAGGGCAGATCATAACAAGTAACAACCTCAATCCACCTAATACTTTGCTCCTTAAATTTATAACTTTCTATAATTAATAATTCTTTAATTCTAAATTTCTAAATATTAAAAAAAACTAAAATTAGTTATTTAAAAATGAAAAAATAAAAAATTTTATATTTGATTAATAGAAAATCTCCTTATTGATTTAATATTATGATAGATCTTGGTATTAATCTATTGAATCTTGAAAATTGGACTTATTAGTATTGGACACATATGATATAAGTAATTGATGCAGTTAAATATAAGGTGTAAAAATTTCGAATTGTTGGACATAATACTAGAATTCAATTTCCAATTCAAAATCCATAATTATTAAAAATTAAATCCATAATCTAAATTCAACCCAAAGATCCAAATTGATTCGATTTGAATTTTGGACATTAGTATGCCCACTACTTATAACCATGGGATGACGAGGGAAAGTAGGGAAGAAGGAAGAAGGAAGAAAGAAAAATAAAATAATAATAATTAATAAATTTTATCTCATAAATATAATGTGAAACTTATAGCATTGGCTAAAGGGGGAAAATATAGGGGAAAGAAGGAAGAAGGAAGAAAAAATAGAAAGGGAAAACTAAAATAATAATAATTAAATAATAATAAAAAATAGTGTTATATACGTGTCGGGCGCGTGTATAACACTTTGTACACTAATGTTGGGTTTGTTTCGAAGAGGATATCAATTTTTGCTTCAGTTAAAATAAAAAAAACAAAAGCGTAGTAGGACAAAAAGTGTTAAACTAAATTTGGTAGACAAGTTTGAGCGGGATTTTTGTCTTTTATCACGTTTAATTACCTGAGTTTCTTTTCGAATGGAGTCGATCTTAATTTTATCTTTCAAATGGACAAGTTTTAATTTTGTCCTTACCAATCGAACTTATGTCAAATGGGCATAAATTCTTTTAAGGCCTGAGAACATAATTTGTAGGATATTATGATGCAAAATTATAAAAAAGAATGAACATAAATATAGCCCACCCAAGCTGATTAAAGCTAAAAATAAGCGGCGAATATATATGTGTGTATAGTCGATGTACAATTCATATACACCGGCTAAAAAAGTAGCATTAAATCGCTCGGCTATTAGGTATGGAGTCTCACCCACAAAAATTCAAAAATTATTTATCTTGGGGAACTAAAATGTCAAAGACCAACACAAAAAGAGGGGGAGAGGGGATAAAGTGTAAATGACGTTTATAGACCCAAGTATTAAAAACTCATTCAGATTAACGTCAATATTCATTTAACACCCGAGTGGCCATGGCCTCAATTGTTGTCCCGTATCTCTGCATCCTTAGTTATATAGCTTATGCACAATTCGGCTAATTTCTTAAGATATCTATCATTTCTCTGAACAACAAGTATGAGGTTACTTTTGTTAGCCCATATAATTGTTAGTAGATGGACCTTAGGGTTTTAGGTAGTCTATGGACATTAGGATTTTAGATGGTCTTAGTCTATGAGCATTAGGATTTTAGGTAGTCCTATAGGCATTAGGATTTTAGGTAATCATAGTCACATGAGCATTAGAGTTTTAGTTTATCTTTATATATATAAGACTTACAACTCCATTCTAGATTATTGTATTCAATTCTCGGTTAGCCTTTTGATTCTTTCTTTTCTTGTTCTTCAATAAAACCCTTGTTATATATCAACATGATACAGGAGCCAAAATAAATGGAATTGGGGGTACGGGCGCGTGCCCAAGTTCGGGGTTCGGGCGGCCGGCCTATTTTTTTTTTTCGAGTTGATGTTCTCACATGTTTGATGCTTGGCTAAATTCGTTGTTGGTTTGGTTTGCTTTGGACGACGTTGTATGATCGTCGTTGTTGGTTTGGTTTGATTTGGACGCCGTTGTTGGTTTGGTTTGTTTTTGAAGGCGTTGTTGGTTTGGTTTGATTTTGAAGGCGTTGTTGGTTTGGTTTTGATTTTGAGCGTTGTTGGTTGGTTTGATTTTGATTAGGGTATTTTGTTCTTACTCGTTGTTTGGGGTTGCTTAACTTGTTATATTCACTTTGCTTTTGTCAATATGGCTTTTGTTTTGTTGGAATTCGATTGTAGAGTTTGGTACTTGTGTGGAAGTGAAACAAGGTATTGGGAATTTGGATTGTTTTGTGTTTTCGGAATCGAAGAGACGTCGCATCCAGTGATGCATTCGGTGGCTTGTGTTTTTGTCTGTTTGGTTACGCGGCTTCTTGCGAGATATGGGGTTCGCATTTCTCGACTGCTGTCAATTGTGATAACAAGAGTGCAATGCAAATTGCAAAGAACTGCATTTTCCATGAGCGGGCCAAGCACATTGAGATTGATTGTCACTTAACCGTCATCATCTCCCGGCTCGGGACCATATCGCTTCCCTTTGTTCCATGACCTTGCGGTCTTGACCTTTCTGAGGCTCAATCGACGTCTCGGTTTCGTTTCTTGTGTGACAAACTCAATGCTTATTACGATCGCATTATGAGTTTGAGGGAATGTTAGCCATATAATTGTTAGTAGATGGACCTTAGGGTTTTATGTAGTCCTATGGACATTAGGATTTTTAAGGTAGTCCTAGTCCTATGAGCATTAGGATTTTAGGTGATCCTATGGGCATTAGAGTTTTAGGTAATCCTTAGTCTATGAGCATTAGGATTTTAGTTTATGCACATATATAGGCACCCCACTCCCATTCTAGATTATTGTATTCAATTCTCGGTTAGCCTTTTGATTCTTTCTTTCTTGTTCTTCAATAAAATCCCTTGTTATATATCAACATGATATCAGAGTAAAAAATAAATCGATTGGGGTACGGGCGGCGTGCCCGTTCGGGGTTCGGGCGAAGCGGGAATTTTTATTTTCCCGAGTTGATGTTCTCTGTGTTTGATGCTTAGCTAAATTCGTTGTTGGTTTGGTTTGCTTTGGACGGCGTTGTATGATCGTCGTTGTTGGTTTGGTTTGTTTTTGAAGGCGTTGTTGGTTTGGTTTGATTTTGAAGGCGTTGTTGGTTTGGTTTGATTTTGGCGTTGTTGGTTTGGTTTTGATTTTGATTAGGGTATTTTGTTCTTATCGTTGTTTTGGGGTTGCTTAACTTGTTATATTCACTTTGCTTTTGTCAATATGGCTTTTGTTTTGTTGGAATTCGATTGTGGGATTTGGTCTTGTGTGGAAGTGAAGCAATTATTGGGAATTTGGGATTGTTGTGTTTTCGGGGAAATCGAAGGGCATCGCATCGTCTCGATGCATTCGGTGGCGCCTTGTGTTTTGATGTCTGTTTGGTTACGGCGGCTTCTTGCGAGATATGGGGGTTCACATTTTGCCGACTATATACCATTGTGATAACAAGAGTACGATGCAAATTGCAAAGAACTCTGTTTTCCATGAGCGGACCAGAAGCTGCAGTGAGATTGATTGTCAACAGCTCAATCATCATCTCCCGGCTAAAGGGACCATGCTCCTTCCTTTTTGTTCCATCGGCCCTTGCGAGATTGCGACATTTTTACGAAGGCTCGATCGCGTGGTTCCGTTTCTTGTGTGACAAACTCTCAATGCTTATTCTTGTCGCGTATAGGTTTGAGGGGAATGTTAGCCCATTATAATTGGTAGATGGACCTTAGGGTTTTAGGTAGTCTATGGACATTGGGATTTTAGGTAGTCCTAGTCACATGAGCATTAGGATTTTAGGTAGTCCTATGGGCATTAGGATTTTAGGTAATCATAGTCCTATGAGCATTAGGATTTTAGTTTATGTCTATATGAGGCACCCCTTTCCCATTCTAGATTATTGTATTCAATTCTCAGTTAGCCTTTTTGATTCTTTCTTTTCTTGTTCTTCAATAAAACCCTTGTTATATATCAACATAGTATCGAGCCAAAATAAATCGATTAGCAGTCACGGGGGCGGCGTGCCCGTTCGAAGTCGGGGACGAAGCCCCGAAGATTTTATTTTTTTGAGTTGATGTTCTCTTGTTTGATGCTTCAGCTAAATTCGTTGTTGGTTTGGTTTGCTTTGGACGGCGTTGTATGATGTGCGTTGTTGGTTGGTTTGTTTTGAAGGCGTTGTTGGTTTGGTTTTGATTTTGAAGGCGTTGTTGGTTTTGGTTTGATTTTGAAGCGTTGTTGGTTTGGTTTGATTTTGATTAGAATTATTTTGTTCTTATCGTTGTTTTGGGGTTGCTTAACTTGTTATATTCACTTTGCTTTTGTCAATATGGCTTTTGTTTTGTTGGGGTCGATTGATGGGGTTTGGTACTTGTGTGGAGGTGAAACAAGGTATTGGGAATTTGGGATTGTTGTGTTTTCGGGAGGGAAATCGAAGGGCATCGCATCGATACGATGCATTCGGTGACGCCTTGTGTTTTTGATGTCTTTGTTTAGTTACGGTTTGGCTTCTTGCGAGATATGGGAGTTCCACATTTCGGCCTACTCCTCTACATTGTGATAACAAGAGTGCAATGCAAATTGCAAAGAACTTTATTTTCCATGGACCCGATGCACATTGAGATTGATTGTCACTTCACTCGTCATCATCTCCCGGCTCGGGACCATATCGCTTCCTTTTGTTCCATCGGCCTTGCAGTTGCGACATTTTTACGAAGGCTCGATCGCGTCTCGGTTTCGTTCTTGTGTGACAAACTCTCCATTGCTTATTACGATGCGTTATGAGTTTGAGGGGAATGTTTAGCCATTATAATTTGTTAGTAGATGGACCTTAGGGTTTAGGTAGTCCACATGGACATTAGGATTTTTAGGTAGTCTAGTCTGAGCATTAGGATTTTAGGTAGTCACATGGGCATTAGGATTTTAGGTAATCATAGTCTATGAGCATTAGGATTTTTTTAGTTTATGCTATATATAGGCACCCACTCTATTCCCTAGATTATTGTATTCAATTCTCGGTTAGCCTTTTTGATTCTTTCTTTTCTTGTTCTTGATAAACCACTTGTTATATATCAACATAGTACCAGGGGCAGAGCTGTGATTGAGTGCGGGCGCGTGCCGGGTCCCCCGGGGATCCCGGGGCCGAAGCCCGAATTTATTTTTCGAGTTGATGTTTCTCTGTGTTTGATGCTTAGCTAAATTCGTTGTTGATTTGGTTTGCTTTGGACGAGGCGTTGTATGATCGTGCGTTGTTGGTTGGTTTGTTTTTGAAGGCGTTGTTGGTTTGGTTTGATTTTGAAGGCGTTGTTGGTTTGGTTTGATTTTGAAGGCGTTGTTGGTTTGGTTTGATTTTGATTGGGTATTTTGTTCTTATAGATTTGTTTTGGGGTTGTAACTTGTTATATTCACTTTGCTTTTGTCAATATGGCTTTTGTTTTTGTTGGAGATTTTGTGGGATTTAGTACTTTGTGTGGAAATTAAAGCAATTATTGGGAATTTGGGATTGTTGCCATTTTGAGAATCGAAGGGCATCGCATCGATACGTGCATTCGGTGACGCCTTGTGTTTTTGATGTCTGTTTGATTACAGCCTTTGCAAGATATAGGGGATTCGCATTTCTCGGCCTACTCCTCTACATTGTGATAGCAGGTGCGATACAGAATTGCAAGAACTCTGTTCCATGGCGGACGAAGCACGTTGAGATTGATTGTCACTTAAAGCAAATCCTTCATCTCGGCTTCGAGGACCATAGCTTCCTTTTTGTTCATCATTGCAGGTGCGGCTTGTTTTACGAAGGCTCGATCGCGTCTGAGTTTCGTTTCTTGTGTGACAAACTCTCGTGCTTATTCTTGTCGCATTATGAGTTTTGAGGGGAATGTTAGCCCATATAATTGTTAGTAGATGGACCTTAGGGTTTTAGGTAGTCTATGGACATTAGGATTTTAGGTTGTCCTAGTCTATCAGAGCATTAGGATTTTTAGGTAGTCCTATGGGCATTAGGATTTTAGGTAATCATAGTTCTATGAGCATTAGGATTTTAGTTTTATGCCTATATAGGCACCCCTTTCCATTCTAGATTATTGTATTCCAATTCCTCGGTTAGCACTTTTTGATTCTTTCTTTTCTTGTTCTTCAATAAAACCCTTGTTATATGACATGGTATCGAGCCAAAAATAAATCGTGGGGTACGGGGCAGCGTGCCCAGTTCAGTCGGGGACGAAGCCCCAGGAATTTTATTTTTTGAGTTGATGTTCTCATCATGTTTGATGCTTGCTAAATTCGTTGTTGGTTTGGTTTGCTGTGGACGGCGTTGTATGATCGTCGTTGTTGGTTTTAGTTTGATTTGGGCAGTTGTTGGGTTTGGTTTGTTTTTGAAGGCGTTGTTGGTTTGGTTTGATTTTGAAGGCGTTGTTGGTTTGGTTTGATTTTGAAGGCGTTGTTGGTTTGGTTTTGATTTTGATTAGGGTATTTTGTCTTGCTCGTTGTTTTGGGATTGTAACTTGTTATATTCACTTTGCTTTTGTATTATGGCTTTGTTTTGTTACAGGGTCGATTGTGGGATTTGGTACTTGTGTGGAAGTGAAACAAGGGTATTGGGAATTTAGGTTGTTGTGTTTTCGGGAAATCGAAGGGCATACGCATCGATACGATGCATTCGGTGACGCCTTGTGTTTTTGATGTCTGTTTGAGATTCTTGTTGAAAGCCTTTGCCGAGATATGGGGGTTCCACGTTTCTCGGCCTACTGCACTCTACATTGTGATAACAAGAGTGTGATACAAATTGCAAAGAACTTCATTTTCCATGAGCGGACGATGCACATTGAGATTGATTGCTCACTCCCACTTCGTCATAAATCTCCCGGCTCGGGACCATATCGCTTCCTTTTTGTTCCCATCGACCTTGCCCAGTTGCGACATTTTTACGAAGGCTCGGTCGGCGTCTCGGTTCCGTTCTTGTGTGACAACTCTCAATGCTTATTCTTGTCGCATTATGAGTTTGAGGGGAATGTTAGCCCATATAATTGTTAGTAGATGGACCTTAGGGTTTTAGGTAGTCCTATGGACATTAGGATTTTAGGTGTGCTAGTCCTGAGCATTGGATTTTAGGTAGTCTATGGGCATTAGGATTTTAGGTAATCATAGTCACATAGGCATTAGGATTTTTTTAGTTTTATGCACATATGTAAGGCACCGCACTAAATTACGGGTCATTGTATTCCATTCTCAGTTAGCCTTTTTGATTCTTTCTTTTCTTGTTCTCAATAAGCCCTTGTTATATATCAACATGGTATCGAGCCAAAATAAATCGATTGGGGGTACGGTGGCGGCGTGCCCCAGATTCGAAATTCGGGACGAAGCCCAGATCCCCCACATTTTCGAGTTGATGTTCTGTGTTTGATGTAAAGCTAAATTCGTTGTTGGTTTGGTTGCTTTGGACGGCGTTGTATGATCGTCGTTGTTGGTTTTGGTTTGATTTGGGCTAGTTTGTTGGGTTTGGTTTGTTTTTGAAGGCGTTGTTGGTTTGGTTTGATTTTGGAAAGGCGTTGTTGGTTTGGTTTGATTTTGAAGGCGTTGTTGGTTTGTTTGATTTGGTGGGTATTTTGTTCTTATCGTTGTTTTGGGGTTGCTCCAACTTGTTATATTCACTTTGCTTTTGTCAATATGGCTTTTGTTTTGTTGGAATTCGATTGTGGTTTGGTACTTGTGTGGAAGTGAAACAAGTATTGGGAATTTGGGATTATGTTTTTAGGGAAATCGAAGGGCATCGCATCGTCTAGTGCGTCGGTGCGCCTTGTGTTTTGATATTTGTTTGGATTCTGGCGGCTTTAACTGCGGATATGGGGGTTCACATTTCTCGGCCTGTTTCCTCTACATTGTGATAACAAGAGTGCGATGCAAATTGCAAAGAACTGTTTTCAGGCGGTAGAAGCATTGAGATTGATTGTCACTTCACTCGTCTTCATCTCCCATTTCAAAGGACCATGTCGCTTCCTTTGTTCCATCGGCCTTGCAGTTACTGACCTTTTCTGAAAGGCTGTTCATCTCGGTTTCGTTTCTTGTGTGACAAACTCTCCAACATTGTCATCGCATTATGAGTTTGAGGGGAATGTTAGCCAATATAATTGTTAGTAGATGAATGTAGGGTTTTAGGTAGTCCTGTGGAGCGTTAAGTTTTAGGTAGTCCTAGTCCTATGAGCATTAGGATTTTAGGTGATCTATGGGCATTAGGATTTTAGGTAATCATAGTCTATGAGCATTGGGATTTTTAGTTATGCCTATATATAGGCACCCCCTTTCCCCATTCTAGATTATTGTATTCAATTCAGAAGTTAGCCTTTTTGATTCTTTCTTTTTCTTGTTCCTTATTAAACCCTTGTTATATATCAACATGGTATCGAGCCAAAATAAATCGATTGATGACGGGGCGCGTGCCCAGATTCGGGGATTCGGGACCCGAAGCCCGGAATTTTATTTTTTCGAGTTGATGTTCTCTTTGTGTTTGATGCTTAGCTAAATTGAATTGTTGAGATTGGTTGCTTTGGACGGCGTTGTATGATCGTCGTTATTGGATTTAGTTTTGTTTGGAGCCAGTTGTTGGGTTTGGTTTGTTTTTGAAGCGTTGTTGGTTTGGTTGATTTTCAAGAAGGCGTTGTTGGTTTGGTTTTGATTTTTGAAGGCGTTGTTGGTTTGGTTTGAGTTTTGATTAGGGTATTTGTTCTTATCGTTGTTTGGGGTTGCTTCTTGTTATATTCACTTTGCTTTTGTCAGTGGCTTTTGTTTTGTTGGAATTTGATTGTGGGATTTGGTACTTGTGTGGAAGTGAAACAAGTATTGGGAATTTGGGATTGTTGTGTTTCGGGAAATCGAAGGGCATCGCATCGTCACGATGCATTGGTGGCGCCTTGTGTTTTTTGATCTGTTTGGTTACGGCGGCTTCTTTGGGTTCATGGGGGTTCACATTCCTGCCTACTCCTCTGCATTGTGATAATAAAGTACGTGCAAATTGCAAAAACCTGACTCCATGAGCGAATGACACGGTGAGATTGAGGTGTCGCCGCTCGTCATAAATCTCCATTTCCGGGACCATAGCAGCTTCCTTTTGTTCCATCCGGCCTTGCGGATTCTTACGACCTTTTTACGAAGAAGCTCGATCGGCGTCAATTTCGTTTCTTGTCTTGACAAATGATACTTGTGCTTGTCGCATTATAGTTTGAGGGGAATGTTAGCCAGCCATAATTGTTAGTAGATGGACCTTGGTTTTAGGTAGTCTTATGGACATTAGGATTTTTAGGTAGTCCCTAGTCCTATGAGCATTGATTTTAAGGTAGTCTGTAAATGATTTTAAATGTCATAGTCTATGAGCATTAGGATTTTGGTTTATACTATATATAGGCACCCGCTCCGTTGATTATTGTATTCAATTCTCGGTTAACCTTTTTGATTCTTTCTTTTCTTGTTCTTGATAAACCCTTGTTATATCAACATGGTATCGAGCCAAAATAAATGGAATTGGGGAGTGCAGGCGGCGTGCCGTTCAAAGTCGGGCGGCATTTTATTTTTTGAGTTGATGTTCTCTTGTTTGATACTTATTTAACAAATTCGTTGTTGGTTTGGTTTGCTTTGGGCGGCGTTGTATGGTGTTCCCGTTGTTGGTTTTGGTTTGATTTGAGCAGATTCATTGGTTTTTGGTTTGTTTTTGGCGTTGTTGGTTTGGTTTGATTTTGAAAGTTGTTGGTTTGGTTTTGATTTTGAAGGCGTTGTTGGTTTGGTTTGATTTTTGATTATAAGGTATTTTGTTCTTATCGTTGTTTTGAGTTGCTTAACTTGTTATATTCCTTTACTTTTGTCAATATGGCTTTTGTTTTGTTGCAATTCGATTGCTTGGATTTGAGTGCTTGTGTGGAGGTGAAGCAAGGTATTGGGAATTTGGATTGTTGTGTTTTCGGAAATGGAAAGGCATCGTAAATCTGATGCGTCGGTGGCGCCTTGTGTTTTAAATCTGTGATTGCAAACCAGGAATGCTGGGGTTCACATTTCTGGCTACTCTCCATTAGCCAGCTAACAAGGAGTCTGTGCAAATTGCAAGACTCTGTTCATGGCGGTGAAAGCTGTGAGGAATTGTTATCTTCTTCGTCAGTCATCTCCAGCTGGATATATCAGCTTCCTTTTGTTCCATCGGCCTTGCCCAGTCCAGCCACTTACTACGAAGGCTCGATCGAAGTCTGGTTTCGTTTCTTGACGACTGACTCCCGATACTTATTCTGTGCATTATGAGTTTGAGGGAATGGCCTATAATTGTTAGTAGATGGACCTTAGGGTTTAGGTAGTCCTATGGACATTAGGATTTTAGGTGATCTTTAGTCACATAGGCATTAGAATTTTAGAGTGATGGGCGTTAGGATTTTAGGTAATCATGTTCCCCATGGGCATTAGAGGATTTTAGTTTATGCCTATATGACACCCTTTCCCGTTCTAGATTATTGTATTCAATTCTCGGTTATTCCTTTTGATTCTTTCTTTTCTTGTTGCTTGATAAAACCTTGTTATATATCAACATGGTATCGAGCCAAAATAAATCGATTGAGAATACAGGGCGAGCGTGCCGTTCGGGGTTCGGGCGAAGCCGAGAATTTTATTTTTTTTTTCGAGTTGATGTTCTCGTGTGTTTGATGCTTAGCTAAATTCGTTGTTGGTTTGGTTTGCTTTGGACGGCGTTGTATGATCGTCGTTGTTGGTTTTAGTTTGATTGGGCCCAGCAGTTGTTGGTTTGGTTTGTTTTTTGAAGGCGTTGTTGGTTTGGTTGATATTTTTGGAAGGCGTTGTTAGTTTGGTTTGATTTGAAAGGCGTTGTTGGTTTGGTTTTGTTTTGATTAGGGTATTTTGTTCTTATCGTTGTTTTGGGGTTGCTTAACTTTGTTATATTCACTTTGCTTTTGTGATATGGCTTTTGTTTTGTTAGGTCGATTGTGGGATTTGGTACTTGTGGAAGTGAAGCAAGGTGGCCCAGAGATTCTGGGATTGTTGTGTTTTCGGAAATCGAAGGGCATACGCATCGATACGTGCATTGATGACGCCTTGTGTTTTTGATAATTTGAATTCTGGCTTGCTTTTGCAGATATGGGGTTCACATTTCTCGGCCTACTCCTCTACATTGATAACAAAGAGTGCAATGCAAGTGCAGAACTCTATTTCCATGAGCGGGCCAAACTGCATTGAGGGACAATTGTCACTTCACTAAATCATCATCTCGGCTCTGGAAGGACCTGTAAACTGCTTTTTGTTCCATCGGCACTTGCAGTGCGACCTTTACGAAGGCTCGATCTGACGTCGGTTCCGTTTCTTGTGTGACAAACCCTCAATGCTTATTCTTTGTCGCATTATGAGTTTGAGGGGAATGTTAGCCCATTATAATTGTTGGTAGATGGACCTTAGGGTTTTAGAGTAGTCCTTTTATGGACATTAGGATTTTAAGGTAGTCATAGTCCTATGAGCATTAGGATTTTTAGGTAGTCCTATGGGCATTAGGATTTTAGGCAATGTAATCCACATGAGCATTAGGATTTTTAGTTATGCCTATATATAGTACCCTCCCATTCTAGATTATTGTATTCAATTTCTCGGTTAGCCTTTTTGATTCTTTCTTTCTTGTTCTTGATAAAACCACTTGTTTATATATCAACATGGTATCGAAGCCAAAATAAATCTAGATTAGAGAGTACGGAGCGTTTGGGTGTTCAGAAGTCGGGGCCGAAGCCTAGGAATTTTTATTTTTTTTCGAGTTGATGTTCTCTTTGTGTTTGATGCTTGCTTCAGTCGTTGTTGGTTTGGTTTGCTTTGGACGGCGTTGTATGATAAATGCGTTGTTGGTTTGGTTTGATTTGGACGCGTTGTTGGTTTGGTTTGTTTTTTGAAGGCGTTGTTGGTTTGGTTTTGATTTTGAAGGCGTTGTTGGTTTGGTTTGATTTGAAGGCGTTGTTGGTTTGGTTTGATTTTGATTAGGGTATTTTGTTAATTTATCGTTTGTTTTGGGGTTGCTTAACTTGTTATATTCACTTTGCTTTTGTCAATATGGCTTTTGTTTTGTTGATCGGTGTAGGTTTGGTACTTGTGTGGAAGTGAAACAATTATTGGGAATTTGGGATTGTTGTGTTTCGAGAAGTCGAAGGGCATCGCCTCACGTCTGATGCATTCGGTGTATGTATGTTTGTCTGTTTAGTTCTACAGCGCTTCTTGAATATAGAGTTCACATTTCTCGGCCTACTCCTCTACATTGTGATAACAAGAGTGCATTACAAATTTAAAGAAGAACTTCATTTCCATGAGCGGGCCAAGCACGTTGAGATTGATTGTCAACGCTCAAGTAAGTAAGTCTCCCGGCTCGGGACATGCTCGCTTCCTTTTGTTGCTCGGCCTTGCGGTGCGGCCTTTCGAAGGCTCGGTCGAGACGATCGGTTTCGTTTCTTGTGTGACAAAACTCTCAATGCTTATTCTGCTGTCGCATTATGAGTTTGAGGGGAATGTTAGCCCGGCTATAATTGTTAGTAGATGGACCTTAGGGTTTAGGTAGTCATGGACATTAGGATTTTAGGTAGTCCTAGTCCTATGAGCATTAGGATTTTAGGTAGTCTATGGGCGCATTAAGTTTTAGGTAATCATAGTCCCATGAGCATTAGGATTTTAGTTTATCTTTTATATATAGGCACCCCTTTCCATTAAATTATTGTATTTTCGATTCTGGTTATGCCTTCTTTGATTCTTCTTTTCTTGTTCTTCAATAAAACCCTTGTTATATATCAACATAGTATGAGCCAAAATAAATCGATTGGGGGTACGGTGGCGGCGTGCCCCGTTCCCGGGGTTCGGGACGAAGCCCCGAATTTTATTTTTTGAGTTGATGTTCTCTTGTTTGATGGCCAGCTAAATTCGTTGTTGGTTTGGTTTGCTTTGGACGGCGTTGTATGATCGTCGTTGTTGGTTTTGGTTTGATTTGAGACCGTTGTTGGTTTGGTTTGTTTTTGAAGGCGTTGTTGGTTTGGTTTGATTTTGAAGGCGTTGTTGGTTTGGTTTGATTTTGAAGGCGTTGTTGGTTTGGTTTGATTTTGATTAGGGTATTTTGTTCTTATCGTTGTTTTGGGGTTGCTTAACTTGTTATATTCACTTTGCTTTTGTCAATATGGCTTTTGTTTTGTTGGAATTCGATTGTGGGTTTGGTACTTGTGTGGAAGTGAAACAAGTATTGGGAATTTGGGATTGTTGGTTTCGGGAAATCGAAGGGCATGTATCGATACGATGCATTCGGTGGCACTTGTGTTTTGATCTTTGTTTGAATTGCGGCTTCTTACGAGATATGGGGGTTCATTTCTCGGCCTGCTCCTCTACATTGTGATGAGAGTGCGATACAAATTGCAAAGAACTCTGTTTTCATGAGCGGACGAAGCACGTTATGAGATTGGTGTCACTTAACCGTCGTCATCTCCGGCTCGGGACCATATCGCTTCCTTTTGTTCACGTCGGCCTTGCCAGTGCGGCCTTTTTACGAAGGCTCGGTCGACGTCTCGGTTTCGTTTCTTGTGTGACAAACTCTCGGAAATGCTTATTCTTTTGTCGCATTATGAGTTTGAGGGGAATGTTAGCCATTATAATTGTTAGTAGATGGTGTAGGGTTTTAGAGTAGTCACTTTTTGTGGGCCATTAGGATTTTAGGTAGTTCTAGTCACATGGGCATTAGGATTTTAGGTAGTCCTATGGGCATTAAGTTTTAGGTAATCATAGTCACATGAGCATTAGGTTTTGTAGTTTATGCTATAGGCACCCCTCCATTCTAGATTATTGTATTCAATTCTCGGTTAACCTTTTTGATTCTTTCTTTTCTTGTTCTTAATAAAACCGCGTATATATCAACATGGTATCCAGGCAAAATAGCGATTGGGGGGTACGGGGGCGGCGTGCTAGTTGAGTTCGGGACGAAGCCGAGAATTTTATTTTGAGTTGATATTCTCCTGTGTTTGATGCTTAGCTAAATTAGTTGTTGGTTTGGTTTGCTTTGGACGGCGTTGTATGATCGTCGTTGTTGGTTGGTTTGATTTGGGCCAGATTGTTGGTTTGGTTTGTTTTTGAAGGCGTTGTTGGTTTGGTTTGATTTTGAAGGCGTTGTTGGTTTGGTTTGATTTTGAAGGCGTTGTTGGTTTGGTTTGATTTTGATTAGGGTATTTTGTCTGCTCGTTGTTTTAGGGTTGCTTAACTTGTTATATTCACTTTGCTTTTGTCAATATGGCTTTTGTTTTGTTGGAATTCGGTGTGATTTGGTACTTGTGTGGAGTGAA
The DNA here is from genome assembly GCA_018107945.1 of Datura stramonium. Lineage (NCBI taxonomy): Eukaryota > Viridiplantae > Streptophyta > Magnoliopsida > Solanales > Solanaceae > Datura > Datura stramonium. Next base: position 225,961 of record JACEIK010000068.1, on the reverse strand, counting down.
ACAAGGTGACAGGATTTGGGATTGTTTGTGTTTTCGGGATCGAAGGCATCGCATCGATAACGATGCATTCGGTGACGACGCCTTGTGTTTCCGTCTGTTTGGTTAAACTGGCTCTTGCGAGATATGGGGTTCACATTTTCTCGGCCTACTCTCTGTTATGATAACAAAAAGAGTGCAATGCAAATTGCAGGCTGTTTTCCATGAGCGAATGGCTGACCAGGAATTGATTGTCACTTCGCTTTCCAGTGTCATCTCATTGGGGACCGTATAACTTCCCTTTTGTTCCACTCATTGCCACAGATCTGGCCTTCTTCTGAAGAGCTCGATCGGCGTCTCGATTTAAGTTCTTGTCATGACAGCTCTTGATGCTTATTCTTTGTCGCATTATGAGTTTGAGGGGGAATGTTAGCCGTATAATTGAAGTAGATGGTTATTGGGTTTTAGGTAGTCCTATGGACATTAGGTTTCAGGTAGTCCTAGTCCACCATGAGCATTAGGATTTTAGGTGATACTGTGGGCATTGGGGTTTTAGGTAATCATAGTCTATGAGCGTTAGGATTTTTGGTTATGCTGTATATAGAGCACCCGCGCTCCCGTTCTAGATTGTTGTATTGGTCCTCGGTTAGCGGCTTTTGATTAACTTTTTCTTTTTAACTTGTTCTTCAATAAAACCCTTGTTATATATCAACATGGTATAGAGCCAAATAAATGCGATTGAGGTACGAGCGGCTGCCCAGGTCAGTTCAGGCAGAAGCCGAATTTTATTTTTTAGGTTGATGTTCTCTGTGTTTGATGCTTCAGCTAAATTCGTTGTTGGTTTGAAGTTTGCTGGGCGGCGTTGTATGATGCCGTGGGTGTTGGTTTGGTTTGATTTGAGCCTTGGATTTGGGTTTGGTTTGTTTTTGAAGGCGTTGTTGGTTGGTTTTGTTTTTGGCGTTTGTTGGTTTGGTTTGATTTTGAAAGGCGTTGTTGGTTTGGTTTGATTTTGATTAGAGTATTTTGTTCTTATCGTTGTTTTGGGATTTGCTTAACTTGTTATATTCACTTTGCTTTTGTCAATATGGCTTTTGTTTTGTTGGAATTCGATTGTGGGATTTGGTCTTGTGTGGGTAACAAGTATTGGGAATTTGGGATTGTTGTGTTTTAGTCGAAGGGCATGCATCGATGATGCATTCGGTGACGCCTTGTGTTTTTGATGCTGTTTGGTTACGGCTTCTTGGATATGGGGTTCACATTTCTCGGCCCTACTCCTCTACATTGTGATAACAAGTCTGACCAAATTGCGAAAAGAACTCTGTTTTCCATGAGCGGACGAAGCACATTGAGATTGATTGTCCACTTCACTCGTCATCATCTCCTGACTCTAGGGACCATATCGCTTCCTTTTGTTCATCGGCCTTGCCAGATTCTCGACCTTTTTACGAAGGCTGAGTGACGTCTGGTTCCGTTTCTTGTGTGACAAACTCTGTTCTTGTGTTTTGCCATTATGAGTTTGAGGGGGAATGTTAGCCATATAATTGTTAGTAGATGGACCTTGGGGTTTGGGTAGTTCTATGGACATTAGGATTTTTAAGTGATCCTAGTCCTATGAGCATTAGGATTTTAGGTAGTCCTATGGGCATTAGGATTTTAGGTAATCATAGTCTATGGAGGCATTAGGATTTTAGTTTATACATATATAGGCACGCTTCTCAATTCTGGTGTTTTGTATTGATTACCGGTTAAGCCTTTTTGATTACCCCCTTTCCCATTCTAGATTATTGTATTCAATTCTCAGTTAGCCTTTTTGATTCTTTCTTTTCTTGTTCTTCAATAAAACCCTTGTTATATATCAACAACTTTGTCCATCAAAGCTAAAACCGATAAGAAGATATCACTTAGTATTTTTATTTCTGCTCAACGGCTTTGACATTTATCAACCAGGACATGCCCATCATATTGAATATGCAATATCAAGTAAAATTATGGCTTCTATTTCTTGATATTTGAATGACAAAAGGCAATGACTTAACAGAAAAACAGATAAAAGATCGTTGTGAGTTTACATGTAAGACTTCAATACATTGAAGCAACACCAACCCAAATCTTGACTCATTATATCCATAATCACACAGTACATTTCTGTCCTTCCATAAAACTCCATCGCAAGATCAATCGTATAATTATAAGTGTAAACTCAGTAGAGTGACCAACATTCAACTTATTTACAAGGATAAATTATTCGCTCAAGCAGTTAAAAGAGAAGCAGTAAATAATGGGCTGAACTGAATATGTAATGTGAGTTAAGGTTAAGCCTCATGAAAGATTAAGGATTAATCTTAGGACAATGATGATAGAAGATGCATAATAAAACGGTGAACTAATGGTTGGAGTATAATACATAAACCATTTTTCCCCTCATCGTCTTTCAGATGCCACTGATTCAGTAGAGAAGAGGTACTTCACTCGTGAAAGAACACAGAGTCGTGAGCAGGATCATATGGATGGTCCTTTGAAGGAATCTCCAGAATGGCTGGGATTGGTTTATTGTAACTATCAACCAAGAATCTGAATATGAAAACAAGTGGATATATTAGCTAAAATTTTGACGTAAAATTGGAGAAGCTCTTAGTCGATCCAAAGTACTTATTAGAGCAACTACAAATGGATGCAAAACAGGAGCAGCTAGTTGCCCTGATGAGATGCCGAAGCACAACATACAAATTGCTAATATATGAAGAAAACAAAACCAATCAAAGTTTTAAATGGTTAAATTGATTACTATCACAAGAATGCTTGATATTAGTGAGAAATAACCAACAAAGACCCAAACGATTTAACTGCAGAAAGCAAATCCTTAGCCATTTTTACTATGGAAAGTGTTTCTACTTTCTCTCAAGTTGTTTGGTGCAATTAACAGGTAATTTATGTCCTCATTATTGTCCAATTTGGGGAGGACAGACTCATAGTGGACAAATGGCCTTCCTTTTTGCAGTTATAGAATAAAAACTCACATATTGGCTTGTGGTGAATTCTTTAAAAGAATCTTCAATCTGCTTCACCGTTATTTCTAAACCATACGAACGGGAAATGTACATTACATTCTTCTTCAAAAATAAAATAGAGTGATACAAAATGAAAAAATCCTAATCAAGCAACCTTGATTTTCTTTATTTCATAATTTCTTCAGCTATTAAATCAAAATATGAGGAGAGAACAAAAAGTTGAAAACATACTTGAATCCACGATAAGGTAGTTAGTTTTCCTCCTCAAATCAACATTGCCAACTCCTGCCAGTAAAAATCCACTCATTGTATCCTACATTAACAATTTATTTCGATCACAGGAATTGGCTCATCTAGAAGGCGCCCTAACAGTATATTTATTTCCTATTATTTCAACTTTGTAGTTTGTTACAATCAGAAATAAGATTTAAGAACATTGTTTGTACGCCATGATTTTACCTGTTCAGACCAAAAACAAGAAAAAAACTGAGGCAAACTCAACCAAAGCATCCAAATCAATAAATTAAATGTTTGTTATACATGTTTTACTTGAGCCGAGGGTCTTTCAGAAACAATTCTCTACCTTCACAAGGTGGGGCTAAGATCAGCGTACACACCACCATCTCCAGACCCTGCTTGTGGGATTATACTGGATATGTTGTTGTTTGATATACCCCAACAATTCAGATATTATGTTGTAAAACCTTAGACAAGAAGAAAAGGAAGAAGCACCAACAACTTACACGCATACTAAAACATCCTATAATAAACCAAGAAAAAGAATTGATAAAGCTCATTAACCAGAAATGATAAAGAGACCAGACATCAACTTACTCCCTCCGTCCACCTGTACTTGTTCACTATACTAAAATTTCTGTTCATTTTTACTTGTCCACTTTAGAAAATCAAAATATAATTTATCACTTAGTTCCTATTTTACCCTTCTAGTCATTTCTCAATACATCTCCCAAAGCATCAAATATGATATAGTAAATTAATCATTATATTTATTGCTCCTTAAAGGGTGTGTTAAGTCAATACTGAACAAATAAAGATGGATGGAGGGAGTATTTTATTATTTTTGCTTTAAGCTTCCCAATACCCAAAGTCCACCGCTCGACTTATCCAGGTTTAAGCCCACAAAGGGAAGACCCACAGCCAATCAAGGGTGTTAGTAGGAAAATCATACTGCACAAATAGGCTAAAATAATTTTCTCTATTGAATATACATAGTTTTGAATCCCCTCGACATAAGGAAGCTTTCATTGGTAACGGGAAAGGTATTTTCACCGATTCAAAGTCTAAAAATAAAATTGGGGGCAAGGGAAAGGGAAACGGGGGAGGAGATTACAAGGTGAAAAAAATCGAACCCTCGCAATAAGGTGAACTTGGTGAAAGTTCAAGTAGTCAATCAACTGAGCTGCTAAAATTAACCAAAGTCTAAAAATAGATATGTGAAAGCACATTGGTTTTTAGTGAAAGATTCAATTGTGAATCACCTGATCAGCAATCATAGCAATGAGGGCTGAGTTACTTGTTCTGACTGGAGCTCGACTTGCCATCTAAACTGAAATGATTGTAACCAACTACAAGAGAATATAACAACAAAAACAACAGTAAAAGTCAATCAAAAGGGAAAACCTAATTGAGCAAAACATGAATTTGGGGATTATGATAAAACTTCAGATGCAAATTAAAGTCCAAACCAAGGAAGTAAAACTCAAATCATAATATCAATCAAATGTTGATAATATACAAATTGACTAACTAACATACAAACCCAATCATATTGACACAGATTTCAAGCTTACCTTCAAGTTTTTCCAGCAACTTTTCTTAGTTTCAGATATCGAATCACAAGACATGTATACGGGTGTGTTTGCCGCGACATAAAGTGTCATCAGTAGGAAAATAAGTTGCGTTATTTTTGGTTAACAAGCATATAATTCAATTTAATTTGTATTTGAAAATTTAATATTTATAGCTCCGACATTATAGAAATTCTACACGTACATCCTATGAGATATATTTGTAATTAAGAGCCTATCTGAATTGATTTATTTTAACTACTTTTACATTAAAATAATTTTTAAGCATTTTTGTCATAAGCACATCCAAACATGTTCTAAATATATCAAAATATAATTATTAAAAAGTAAATTAAAAATATAAATAAATTTTTTTATATATTTATTTTTATGAAATTTGATATAGAAATTTTTGAATATTTTATTCACGCATTTGATTGGCACAAAGAATAAATATGAATTGAAACGTATATTTTTCTAAACATGTTCACATCACGGCATGCTGCAAGTTTAACAGAATACAGACACATGGTTTTAAAAAGTTTAACAGATTCAATATTGAACTTATCAAATTTTCTTCGGTCGAACTGCACAAATATCAATTTTGGGATCACCATTTAAGCTATATTCGTAGTGCGTAAAAATTTACAAGTCTACTCAATTCTAAAATTTTACACTGAATTTCAAACAGAAATGCAAGAATTTTCATCTATATATAACTTTGAAATAATTTTTTCTAGCACCACATATCTAAAGTTATTCTGAAGTTTGTAGACAGACAAACGAGTTTCAAAAATAAATACAAATTAAATAGCGGGATCAAATATCAATTAAGGTGAAGCAGGGCCGGGAGCAACAATTCTCTTTATGATAAAGAAAAGGGACAATTGCTGAATGGACTTTCATTCACTATTAACACTCAAGTCATTGTAGGTCCAGTTTGTATACAAAGGATCAACACTAGCATCTTTTGAACTCTATATATATCTTTCTAACGGTCATGCAAAAATTTGCATGAACTCACCATAACTCCCAAGTATTAGAAAGGAGAATGGATCAAGATATTTCAAAGGAATGACCAAAAAAAAGTAGATAGAAAATTAAACATCTATGATATGTATATACTGTTAGCTTTGTAGCTTTGGCGGTTAGGATGAGAGTGCAAGCTCGGCCCATGCCAAAGACGATGCCTGCAGCTCTGCGGTTATTGATGTGTCAATGTCGCTCTCCAACATAGCAAACAAATCTTTCATGGAAGTCCTGCTACTGGAATTTGGGCGGATGCAGAGATTGACCACCTCACAAATCACTTTGAGGTCTTCATATTTGAAATGTTTCAACTCGGGATCTACAACATATGGCAATATCTCTGGCACTTCAAGGAATTCTTTGGCCTGCCACATCAAAGTCAACTTGAGATTCCATAAAACTTTTGCAGCACAAGTCCAGGTTCTACATAGAAAATATTATCATATACAAAAACTTCTAACATGGAAAGAAATGCTTACCCAATCTACCAAGCACCCTTTGTCTTTGCAATATGGAGGTCTCCCGCTGATTATTTCGAGCAGTAGTACTCCAAATGCATAGATGTTACCCTGGATGTCAAGATGACGGCTCTCTAGAGAATTTGGAAGGACACACATTGCTCCTTCACTACTGATAGCACCAGAATTCTTTTCTGATCTGCTAACTATTGTTTTCCAACTTTCAAAATCAACAAGCTGCACCAGATAAAATAAACTTTGAGAGAAAAGGGTATGAAAAAACAGCTTTTTGTGACTCTGCTTAAAAGCACAAGGGGTTCAGCTAGAAGGAAACAAAAAATGGAAAAAAATTCTTCCATTCCTCGAAGCTCAAATTGTTTGTAAGGGAACTCAGCGAATTCAGAGATAAAATGAACAGAAACCGTTCAGAGTAAACTAAAATTATCTTATGGATTAGCTCAATTGACAGTAAGGTTAACTAGAAAGTTTACGAGTGAATTGGTTTTGCAGCAGTGATACAGAAAACTTTCGCTTACCTTGGGAGAAAAATCTTCTGTGAGGTACACAGCATTTGAGTTCAGTTCTGATATAGTGAATGGAGGGTCAAGTTCTGAATGGAGATATTTTAGTCCTTTAGCAATGCCAATAACTATTTTCATTCGCCGCGTCCAAGAAAGTTGGCATCCTTCTCCATCTGTGATAAGTTCAAATAGTTCGGATTTCAGCCTCTAAAATATACTGTAAGCAAATGTGTAAAATAGTTTATTCCACTCACAATGGAGGTGTTCATATAAAGTCCCGTTAGATGCATACTCAAACACCAACATCCTAGTGAAGGGACTGCTCTCTCTGCAATAACCTAGAAGTTTTGCAGTGTTCTCATGATTTATTCTGGCCAATTCTGCTACCTGAGTTTGTAAAGCCATGGAAGTTAGAGCATTGCAGCAGAGATGGAACATCTTGGTACTTTTATTGCACATGAGAGCTGAGCAGTAGCCAGGTATTTTAAGGAGAGAATAGCCCTCACCTCTTTCTGAAAATAAAGCTCTAGATAGGTGGTCCAGTGCTCTTCTTTGACACAAAGGGAAATTACAGCAATTTCAGGTCCACCTTTCACAGTTCCTTTATAGACCAAGCTGTCCGGTGAGGATCCAATAATATTGCTGAAATCTTCACAAGCTACCTCAAGTTCTTGCCTGTTGTATCTTACAACATCCTTTAGCATCTCAGTATCTGACAAAGAAACATTTGTTACTAATAGAAATGTGAATTATAATTAATGCTTCTGAACTTGTGATCCTATACAACAACATATCTTGGGTGATCCCACTGGGGAGGATGGGGTGTACACACACCTTACTCCTATATTTGTGGGCTAGAAAGGTTGTTTCCAATAGATCCTCGGTTCAAGAAAAACTTTTTTCAAAATAGTTTTGGAAAATACAAGAGTAAGGAAGCTATGATGAAAATATCGAAGAAAAGAAAAATACTGACAGCAAAAGTAGTAAAGATAACCACAGTAACAGAAACAACAGTAGTACAAAAATTGAAGAATCAGATCCTATATGAGAAAGAATTGAGTCAGTAAAGAATCAAGAAATATACATGTTTAAAGGCCACTGTTAACTGTAAACGCCCAACTAAAATTGCATAGTACTCACCTACATAAACTGTCATATGGTCTTTCATACTTGCTGATTTCTTCCAAGGGATGATAATTGAAGATTTGTTCTTACACTTCTGAATGGCAGTCAGAATAGCCACAAGGAAGAGAGAACCTGCAATAACTCCGGTTACTACTTCTAAAGCTAAAAGCCAGGTGGGTTTTGAAGCAGACTGATGTTTGGCTCTTCCTTCAACAGGCCGATGCTTATTATTGCTTTGTGCTGAATGGATTCTGGCAGGTGGAGTGCTTCCTATAATGCAAAAGTTACAACAATCAATTCAGCTCTTAAAACTTGATCTGTTCTACTGCGACTGTTAATGAAATGGGCGAACTTAGACAGAGAAGCCTCTTTAGGATATACAATCAAAGGTAAGCATGACCAGCTTGAACTTTCACACACTGATGTGATGCATGAAAGATTCAAAGGCTTATTTAATGATTCTGCTCAAGTGTAAGAGTTGCCATCTGAGATTGATAGAAGGTCTAGCAGATTACATACCACATAAAGCAGTAGAGCGCTGCCTGGGATCTTTCGCTTGAAGGCAATTTCCTTGAAAGCTAGATCTATAGCAAGGGCAAAACAACAGGCATTCAGAAATAGACAATAGAGTATGGAAAAGAGCTTGTGGATCAGAAATAAGAACTATACTTTGAAAGGTAATCCAGACACTTCGGTATGCTGCCAAAGAAGAAGTTGAAAGAGAAATCAGCAACTCTCAGTTGAGATAAACGACAAAGACCAGTAGGTTTGGCACCAGAGGCATACCTAAACAAAAATAAAAGATGATTACTAAGAAACCAACTGTGAGATAAAACTTAAAGGGATCTATATAGAACAATGACAAGTTCAAGCAATCATAGAAGCCTTTACTGATTTTTCCAAAAAAATATACAGATTATTGTCAACATCATCATTGATGACTTTTGAATATACATGTTGAATTCTAAAGATTCCATTACATTCATTGTTGCTGTCGATTTTAAGGGTATCGCATAACCAAATAGTTAACAGAATGTCAACCAATTAATCTATTTCCCCATCACACTTTACTCACAAGTCACCCTGCAGATGCATGACAGAAAGTGTGTGAAGTTTCTAGGAGAACAATAAATATATTAAATTATGTTCAAGTTCAATAGACATACATGTCAACAGAAGTCTTCCATCAATATCAATCAAGACGACAGAAAAGATTAAACATTAACCATAATCTTTCATTTTTAGGACTGTAAAACATCCATAAATGGCAGCCAAAAATGTTGCAGCAAATCATATGCTAATTGAGATACCATGGGTTCATTAGAAGATGAAAAAGATATTTAAATTTAGTCAAGCTTAAAATATTCCAAAAATTTCAAAAATGTATAATGCTCTTAAGTCCTGGCAACATTACTTTCTAGATAGGATCATTTAGTAAGGGTACAGTCAGAGGATTAAATAAAAGATATCAAGCTTCAGATATCCACCCCCTCCCCCCACAAAAGATAAAAGAAAGGAAGCTTCATACTGTACAAAATTGAAAATTTAATGAACCGTGTCCTTAAAGCCCTGCAACATTAAATCTTCAACCAACAGAGACTCATAACGTAATACTCACATAACAGCAAATCCAAAGATTAAAAATGCATAGAATTGAAGAAAAAAACACTGTCCATGTTTGACTTACATCCCATGCACAGTGGATGTAAATTTTGAGCCATTACTGGCAGGCAGTGTTCCTTTGAGCCTATTTCTGTCCAGACGAAGTTCCTGAAGGTATTTCAAATCACCAAGCTCAGAGGGCAATTTACCCGTTAATCCATTGGATTGAAGGTTTCTGCAGAGACATATCAAAACTAGAAGAGATCAGGGAGCTTCATGGAAGTCAAGAAGGAAAGTCCACATACAACAACGAACACTCCGATTTGCACTAACATTTTTGTAATGTTTGACAAATTGCCAAGCTCGAGAGGAATTGGTCCTGTGAGCTGGTTAGAACCCAAATCCAAGACCTTTAAGTTTTTCAACAAGCCAATCTCTTTTGGTATTGTACCAATCAGTACATTTCCATGCAATATCCTGCATATCACCAATACATAGCATTAAGCTTTTACCAAATCTTTTACGCACCAGAGTTAGATATATCAGTCTTCTCATGGAAGGAATAGCTTACAGCTCTTGCAAAGAAGAAATAAAATGCAAGTTCGGTGAAAGAAAACCCTTCAAAGAAGCACCAGAAATGTTACTGCAAAATTACAGAGACAGGAGAGGTTTCAAATGCATATCAAAGGCTCAGTTCTGCTATTAATATGTATCAAAAAGTAATGCCATAAGTTGCATCAAATTGGGAAAATAAAATCCAATAAACAGATAGAACGAAAATGAAAACGTAAAACGCCATAAGCAGAAGATACTCACATTTTTATGACATGATCTCCCCCCATGGAGCAAAAAATTCCAAACCAGCCACAAGGATCTGAATCTAAGGCATTCCAATTTGAGAATACCATAAATGGGTCTTCATATATAGCTTCCCTGAAGTTTTTCAGAGCATAAACTGTGCAAAACCAAATTACTCCCAAGTCAGAATACTGGTATAAAAAGGTCAATGCAGTATCTCAACACAATAATACCAAGATCTTTGCTAACAACATCATATAACTCCCTACATTGTCCTGAATTATATAAATTAAACTTCACAAACCAATCAAATCAAGATCTAAGCAATGAGAACGAGTTGAATTTGATGGCACGTACCTTCAGTTGATGGAAAAGCATCACATGTCAGAAAAAGCAGTCCAACAGTAACTAGAACTCCAAATAAAACCCAAGTTCTCATTTTTCTTCTTGAAGTCCCCAAGAAACAACAAAAAGACCAATGCTTTACAAAAACCCAGAGCTGAAAGAGCCCATCAGAATAATAGTCCCCAAGTACTTCTAGACACACACACAAAAAAGAAAAAAAGAAACACCCTAAAAGCAAAACAGAAAAATAACCGAAGTTGGAGAAATGGGTTTGTCAAGAAACAGAAAAAAAAAAAGTAGGAGCAGCCCAAGGCGGTGGTTTAAATAACAAATGACAACAAAGAGAGCTGAAAGACAAATTTTTGTCTGTTCGGAATTAGAGAAAGCTTAAGGATGAATCCAAGATTGTAATACGTAACAACCCCAGAGAGGAAAAGAGTGGAAACTAGAGAGTGAAGTTGAAAGAAACCTACTCTAGTATGTCCACTAACAAGTAGAAGACTTGGGTGCAAAGAGAGTTTGGTGTCAGAAACAGAGACAGTTCATAAGAAAGAAAGAAGATTTTCTTTTTGTTTTTAGAGGAAATGGGGGAAAATGATGAGAGTAAAAAGAGAAATTAAACTGCAATGCAGATTCAGATAAGTGAAAAAATGTACAGAGAGAAAGAGACAGCGGCAGGGAAGAGGAGAGGAAGTGGAAAGAATCAAAGGGGTATGTGGGTCGGATGAATGAACTTAAATTCGGTCATGTATTTCGCCTTTTTAAATATTTTGCGGTTCTTTTGTGTTGTTTTTCTTTCCTCTTCTATATTTTGTTTACAGAAATTTTCATCCCTTCTTATAATAATTATTTACTCCCTCCGTTCTTTTTTTCCCTTATTCATTATATTAAATTAAAAATAAATAGTTATTTTTTAATTATAGTCATCTCTCAATCTATTTTTTAAAGTATTAAATTTATTATATTTAAAAATAATTTTATTTTTTTTATTTTTTTTATTTTTTTTATTTTTTTTATTTTTTTTAGTTTTTTTATAATGTAAAATTTATATGAAATTGGTGTTTTTGTAATTTATAAATTTTCTAAATTAAAAAATAATAAAGGATTATCAATTTATGATAAAAAAATTAAAAAAATTTGAAAAATATTAGATCATTATTTAAATTTTAGTAAATCCTTTGCAGTTTTATACTGAAGTAAAATTTAATATTTTATTTGTAAAATTAGATAATATATAGATAAATATAAGACTCTTAAGTAAAATATTATTTGAAAGAGTAAATTTTTAAAGAATAACTTTTAAAAATAAGAATAAAAATTTAAACGGCAACCTAAAGAAAGTACATTTTACATAATCAACCTTTTCTTATTTTCTTTTCTCTCTTTTTGTTTCCTTTTGCTGCTAATTCAATTGAAAATTTTTTGGGGATGGCTCCGTCCATCGCCCAATTAAGTGTTAAATTTAAGTACTGACATTTTAAAGAACAGTTGAAATATTTTTTAGATAAGTCTTATGCGACACAAATTTAAATTATTGGCAAACTCAATATAAGATATACGATTATCAAATTAAAATCCAAAAAAATAATAAATTCCACATATTCCAACATAGATGATTATATAATATCAACTGGGTGCTCGAATCATAAGTAATCTTGGGATAAGAGTGATTAGAATTTATAAATTAATATAATATGCCATTAATTTTTAATTCCAAAAATACCAAAAAAATACTTTTTATGCCTTCCGCTAAACATTTTAATCACTTTTATACAATATACAAATTGCTATTATCATATATATTCAAACATGTATGGTGGAACTATCAATCAAATTCCACAAAACTAAATTTCCAGCTTTAAAATTATTTTCAAAGGGTATTTTTCTAAAAAATAATAAGTCCATTTTATCATATATTTCATCTGTTTTAATTTATTTGTCTAAGTATTATTTTTTTCAAAAAGTTAATATTTTAAATAATCAACGATAATAAATATATATAAAATTTTATATTAAATTAAATTAGACAAATAATTAAAACCCAGCTACTGGGGATTTTCTCTGAGTACGAGTCTATGAGCTTGAGATGGCCCAATAATGCAGTCAAACCAACCCAGGGACTATATCTACCTACTAAGACATCATTATTGGAAAGAGAATAGCAAAAAAGACAAATAATTTCATTTTATATACCTCTAATAAAAAAATTTTAAAAGTTACTTTGTTCATAAATACTATTTACTGTTTGATTATGTTATTTTTATATTTATAATATAAATGAAATTGAGTGTATATTAAATAATAGGTGGGACAGAAGACGGGATATTTTTTTATTATTAAACATGGAGGGTCCTTCTTGACAGTGCTTCCAAGCAAGACAAAACAAGAAAAGTGACATTTCTATATATTGCCTTAAAATATAAACAAAGAAAAAAAATAGATTTATTTCAGAGATTACAAGAAACTTATCAGTAATCCATATTTACACTAATTTAATTCCTTACTTTTAAGAGTAAAAATCAAATGAGATAGTATATATCATTTAATTATGATTAATTAAAAATAAGTTTTATAGATAAAAATATATTCATTATTTGATTTAAATATTATCACTGCATTTATATATTACCAAATACGAAAGAAAAAAAAAGTAGATTATTTCCCAGTTTGACTTGGAACAGGTGTCAGAATTTTATTGGTTAAGGTGAAAAAATTGAAAGGAAAATGGGTAGTATTTTTTTTTTGAATTAGGATTGGTTTCGTTTGTCAAAACAAAAAAATTATTCACTTTGTTTTAAAAATTTTAGAGTTTGAAATTGTGTTTGGTCATAATTTTCTGTAAGAGTATTTTGATTTGAATGTATTTTTTTAAAATATGGTTTATATTTCTCCATTTTCAAAAGCTAGCATAATCACTTATTTTGACTATAATTTACTAATGTGCCAAAAAAATAATCTCAAAGTAGATAATCACATATTATCATAATTAAATCTTCGCCTCTGATTTACTATATACTGTACAGATATTTTCACTTTATTAAAAATTTTTTAAATCTGAATAGTATTTGGTTATAATGTTTACCAAATAACATTTTAATTTTTTTTTAATAAATTACAAAATTGAAAAAATTCAAAAACACAATCAACAATTTTAACTTTTCTAAATACTATAAAAATATTAAAAAAATCAAAATCATAAATTTTAAAAAAATAAAAATTAGAATAGAATTCTTTTACAAGAAATATAATAACAGTAAAAAATAAGATTTTGGGTGTCTCTAAATTTCAAATACAACTTCAAAGTTATATTTAAAAACTTTATCATCTGCTGAATCGTCGATATTGAAATAAAATGAAAAAATTAAAAATCTTCACGGACAAACGGGTCAGGAAAATTCAGTGTCTCGTTTTGTTTGTGTACCCTTTCCAAATTTTTTTGGGCCACTTACATAATTTTTTTGGGGGATCCCCTCTAAAGATTAGAATTTCCATTATTTCAGGTCTTTTCCACCCACCCCATATTTTTGGACATTACGTGATTATTTGATTTACGAAATAAGGGATAATAATCCGTAAATAAAATTTAAAAATATTTAATTCTGTATTTTTGTTAAAATATATTAGTTGAATTTGAAATTATTTATCGCGTTTATATTATAATGATAAGGATAAATTATTTCACATATATGATAGAATAATTTTATTTATCTCATCCCTACCACACTAACTGACCCCTACATGTCTTGCGGGTATATTTGAATTTCAAAATCCTCCTCCTTAGCTTTATAATTTAATGAGAATCACTTTAAAGTAAGATGATCCAAATATGTTGATATGTTTTATTTAGATACTTAAATTATAATTTATTTTAATTAAAAAGAAAAAATTGAGTTTTTTTAATTTTTTATAATATAATTTATAAAATAAAATATATTTAATAATATTTTTATTAACTATGTTTAACTCATTTTTTCCAAAAAAAAGAAGAAATTTATGAAATATTTGTTTATATGAACTGCGTGCAGGACAGGCTCCTAGTAAAATGGTAAGTGAAATGTCACAACCCTTTCTCCCACCACCCCAAATAAGAACAAGAAAGTTTGGATCCCATTTATTATGTATAATTTTTTCTATTTAAAATTTCACTTTGATTATCTCCATAGCCCCACTTTAATTTAGAGGTGGCAATTAATAAGGCTTACATTGAATTTGAATGGATTAAGATGAATTGAGTTCAAAAATGAGTGATTTTTTATTACTATGTTAATCGTTCAAAAATTTCTTGAGCTAAAATGCAAATAAAATTCAATTTTTATTAAATTTTAATTACTTTATTTATTTTTTATAATCTTTGTACCTAATAAATTAATTTCAGCTGACATAGTTATATATAACATATTAAATAAAAATATCTTTTTAACAAAATTTCTTATAGATCAATTTGTGTTTAGATATCTGATTCAAATTCTGATAGATTAAGTAGACCAATACTCCCTGGTTCTTTTTGCACTTGTTAGGATAAGATTTACACACTGTTTAAAAAAAAATTAATATGAATAGCAATTTGACTAATATAACCTTTGTTGTAAAATATATATTAAAATATATGTATGTCCATTTTGTATTACTTGAAGAGCAAGAACGAGGATTACAGAGCTAGTTAGAGTGTAACCATTAGTTACAAAGTTGGTAGAAATAAATCAAGTTAATTTCATTACCGGTGACCAAGACGTAGTTTCTCTATAAATAGGGACATTTTCGTCTATTAGACACACCAAAAAGAGAAGATAATATAATCTCTGCCTTCTCTCTACAAGTTCTTAATTTGTTTCTTTTATTTTGTTTGTAATTCTATAACTTTCATGACACGTTAATAACACCGAGTCTGCTTAGTCTTCATAGAAATAGATCTATATTCTTAAGTTTTTATCCTGGTTTATGGTTATCGGTAACATTTAATTTTTTTCATGTTTCATTGTCTTATCTTTTATATACTATGATAAGGTAAATTGCTTCGCCTTTAGCAATGATTCTTATCGTGTTGCTAGCACTATATTGACTAACTCTTGGATATTAAGTTTTTAATAGACACCATCTTTGTTTATGTCCTAAATGTAAGTTAATCACTTTATTAATTTTGATTCATACTTGGCTAACATACAATTAGACAATATATATGTATTGTGTGTGTGTGTGTGTGTGTGTACGTGCGTATCTTGCCTATTTACATAAGTTGGTGACATCTTACTTTATCAATTTCGGGAAGTAACATATGATTTTCATCTTTTTGTAATGATCATGTCAATCATAAAATGTTCACTATATATGTTTATGCATTCTGAATAAGATAGTCAATGACGGGTTAACTTTAAATATATATTGATTATGTCCTTAGATTATTGCATATTTTATATATGTGAAGTTCTATTTAAACAGTGGTTACATAGTCTATTATACTTAGGTTATTGGTTACCATGAGGTGTTTGAAATAGTAATTATCATTGTTTTCTTAATGACCGACATTAACTCAAGCTATTTTCATTATGATAGTTTTTACTATGTAAACTTATCAAAGATTGAGTTTGTTGCTCTTATTTTAGAAAATTATTTTCATGAGTCCTTGGTGGAATTCATCATGAGTGCTGGTCTTGGTGATAGCCCCCATACCAAGGAAAGAGTATCCAATCGAGATAATGCGGAGTCTCATAACTTTTGACATCATCTTGTGAAGAGATTGAAAAATGAATATTGTCCACTAAAGATTGGTTGAATTCAATGAAAAAATTAAAAAATAACTGACGCTACCTTAGGCAATAATATTTGCAAAAAGCTTGTCATGAATGAATTCACTTATTATTCTGAATTTAAAATTATGTGAATATAATTATGTTGTTTTCAAAATAAGTTCACTGTTGAAATTATGTGGTGAACCTATGAAAAAGGAGGACTTGTTGGAAAGACTTTATCTACTTTTCATGTCTCAAGAAATATGGTGCTACGACAATAATAACTACGAAATATTATGATGTCTTCTAGGAAACACTAAGTAATATAACACATTTTGATGAAAAATAATAATTATAGAAGCTCGTCTGCGGCTTTGCTCCATTCGAAGTGAATGTGGTAGCGATGCATAATAATACGAAAGAAGACAAGTGATTGATTGAATGCACAAGAATATGAAAATGAGATAAAATTAAATAGTAATCATTATGAGAATTATAAGAACATTAAAGGTTCTCAAAAAAATAATCCTTCAAAGAGTGAAGGTAATTTTGTCATAAATAATCATGGTATGAAAGGTTGTTGGACACCACCCAGAATTATTGCAATCGATTTGATAAATCCTCCATCAAAATAAAGAAACATAAAGTGGTGGTACAATTGACCTTCTAAAGTGATGTTGAGGTGTGTAATTTAAATATGATAAACTCTAAGGCATGGCATGAACTTATAATAAAATTTATGAAGCACAAATAATGATTAATCCATTCCTTGAAGAGAATCTGACTTGTGATAAGCACCATGAATGCTCGACCTTTCTTGAAAATGAATGTGTCAATACATGATAAAAATTATGGATAAGAGCATGCTTATAACATGGTTGGATAAATGCCACAACTCACCTCTACGGGATGTTTGAGAGAAATAAAGAAAATTATATTGGCACAAGGTCATTGATCACGTACGTTTTAATACATCACGAATATTGTAGCATGCTTCGTCATGAACTGCGAAGGATAAAATCAAGAAATAATTCTTGCATATAAAGATTTTGATAATAATAGGGAATAAATATCATTGTGTGGACACATGAATTTTTCATTGAAAGCATACCTATGGTACGTTAAAACAATATTTTGCTATCTTATGAAAAAAAGTTGTAAAAAGGCAAAAGTAAAACATGAAATGAATATTGCCTATAATGATTTTGATTTTGATCATGACAATAATAATATAATTTTCTCCCCCTAAAAGAAGGCATTCACCATTGTCACGCCCCGCCACAGGGGTATGACTGGCACCTGGTGCCCTAGAAGGGACCTGGACTACTAACTGGTGGGCCTAGGCACAGCGGGTGCTGACTAGCTCTATCTCGGGTTCACGGAAACAAAGGGGTTATAGCAGCTATCTGCGCCACGATACTCAGGCCAACGAGCCCAAATAGCCACAGTAAGCATCAATAGCTAACCGAAAACATTCTAATATCAAAGAACCTATGCGGGCCGACAAGGCCACCATGCTGTCTAGTCATCTGAAATATAACTTCCATAGGGAATATTGAAAAGCTACGTATTGGGAAGGTCACCCTTCTGCCTATCAAACTATGGCCCCACCGTGACATAAGCAATACTAAAGAGCTATAACAAACTACACTGCCTCACACGACCAGCTCAATGACCACGGGAGATAATATATACAATCTGCAAGCCTCTATAGTAATAGAAGCCCAGTCGGGACGGGCCACGAGCCACCACCCATGCGTACAATAAAAGGAAGAGCTACACCTCTTCGGAAATCGGACTCGGATGTGGAGCGTGACTCTATGGTTGGCTAGAATGCGAGATCGCCTCCTCGTCTGCAGTACCTGCGGGCAAGTAATGCAGCGCCCCAGCTGGGGCGTGATTACCACAATGATGCGGTATACAAGCTCATGAAATAAGCCACCATTTAAAAACAGCGAATATAGATAACATAACTAACAATTGCAGCCCTAGCGGGAGATGACTGAGAATGCGAAGAAGGCGTATGGGCGAATCAAGCTTTTGTACGTAAGGCGGCGTGCACAGACAACGACGGTGCGTCTAGTAGCTAGTATATATCACATAAATAGATATACAAGTAGCAAACAGAGCGATACCAACCGTAGGCGGTGAAACAAGCAAAACAAACAATCTATATACCCCTACCCCAGGGTCAAAACCGACCAAAAATAAGTCACTCCACTCATCTGCTCCCACTAGGAGCTCCTCTACCGGCCCCACTGGGTCTTCGGCTTTCCAAACCCATAGCCTCAAATATAAATAGTATGCAGTCAGGAGGACTCATGCAGTATACGCCTTGAATTAAGTCATTTCCACAGACACAAACTCAGGGGCTATAAAGCGAGAGGCGTACTTGTTCCACAGACTACAAACTCAGCAGAATATCTGTCTTTAAGACAGTACCACAGGACCCACATACTGCGAGTTGTCGGTCTTTGTAGTGCGTCGGAGCGTGATGGGAAAGCTTCATCCCATCTTCGTCAAGCTAGGGCCATGCCACCTTGGGTGACGTAAGCCCACCCGCTCGGTGGCGCCACGATTACCAACCCCGGGGCGGCGGGGACGCTCAATAAGGGGCCACCGCGCCGCATCAGTGTCAACAAACAAATAGCATATATAAATAGCAAAACATGTATGTCCAAAAAAAAAGACTATAAAGAAATCTGATTTCTTATTAAGTCTCTTTCACATATTATGCGATTCTTTCTGCCGGTATACTAATTACGCAATCTTATTCACTTGTTTGGCTAATACGTAGCCGGGATACTATGTTTATCGAATGAAAAACTATACGCGATAAAAGCTGTACGAATGACTAGTCGTAGCCATAATACTACGTCATACGATTTTACCTTACAAGCTTTTATTACAGTCACAGCTTCTTTTGTTCTACAACATGCTTGCCTGTCCCATGCAATAAACCTATCTTGCAGAATGCAGGTGCTAACTCGCCCTTTGGCGCGTGTTTTCTATCTTCGGGCGAGATACGATGCGACAACGCAAACCAGATTTACTAAACTTACTCAATACTCCAACATTCAACTCCGAGAATTCAATTCTGGGGTTTACTATGATTATGACTAAAACCTCCTAACTTGCCGAGGAAGCGCACACATACCTTAACCTCAGGTTATCAGTCGGACGAAGGCTCGGTCAGTACTTCAAGCTATTTCTCCCAAGCGCATTCATATACATCAATTAGTACTAAATACAACACTATTACGAAGGACAACGTCACTTTCGATATATTTATAGCCTATAAACTTAGGCTTATCGAACGGCGAAACTTGCTATTTTCGGAAAGTCCGGAAGGAGAGGGAAATATCACGCCTTAGGAGCACATTGACACTAGTTTGGAGCAATTCTGCTTACCTTGGTCAGATGGCTCGACGATTAGGTAAAGCACATTTAGCGAAACAAAATCCGTAGGAATGCTCCCTGTACTAAATACCTGGTACACAAAGTTAATTGAATTTGGACTACGTTTAGCGGCGTAATCGGACAATAATTTGATTATCCATCTTCGTCTCTCTCGCTTCTCTAACGTTTTAAAATGTAAGAATGATTAATATGAACTTAAAATCCAAGTGGGGCTTTATATACTTGGGACTCTGAATCGACTTATAAATCGCATTCTGAGATACGATTTATAAGAAATAAAGCATTTTGCCTAACGGCTGCAGAGCTTGGCGCTTGTCCAATCTTTCCCGGGCCTTTCTAGCATGTGTGTTTCAAATACTCTTAACCAACACGCGAATTAGGCCATCTATGTGCCGGAAATTTACGAAGTGTAACGACCATATACATGGTGTTATGAAATTTGTGATAGTACATAGTATTTGAAAGTCTTCGATATTGTATGAAAACAATGTTGCTTGTAAGTTCAGCGAAGGGAAGATATATCAAAGGAGACAAAACAAATCATAATTCACTAAAAAGTCCTTCATGTATGAACTCAACAAAATGGTGCGGTGGATGTTCAACAAGTTGATTTTCACGACAATTTGACGAATCATTAAGCCTTTACCAACAGCTCAACATTTTGAAGAGAAGATTCAATATACAAGATTGGAATGCATCGTCTTCGAAAATAAAGTGATGTTTTCATCACGGAGTAAAATACGCGCCACTCTTTTCCTTAGCTTAAGGTTTTGTCCCCTTTGGGTTTTCTGGCAAGATTTTAATGAGGCAACTCTCAATGCGTATTACTAGATATGTGTACTCTTTTTTTCCTTCACTAGGACTTTCCCACGGGGTTTTTTTCTTAGTAAGATTTTAAGAGGGGCATTATCTAATGGATATCAACGGAGAGTGTTGTAAAATATATTAAAAATATATATGTATATTTTATTGTTGTAAGAAGCAAGAACTAGTTATCGGGCTACTTAGAATGTAACCATTAATTACAAAGTTGTTAGACAAATCAAACTTAAATTCATTACTTGGTGTCCAAGAAGTATTCCTTCTATAGCTAGGAGAATGTTTTCATCTATTAGACACACCAAAAAGAGAAGACATAATATGATCTCCCTCTTCTCTCTACAAAGTTTTTGATTTGTTTCTTTTATTTTGTTTGCAATTCTATAACTTTCATAACAACCTTATGAATTTATAGGTACTTTTTAGAAACATACACTAATAATTCTTTTCACATTCTAAAGTAACTTATATTATAGAATAGAGTTTAAAAAATGATCAATTATTTCTTGAATTTTGGAACTAGCAACTATTTTGGAACAACTAGTTTTAGTACCTATTAACTAAAAAGAGCAGAAAAAAATAAATAAGTAGATCAATAATTAGCCTAAATTTAAACAAATTTGATGAATTATAATTTTATGATGGATTAATTTTTATCACTTTCCACTTTAAATTTAAGTAATCATTTAAAATAAGAGTCCCAACCCTCCTCTTATGTTGCTATTAAAATGGGTGACATACTTTCTTTCATTAACTCTTATGTGATCCAACAGGAAATTGCTGATTTCACATACTATAATTAAATTTCTCATAAGCATAATCATGCTGATTAAAGCGTTAACAGATAATTAATTGTTTTACTTGTTTTGTCCGTCATATCTCAAAATATAATAATTAATGATTAGTAATGCGTTAATGTTCATATTAGAAAATACAAGGGTTAGGTATTCTGTCCCTTTCAATTAAAAAATAAAACTATTCATCAATATAATTGATAATTGAAAATACATATTATTTTGTTGGATCCGAGTTAAGTATGGAGAAAATGTTGTGAAAACGTATTATTATAACAAGTCTACATGATATTATGTCGAGAGAGTATTGTTAAAGTTTCTATAATTATCAGATACCCGAATAAAAAATAAAAAAATACATATTATCTCAAGATTATTAAAAAAATAAAATTAAAAGTTCATATATATATATACACACATTTGATGCAAACACTAAATGTAAGTAGAATTTTTTTGTGTGTGTGTCCTTTATAATTAAGAGTAAAGTTGTGGAGTGTATAATAACTACCGTATAAAATTACCCTAATTTTTAATTCCTTGAAGAATTTCAAAAGTATAATTGTACTCATCCAGTTTAAATTAATTCAATTTGATAAACTAATTTACTAATGAAATAAAAGTAAACAAAACCAAATCATGTGGAGTAATTATTTATATAATCATGCTGAAATTTAATTCTTTTAACTTTCAAGGCCTCTTCAAGAAATGAGAAAAGAGAAATATCGAGTAGTTATGGGTATTTAATTATACTTTAAAGTAATCAAATGCAATAATTGCATGCTTGTTGTTCAATTACTTAAATTTTTTGATAAATCTTTATTTAAATATTTAAATTACGATTTATTTTAATTGAGCATATGAGATTTTAAGCATTTATATTTTCATGTTAATTTGTCTTCTTTTTTTCAAAAACAATTCAATATTACAATTATAATAAAAAAAAAACTACTTTAATTATCTTTAATTTTATATATATATATATATATATATATAAAATTTATGAATTTATAATTATTTGAATTTAATGATTGCATTTCTTTGTTTTATATATATATAAGACTCAATTAAACTAAAGGAGATAATATATTTTATATATGTAATGTAATTAATTAATAGATGCTTGAAAATACATATTTTTTAAAATTTGAAATTAAAAATTTAATATTTGTTTAAAAAATATATAAAATTAAAAAAACAAAAAAAACATGTAATTTAATTAAAATTATAATTTAAATATGTAACTGAAATTTATGGATAAATTTAAAAAGTAAACAATGTATTAAGCCTAAAAAAATGATAACTATTGGGATCATTGATTATGTCATGTGAAAGTGAAGGACAAATAGACAATTCCTGTCCTTGTCACTTAAGAAGATTATAAAAGCTCCTAAGCTACGTCTGTTTTTGATTTTTTTAATATTTTTATTTTTATAAATTTGTTTACTTATTTATTTGTTTGTTTTTGTGTTAGTACACATCATCTCCTTTATCAGTAGATCCTTTATCCAGGAGTGCACTAATTGATACAAATTATAAACTATAAAGGAATTCTTATATATAATATATTCTATGATTGATTTTCGTCTTTATTTGATCAGTCGATTTCACAATTAGATAAATTTATATCATTATACTCCTTGAGTAGAATTTTAACTTAAGCTTATCTTCGCACACCTCTAATAAGCAAACTGAAAATCTTACAATATAGACAGTGAGATAAGGAAATAGCAGGAAATTATTTTTTTGGAGTCATTTATCATTTTTTAAAAAGAAATTCTTATTAAAAATATAAAATTTAAAATTATTTTATAAAAAACTAAAAGTAATCGAAACCGATGGTGCTATCTTTGCGCATGAAAATTCTACTAAGATTATCATTGATATACAATTAAACCTCATTATAGTGGTAGCGTTTATTTGAAATTTTATCGTATTATGGTGAGGTGTTGTATATGTATACTAGCAGTTAATATTTTAGATCTCATTTATCTATTATAAAAAAAAAGTATCACGAAAATCTAATTTAATGATTTTGTGTATCAATAAGAAATATAATAAATAATTTAACCAAAAATTAGAAAAATGTAAGAATATATAAAAAAAAGAGACAAATACTAGTAGCTTTTTCACGTGAAATTCACGACATAACTAGTAGTTCACTATTTTAATTTAATCTTTTTTTAAAAAAAAATTCTTATACTTGAAATTTAATATGTACATGACATAAATAATGATTATCGGAAATATTTTAATATTTATTTATATTACACTCATAATATTATTTGAGTATGACTATTATAGAGAAAAACTTACAAATAGTGCACCGCTATATCGAACAACTATTTATAAGTAGAATGTTGTTATAGAAAAATAAATATAGCATGAAAAATCAATTTTGAAAAAATCAGGCCCAGTATACACCTTTTTTAAAATTTGTGTGAGCATCTTATCCAATAAAGTTTGTGTGAGCATTTATGAAAATAAAGTTTAAATTAGCCCTTAAACTTTGTGAAAAAATTTAAATCCCTCCCTTAATAGTTGAGGTCAAGAACAAATCCTATCATTATAAGATTGGCTAAGACATGTACCATCATTTACTGAACGAAAATTTTGCAACACATGAGATTTTTACAATGAATAGATCAAAGTTGTCCTAGAACTATGTGGAATTAATAATCTATATTTACTCATGAACTTTGCAGAATTCTTGCTTAAATTTCAATTTTCTTCTTACTGTATCATCATCATCATAACAATTAATTTCTTCACTCTTAAAAACATCATTTTAAATAATATTACTATTAATCTGTCACTGCTTCGCTTCGACTGACACTCACATAAAGAATACACAAAAAATTCTACAAAAATCACTCATTCATACAGTCTACCTCCCACTTTTATCTTTTATCATTTATCTCCTTCATCATTTTATCTTTGTTGTAAATTATTGGCCCTCAGCCATTTAGTCCCTTTTTGATAATATAAAGTATTGCTACAATTGATTTAGAAGCTAAATAGCCCACATACCTGAGTTGGTACAACTAACATTAAGCGGTAGTGTACCATGTGAAATTTTATCATCTGCTATAAATGATTTTAGAAAAATTGGAAATAAGGATTCACTATCAATAAGTTTTCAAGGTGAAAATCAAATTTGATTGTGCAGTAATCAATTCTCAACCAAATTGAAACAAATAGTTTAACAATGATAAAAATGTTAGACATATTAAATTGAGAAAGTTCCGGAGCAATATATTCTATAAGGTGTGAGAAAAAAGTTCACTACTATATATAATACAAATAGTTGTAAGGAAGTAAATGTTAGACTTGTAGTATATAATATATATTAAAATCAGACTTGACATATGGGTGAGTCAGAAGGAAGCAACGTGGCAAGAGAGACAGGTTACGAAACGAGTCAGTGGAAGTAACTTTAGAAGAGAGACTGGGGGAAAGTGGCTCCGTTCAGAAAATGTTCGGTGTTATCATTGGTGACCAATATTACGATAAGAGCTCATCTAGCTTCGAAAATGTAGGATCGGGTACAAGAAAGAGATCAGATTAGAGTTGTTTCAAAACTCAGCCGTTATACAAGTTTTCAAGATTGTCATCGACCGTTATTCAATGATGATAATAGACAATTAGTGGGCTACGTATATGAGGGCACAACACGTGAATCTTGTCCTTGTTATTGTTTATAAATAGTGTCTTACTTTGTTGTTAGAAGATTTGAATTTTGATATTCTAAAACATTCAACACTACAAACTGTGAAGTTTCGCCAAACGCACTACCGGTCCATGGTGGTTTAAAATGATCCTTTTACAGAGTTCATGTTGAAGAATCACATCAGGAGCTGAATAATCCCTAAGTATTAAATTCAAGTTCCACATTAGTTTAATAAATTGTTTACTTGACTTGTTTCCTTACCAATTTAACTCATTGTAATCTCGTATACGATCGGTCAAATCCACAAATCCTTAAATCACCTTATAAATTCAACTACATGCGTTTCAAAGGATAAACACTAATGTTAGGTCCAAAATAGGAGAAGACCTAATTAACACCAAGACTCCAAAAAACTATGTTGGGAATATGATTTCTAAATTTTCAAAAAAAACCAAGAAGGCGGTGATGAAAGAGACGAATAAAATCTCGAACACAAACATCCACTTTGACAAAATCAAAATGTTTTATTCTTATCTTCCTTCAGCAATCACAGTGCGTTTGATCCCCTTACTATTTCCCAATGGAGTCATTTATTTAATCAACGATGGAAATGATTCTAGTAACTTCCAATTATCATGTGTATACAGGACAACTCATTTTTATTATTTCTTTTTTTCCTTTCTTTTATAGAAGTTTATTAGGATAGTTATGACCATTTTTCAATAACATATTGGCCAGTGTATAAAGCGGTAGGGGTAGAAGAATTTCATTATGATGTATAAATACATGTACAAATTATCAATGAAGATACCTGAGAGAAAATTTATGAATTCCATTTCAATTTCTTTCCTAATATGAGCCTCAGAACTTTAAATGGAAAAGTTATTTTTTGTTTCTCTTCATTCTTCTCCTAACATCATGAATGAAGTAACCCCTACTAGATATGATGATATTAATCCTACACCAGCTGCATAGGCCCCGGCGAAAAGGAATCAATCAATCACTCTCACCCCTTTTACCTCCATCAACCCGGACTCACCAGGGATCTAACTTAGTGAGCTCTATATTCAATGGTACGAGAGGTATGGGGGATGGAGAAGAATTATTCTAATAGTCTTGTCTGCTAAAGCAAAGTAGGATTTATTGATGGCTCCATCCTCTTCACCACATAATTCTCTAGATCTTCTTAAAGTTTGGACCGGGAATTAGTGCCCAGCACTTCAGATTCATCCTCCTGGCTCTTAATTCCCTCCTCCGAGGACATCACTGAGAGTGTCTTGTACTCAAGAACAACTAAGGAAATATGAATTAATTTGAAGAAAGGTTTGGGCAGAGTAATGGTCCTCAACTCTATCATCTGCAAAAACAAATCAATACAGATAGTTCAAGGAAATCTTGATGTAACAGTTACTATACAAAAACTCAAACGTTTATGGGATGAATTAGATAGTTTGGATATAACTACGGCCTTTTGCGGTTATGCTTTGTTTTTGCGGTGGTAAGGTGAAAAACACTAAATCACTTGAGGATGTGGGCTTGTCGGTTCATATGGGACTTAATGATGCCTACTCGAGTAAATTAATTTATACTCATGTTATCTACTTTGCCTTCCTAAACCATATATTCCTTACTCGTGGAGATGAGGAAGCAAAGAGAGGTTCAAAGTCATAACAAGCAGCTGATGCGGCTCTTTAGAAACTACAAGGCAATCGAAATACAACTATGAAAAGACAAGTTTCCGGAGGCAAGGAAGAACAACTTGTACTACACTTATTGCAAGAAGACAAATCATGTTAATAAAAGATTGTCACAGATTGATAGGCTATCCCCAGATTTAAGTTTACTAAAATAAAAGCTTACTCTTAGTGTAAAAGCCAATGTTGTGATTGCACTGGGGAACCATTGCAATCTATTGTTGTTGGAGATAGACTTATCACTCGAATCAGTATAATACGCTTTGTCGGATGTACCAGCAAGGGCAAAAGCTCAATCAAGGTGATTAAGCTCCCGAGGACATAGTTTCACATAATATGGTATAAACACTTCACCTTTGCAAATCATTCATTGGTCGCCTTAATTCCATTTCACTGAATCCTCGGCTTGAGACTTACAGGTATACAAAACCTTTGAATCAGGTGCTTCTATTCAATATAGAGAATCTCCCTAAACCCTTTTCTGTTAATCTGCCCTAATTCTCTTGGTATTAGTCTTTCAATCTAAATCCTGCTACTATTGTCCGACTACCATTCACAATGTGCTTTTCATACCTAGTTTTAAATATAACCTTCTCTCATTTAACAAACTATCGATCAATTTAATTGTTTTATTTTTTACATCTTTTGGTGCTGTGATGCAGACCCTTCAATGAAAGAGATGCTTGGTGCTTGGTAAAGTTCACCATGGTCTCTATCTTCTGCTATTTGAATTCAATCAAGTAATTTCTAGAGTTGTTTACAAGATTATCTAAGGATTCCTAGTTCTTCTCCTTATGTCCAGGTTATCCGGTGATGAAAAGTTTTTCTAATTCATTTTTTCCTTCTTAATTCACTCAAATGATGTATGCCTCTGGCACAATAGATTAGGGCATATACCCATTTCTAATATGAACGTTTTCCTTATCATTTACTTTTAATCATCCTTGTGATATTTGTGTGCTAAGGCTAGGCAGCCTAAAAGTTTGCCTTTTGTTTCCGAGTACTAAGTCTTCTAGACAGATTTTGATCATCCATATAGACACTTGGGGTCCATAGCAAAATGGAAACTCGCGATGGTTTTAAGTACTTTCTAACAATGATTTGATGATCATAGTAGAAATTCTGGACTTATCTTCCACTTATCAAGCTATCTGCTTTCCTATTCTCAAGTAGTTTCTTGCCATAATTGAAAGACAATTTCGGACCAAAGTTTAAGTAATTCAGGCACGACAATGCACTAGAACTGGGCAGCAGTCTTTTTCTACATCTGATTTTCTATCTTCATAGGGCATTTTACACCAAACTACTTGTGTTTTCACCCCTCCGACAAAATGGGATTGTTGAAAGGAAATATAGGCATCTTCTTGAAACGTAGGCACTCCTTTATCGGTCAATTGCCTATTAAATTGCAGAGATGCCCCTTACAACTTCACTTTTACATTCTTAATAAGTAGATTTTCTTCTAAAGTTCTTAAACTCAAAACACCTTATGAGATTTTGTTTGGAACACCTCCTTCATACTCTACTCTAAGGAGTTTTGGTTGCCTTTGTTATGCATCTTCTTCACCTATACATAGATCTAAAATGGACACTAAATCCATTAAGTGTGTCTTCTTGGGATACCCCTTTGGAAAAAGGGCTACAAGTTGCTTGATCTAACCTCACATGCTGTTTTGTGTCTAGGGATGTTTGTGTCCTATGAACAACATTTTCCTTTCTCCTCATATCGTCTCTCAGCCCTATAGTTTCACGCTCCTTCACCCTCATCATATATTCCCAACTACTACTACTCACTCTTTCCTACCTATGATTCGGTTCTAATCTTTTCATCTTCCCTATTTCTCCTGATCCTACATCTCCTTTACCACATTCTGTTTCTACACCTACTGTTTTACCCTCCCCAGCGATTTCCCTTCCTCTCTATTTCTACTCCTATACCTCTTGTCCTTAGAAGATCAGCTCGGGCTCATCACCTCCCTCACTACCTACAGGACAATGCTTGTAACTCTGTAATTGCTCCTCTCCTCCCTTACTGTTTTTGCATCTCCGGTTTCTCCCTCTACTCTCTCTTTTCTACTTTATCTCCCTTCCGTCGGTCCACTTGAAGTGTTTCTAGTATCTCTGAACCTACTTCTTTTTCTCAAGCCTCTTTACCACCTGGATTAGGCGGGGAAGCTATGTCTAAGGAGTTTGAGGCTTTAGAGTCAAATAACACCTGGGAAGTCGTGCAATTTCCCAAAAGCAAAACTGTCTTACCTGCTAAATGGGTTTATAATAAGTATCTACTAGATGGTACTATTGATGAACTCAAGGCTCGTTTGGTTGTTAGGGGTGACATTCGTGTGAAGGGATTGATTTCTTGAAACTTTTAGCCCGTTGTTAAAATGACTACTGTCGTTGTTTATGCTCATGTAGTTAAGAAGAATTGAGCTTTATCTCAATTTGACGTTCATAACGCCTTCCTACACGGGGATTTGCGGGGCGAGGTCTACATGAGGTTTTCACCGGGCATGAATCCGCCTTCACCTACTCCTTGTTTGCAAACTCAAGAAATATCTTTACGGTTTGAGGCAAGCCTCGCGCCAATGGTATGCTAGGCTCACATTAGCCCTCAATTTCAAGGGGTTACCTTCACTCCTCAATGATTATTCCCTCTTTTTTAAGGTCTCGAAATGGGTTGATTACTATCGCTGGCGTCTAAGTTGACGATATTTGATCTGCGGTGATGACCCTGCGAGTTAGTCTCTTTCAAATCTTTCCTACATTCTGAATTTCGTATTAAAGATTTAGAGAGTGCTCATTGTTGCCCAGGGGATGAGTTACTTCGGGAGCCTTATGATTTGATTTTAGTCAACGAAAATTTACCTTGGACTTACTTGTTGAAGTTTGCTTGTTACGTCTTGAAACTTGACCTTTTCACCTGGATCCTTATCATAAACTTCTACGGGTAAATGAGGGTGTTTTGGTTCCTGATGCAACTCAACATCGTCGTCTCATCGACAAATTGAACTTTCTCACTCATACTAGGCGGACATTTCCTTCGCCGTCCAAAATTCCCAAATTAGGTTTATGTAATCCCCACTGCCGACCTCATTTTGATGTTTTGCATTTCGGGTCCTGCGATATCTTCTTAATGACCCTAGCATGGGGATTTTCTTCTTCTCTACTTCACCTACTTTGGATTACTTCCTTTTTTGTGACTCTTGTGGGGGTTTTGTGTGGATTCCATATCTGGGTGGAGATGGTTTCTTTATTACACTCGGTGGTGCTCCTATTTCATGGAAGTCAAAAAGCAAAAACTTTAATTTCTCTTTCGTCGGCTGAAGTGAATACCGGTCCATGTGTCGTGTAGTGGCTGAAATCACTTGGGTACAGTTCGTTGCTTACGGATCTTGGTACTCCACCTTCTCCCTTTTCCTCTCTGCTCGACGGTCGGGCGGCGATTCCACTGTCGCCAAAAACTCCGTATTTCATGAACGCACAAAGCATGTGGACATTGATTGTCGGCTGGCACCAACAGTATGTTGCTGGACTGATTTCCCTCTTTTTCGTTCCCTGCGGAAACAGAGTTCTTTGATGTCTTCACAAAGCCCCTTTACGGTCTATTCATGCGTTACGCCCAGACAGGCTAGGGGGTTCACCACCCTCCATCTTGAGGGGGTGGAAGAGGCAGGGTGTTAAGAATATGATTTCCTAAATTTCCAAAGCCAGAAAAGTAGTGATAGAAATGAATAAAAATCTCGGACACGAACATCACTTTGACAAAATCAAAAGTATTTTATTCTTATCTTCCTTCAGCAATCACAGTAGTTGATCTCTACTACTCAACTCACAATTAGAGCCATTTATTTAATCATAGGTAAATGATTCACAAGTAGCTGATACCATGTGTATAGAACAACTATTTTTTATTATTTCTTTTTTATTTTCTTTTATAAAAGTTTATTAGGATAGTTATGACCATTTTCAACATAACATAGTGGCAAATTCATATGAGCGATGCATTAGTCGAAGAATTTCATTACGTGTATATCCCATGGCCTACAAATTATCAATGAAGATACACAGAGAAAATTCTTGAATTCCATTTTTCAAATTCCTTTCCCTAACAAACTACCCTCCAACATCCCTCTTGTAATATAGTAATATCCATATATTAGTATATTTTCCCTTGAATTAACATTAGGAGGAGAGAGAACCAAGCGGTTTAAGAAGTTTGAGTTAGTATAGTTCAGATTGGGTGCATGTATAGCTTTATTTTTTAACCAAGTTCATGTATCACTATTCTATTATTATTTTGACACAGTTATCTGCTTCTTGCCATCTGAGGATATTGGCGTTATCAATATAAAATCAAGCGCAATTATTAATTCGAGTATGATCTCTTGGCCTTTACATCTTACATGAACATAAAAATTATAGAGTTAATCAGGATGTAGTTCTCAACATTTTCACCCCAATGAACAGATGAGCCTAAGGCCGAATTGTAAATGGTTTGAATATTAATGAATATCTTTGATGAAGAATAAAAAACGTAAAAAGTAATTTTTATAAATAGCACTATATAATAAAATAATTACACAAAATATCATATTTTATCTTAATTACATAAAGTAGCATTTAAAAAAAATAATTCTGGATACAAATTAATGATAACCTTGAGTATTGTATCAAAAATTCAAACCCTTAATTTCCTCCTATAATGACACTAGTTAATATCTATTAAATAAACTTGCATATTTAATGGGGAGTAAATCTCTCTCTTTTTGATCTCAGATTTTCACCATATATAGGAAGTTTAAAAAATTAATCTATATCAGATCAAAAATTTCAAAAAATCCACCCCAGAATCTCATAGAGTTTTCTTTTTATTTGGGTGTATCATTGTTCTGAAGTTAAGTAAAAATTGATACTTATGCATGTATTAAAAATATTGAAAGATATCTTGCGGTATGTTTCATATGCTCCACAGTATCATTAGTAGCTTACCAACTGCCATTTTTCAAAAAATTGATATAGATATCTTGTTATAATGTGTTCAATGTATATATGTATCGAAGTAAATTAAAAGCAGTTCTTTATTACATCATTTTATTATCGATTGATACATTTTAGTATTGTATCATTAATGAAAATGATATTGTTCAAGTAATTGGTTGTATCAAAAAAAAAAGGAAAGAAATGATATATTGTATCATTAATATGAAAATAATTTTATTTAAAGTAGTTAGTTGTATTAAAAAAAAAAAATGCCGTTACTCGTAGACAAGCAGTACACCTTAATACTGTACCATACTCAATATATATATATATCATAAATAAATTAAAACTGACAACTTTGTATCAGGTCTATTGCTCCGATTGATACATTTTAGTAATGTATCATTAATATGAAAATGATATTGTTCAATTAAGTTAGTTGTATCCAACGAAAAAGAAAGGAGAATAGTAATCTCGCCCATATCACATTAATATGAAAATAATGATATTGTTTAAGTAGTTGGTTGTATAAAGAAAATGCAGTGCGATTATTCTTGAGACGAGCAGTTTACAACAATACAATTATAATGTGCTTTCCAGTAGCCATATATGTATCGAAATAAATTAAAAAGCAGTTATTTTCATATCGATCTATTATCAATTAATTACATTTTAGTATTTGTATAATTAATATGAAAACAATATTATTCAAGTATTTGATTGTATCAAAAAAAAGAAAGAAGATAACATTATATTGTATCATTAATATGAAAGCGATATTGTTCAAGTAGTTGGTTGTATCAAAATATCGTCGTACTCCGCAGGCAAACGAAGTACGCAAATCTCTTCACCATTGGGCATTCAATCCCTTAGAAGTCCTTCAAGCTTAAATTCCATGACCTCAAATGACATCTCTCCCCTTTCAACTCAAGTACGTAAATAATATTGCCATGGTGAGAGAGAGAGAGATTTCGATTAATCCATATCAGATAAAAAAAACTTTAAAAAAATCGTAGATATTTTCTTTGATAAAGATAATCGAAGAAAAAATCTTGGGGATTGAAAGAGAAAACTAGGGCGATTGAGTTTTGGGCGGTTACAACGCGAGAAAAAAAAGGGTGTAATTGGAGAAGAACGCAATAAGTTGGAAAGAGAATATAAGAGAATTGATACAAAGTAATTTGGTACTTTCTATAAATATTTTGCTATTTTTATAATTTTTAATAGATTTATTAATTATGTAAATAGCTAATTAGAATTTAACTTAGTTATGTAATTTTGTCAACGTAAAAATCCAGTCAAAAACCATCAGAAACCCTTAGACTTAGCCTCTAAACCATGACATATTGAACAGATATGGGCTAAACTGAAATGTAAATGGTTCACAAACCCATGCAATTGTTACTCTTCTATATTGTTGACTGGGCGGGTACTTCTGAGACTTTACCGTATGTATATTGGAAGTTGTTAATAGGAACTAAATGAACTATGTGTGTATATATATAATCCCATAAAATATTCTGTATATCTTCTTATATAAGTATAACTTAAATTTAAATAGGCGCCACTATTTATAGAAATTTAACTAAATTATATTAAACCAATGAAATAATTTACCTGAATCTATTGTATATCGTCCAATTACAATATTCTACCCATACACCATATTATATTGTTATTTGGCAACTAATAATTCACCATATTAAGAAGAAATTCTTCTACGATCTTATTATATATATGTCATATCATTTACAATTTCGAGGCTTACGAATCAGAGTCAGTGTTTTTTCTTAATAGCCTCACCTGACTTATTAATTCACATTGGGCCTTTTCAAGCTCTAGAGATAGTTCTGGTTATGGCTTCCGAAACTTTATTTATTCTTTTTTTAACAAACTTGACATCTTCTTGACAAAAACACCTTAACTTCACGTGATATTTGACTTCCGTCACACTGTTCAGTACAGTTTACCCCCGTACATCCATACCATGTGTTACTAGCTTTACGTTTCATTTTCATTCTTGTTACCTTAAACGTCAACAACATTTTCTTCTATATACATTGGGTGC
The DNA here is from genome assembly GCA_018107945.1 of Datura stramonium. NCBI lineage: Eukaryota > Viridiplantae > Streptophyta > Magnoliopsida > Solanales > Solanaceae > Datura > Datura stramonium. The sequence continues at coordinate 192,123 of JACEIK010000068.1, read as the reverse complement.
TCCACACATTAAAACAACAACTTCTCTTTTTCCTTTTCTGAAAAGATTGTTTACATTATCCTTTCTCAAAGAGAATTGTGTTTTCAAAGAATGAAAGTCAATATTATAATTGAGCCAAAAAAGTAAAAGTTCGAGGTGTGTAGGCATGTGACTTAGTTAAATGTCATTTAGAGTCGAGTGAATACTTTTTGAATGATTTTTAGGCACAATTATGCCAATATTGTCAAATGGTGTTATTAGGAAAATGAAGAAAAATCTTTAGAATTATACCTGTCATGAAATATATTCTCCTTGTTCTATTTTAATTGCTAGGTATACTAAAAATAGTTGTTTCAAAATATTTACTAGTTTCAAAATTTAAGAGATAATTGATCATGTTATTTTAGTTCAACTGCTTAGTACTTGAAAGTCATTCCTAAAATGTGAAAAAAATTATTATTATATATTTTCAAAAATTAATAGGGTTATAAAATGCTTAGCCAATTCCACCACGTCTAACTAAAAAATCCTTTCTTCTTCCAGCTCTGCTCGCGGAAGCCGAATAAGTATAAATCTTTCTAAATATCATGAGAATATCCTTCGCCTCGGTGTAAATATTCAAGAATGTTATTTTTATAAGTCTAAGATCTACACTAATTATAAAATATTTAAAAAACGAACATACACATAAAAAATTTTAAAATACAAAAAATTATATATATATATATATTTATTTATTTTTATTCCCTTTAATTCGCTATGGATAGTGATATAGTGTTTTATTTTTAATGCAAGCAATATAGAAATCAATCCAATGGATATTGGTTCCATTCCTCTCTTCAAATTTTTCTCTCCCATTTATTCGATTCCATAATCCTTTCCATATCTTCTATAAGTATCTGTTAAGAGAATTTATCAATATTTAATCAACACTAAATTTTTGCAAGACACTATACTAAAGAAAAAAATCTTTAAAAATCATGTCTCTAACATGTTGCTCAATACCCTCCAACTAATTAACAATATATTTTTTTAATGTTTATTCTTCAAATAAGAGTAGCAACAATTTTCGCTGCATAACAACATAAATTCGAATGCACGTATGACCAACGTTCTTAATAAAATTTTCTCCATACCCTTGGAATTGATAATTAAACAAGGAGTGGGTTCACTTCTCTTGTTCCCCCCAATGACTACGTTCTTTCATTACAAGTTGAATAATACTTCACTTGTGTTAAATAAAGGGTAGTGACGACTAGTGAGCTCCATTGCTCTTATTTTGTGTATATATCTTCTTTACACGTTGGATTTCTCTCACGCCCACTTTTTGCACTTTTCAAATATGGTGGTTCAACAAAGAACCAAGGAAATTACAAAGAATTGAAAACAAATGGTTTGCTGATCATGCTGGTGGTAGCAGTTAGGTATAGCAATACAACTTTCTTAGTAGGATGGTTGACTATGTCAAATAACAGATCAAAAGAAAACTTTACTTCTATTTCAACTAAAAATATATTTAATTTAAAGGATTAAAACCTTTTATTTGCTGAATTATATTTTTATTGCCTCCTAATGTGGGTTTAATTTTAATTTTTTTTATGGGTCCAACATGTGAACTTTTTGATAATACGTAGTGGTGGTCGATCAGGGACCTTTATCTACTCTAATGTCATGTTAAATTATGTGATCATCTCGCTCAAAAGTCAAAGCTTCGCTTGTTTGAGAGAACATACTTTTATTGCTTAATTCTGGCCAATCAACAAATATAATGTTTGAATCAAAACTATTACATTTGACGGGCCGTATTAGGCGTAAGCTTCGTAGTTGACTGATCTCACTTCTTATGTAACGACAATCATCTGTAATTATTTTTAGAAGAGTTAATATACTTAAACATATATATATAATTTTCTTATTTTTTACATTATTGGTATCGTAGAAGAATTAAATTCTAAAAAAGAAATGATTTCCAACGTAAGTAACTTAACTACAAATGACATGCATGCGTACACTGTCACACGAGAACAACTAAAGGACAGCTTATTTCCCGACGATGGCTTTGGCTCTATTAGTTTAATTAATAATAATAAAACACATGAATTATGATCTCAACGAAGCTCTTATAAGATAATTAAGGTGGATTTGTACCTAATCTTGGTCGATTAATCAGAATTCAGAAATATTGCAAGTAGACAATCTTACACAAATTTGTTATTAAAAAAAAACAAGTGTGCATGCATCAACCAGCAATACATAATATTAGACTTATCCGTACTTTTTAAAATTTTCACCTATTCTGTCTTACACTATCAAGTCGTACTATTCATATGGCAGCTTCGTCGAAAATTTAAAATTAAATTTTTAAGTCAATTTTGAACCTTCTACATCACTGAATAAATTTTACTTTTATGTTGAGGAGATTTAAAATCTATATATACATAAGAAATAAAAAAAAAATACCTTGTATATACTTAATTTTTTTCTAGGAGGTCTAGGTGAACCCTGCTCCTCCTGATCTTCTCAAGGGTGATAAAATCATGATCTATCTAACCTACTTGGATTTGGTAGTTGATGATTTGTTTATTTTATTAACTCATTTATTTTAATCCACTTGTTCATCCATTTAAAATCGGGTTAGTATACAATCTCCAGTTGGCCCATGCATAAGAAACTTTGTCCTAAATATTTCTTAAAAGATATTTTTAATTTGATATAAAAAAAATAAAAAAAATAAAAAAAATAAAAAAAATAAAAAAAATAAAAAAAATAAAAAAAATAAAAAAAATAAAAAAAATAAAAAAAATAAAATAAATAACAAATTTTATATTATTTTTGTATTAAAAATTAGCGGATTAAATCATAATTCTATTTTAACTTATTTCAATCCAATTCATTTTAATCTAATTATTCGCCTATTTATTATGTCGTACTTCTACATCTATGATAAAAATTAGTTCGCAAAATGCCACGTTTAATACCTGATGGTATTGCTATCTTCTTATGATGAATATTATGACAATCATGCACATGTATTGTATTCATTTTCAAAGAGCTCACCGGCCTCCATTTTTAATTTGTTTATGTAAATTAAGTTATTGCATATATTAATTAATTGTTTTTTGTTAATTTGCATTTGCGGAAGCACGCTAAAAAATAATCATACTTGTACAAAATCTCCGAGCAATCATATACCATCGCACATATCATATAAAATCGGGTGGCATGTCAAAAAACTGTAATATCTTTTAGATTTTCATGGTTTTAATAAGCGTTCTGCTCTAGTGAGAAAATATTAAATGGCTGTTTTCACAAATATTATGAGCTGAATTGGTGAAAGAAAAAATAATATTTTCGCATGAAAAAAATGAAAGTTCTACTCAACTGTTTAGTGAGAATCTATTTAAATGCCATAAATTTTAGAGTGAATTAATTCGATAAAAATGATGAAAAAATGCTACATTTGTGCTCACGTTGTGAACAGCCATATTGATTTTGCTCTCCACATATGTGTAGCCTCAGATCGACTGATCACATTGATTAGTTAAAATAGATACTGCTGATGCTTCAAATACTCATAATCACTATCAAGCCCGAACTCTGATCTTGATATTTGTATATTCCCAAATGAATAGAGATCCTTTCTATACTTGGTAGCTTTTTAGTATATACAATGAAATAATAATGGAAATAATTTTGTTATTTGTTCTGATAACACAATAGCAGCACCTCACGTTTTTGACTCTTTCCCCATTAGCTCCCACAAGATGAATGGTATAAATAGTTGGTCACTGTCACTTCTGATTGAACTCATGTAATTATTCCCTCAGAAAGTGTCATGTGCAAATGATGATGCAATCAATTAAACATTAGTATTATGGTGTTGTCGTTTGGTTCATAAGATGGATTAATTTTGAGATTAAATTATAATTTATGTGATTAAAAGTATAATTAATTTCAAATAAAACTAAACCTTAAATTTAGTGTAATTTTTATTCCTAGGTGTGATGAATTAATTGCTAGACTATAATTTTGAGATAATTTATCAAATAAACTACAGATAATCCCTTGTATTTCTTCGTCTAGAAATAATTTGCTAGAGTCAAATTACATAAGAATTTTAGCTTCTATAAATATATTATTCTGTCATGTTAATTCAAAAATATTATAATTTATTGTACCTTTTTTTTATAATTTATAAATATTTAAATTATTTTTTTAATTTTTTAAAATACTAAATTAATTTCAATTTAATTTTAAGGGAATTTATTAAATTGAAAAAACATAATAAGAAAATAGATTTGAGACATAAATAATAGATGATATACTTCTCGATTATATCAACCTCACTTTTTTAAGAATTTATTTTGGCATATATTTATTTGAAAGTCTTCTAGTGCTTTCGGCTGATTTCCTCTCCCTCCCTTCTTTGATTTATTTAAGAAAATCGCAGTATTGTAGGTGGAACAACGAATGAACAAATTTCATACATAAGGACCGTTTGGAAAATATTTTTAAGAAAATAGAATTATTATTTTTATTTTATTTTTGTGTTTGATATGTAAATAATAATAAAAATGATCTAATATATTCGATTAAGTGGGTGAGGATCATGAAGTCTCGGGGTTTCAACCTCAACCAAAGAAAAAAAAAAATATTAGGTAATTTCTTCTCATCGGCGAGTAGGGTGTGGTGGGTGGATAAGTGGAATAGTCGTGGAGGTAGGAGAAGACAAATCCCACGGTTGTTTTCTCTACATTTAATAAGAAAAATGTACTTAACTATTATGAAGGCTATTTTTCAAAAAAAAATTAAAAATTTTAACCAATCAAAATTCAAACACAAAATAATTAAAAATATTTTTAAATTGCTAATTTTATTTTATTTTGTAATTTCAAATTTGTCATCCTTATTCAATTGTGGCTCTATAGAGTAAGAAGCAAAAAGAACTTTTCATAGTAACTCCTTGCTAGTACTTTTTCTTGTTGATGATTTTTATGATTTTTCAAAAGGCCACAAAACATATTGTCTAGTATGTATAACATTAATTGGCAAAAATAAAATAAAATAAAATCGTTAAACTTTTAATTACAATTTCCCATTTACAGGTAACTTTTTGGTACACCTAATATTATTGACCTGTAATTATAATAGTTGCAAAATCTCTTGTATAATAAATTCATTCATTTCGTGTTATTATCTGAAATTATACAATTATTATTTAATTATTTTTATTTTTCTTATATTTGCGATCATATAATAAATTCATATCAAACATGCTTTTATTAATGTTGTTAGATGAAACTAAAGGGTAAAAGCTACATAATATAAAGGTATATTGGGATACTCTTGAATGATGTAATGCCATTTGATAAAATATGTGAGATTTGATTCAAAGTGGATAATATCATATCTTGCAATGAGTATTTGAATTGACTTAAAAAATAATAATTGGTATGGTTTAACGAGATGGATGTGCAAATAGTGAAGTGATAACGTGGACTCCATTTAGTACTATACCTATACTATACCAAAATAGTTTATAGATACACAAGCAGAAGATGAAACTAGAGAAAATTGAGTGGGAGGTAATACGCCAAGTCTTGGAAATTAAAAATGATGAGCATTGACTTGGTCAACTATCAATTTTTTAGTTAAAATGATTATATTATATTACTAACTTTGGTAGAAGTAGAACCATTGTTATGGTTGTATATTACAGGCCGAGTTACCAAAAACAAGCTAACTTATTACATGACCTAGAGATAATCTTAAATAGATACTATTTCCGTCTTGATCAGTTTAAACTTCCTTTTGCTATTTTAGATGGCATTAGAGAATCGACATCGGCCACATAGTGCGGTTGTTGGCTTTGGAACCTTGTCTTGCCAAAGTCTGCCACTTTGTTTGCTTCCTGGAAGCTATGTCGCAGAGAATGGATTCCCCAACTTCCTCAATAGAGACCTATAGGAATCAACAGTAGATTTAAAAATTGGTTGAATATTATTAATATTTTCAAGTACTTCCTTAGAATCAATCTCTACTTCCACCGGGAAATACTTTAAGAAGTATAAGCTAATTGTGAACCATATTCGATTGCTTCTAGTTCGATATAGATGTGATTGGTTGCATTGCTTTTTTGGGAAAAATCGACTTTCCAAACCCCATGAAATCTCGAATAACCCACTCCCTATACCACATGTATTCTTCTCATTTGGTAAGCACTGTCTATGTTAAGCTTAAAAACATTGTGAGGAGGAGGAATCCATTTGATGTTAATCTTTTCCGTAGCGCTATGGTCATTGTTTTTGTCGGTACGTATGAATTCCAAGGTTTTATCAATCACTCTATTGATTGGCAGGAATCTTTGCTTATTTTTGAAAACATTGTCATTACGGTTAAGCCACGGGTTCCAAGCGCAAGGAAAGTCTATCAATTAAAGAATGAATGTTTAGATTGGGGAAAGCATTGAGTCCGAACAATAAGCCAACCATTTTGTCCACTGGAGTAGTAAGTCAATCTTGGTCTAAGATCAATCCAAATTTTTTTGGCTATATAGCAATTGAAAAACATGTGGTGGATGTTCTCCTCGTCCTATATTTACAAAGTTTGTCAAAATGGGGTCGTTTGAGACACCTATCTTGTGTAAGTAATTTGCCATGGGGGTTTAGCATTCGAGCATAGCAGGAGAAACTTCCAATTTTGTTGGGGAGTTCGGTTCTCGAATCCATGCATAAGAATTAGGTATTTGATTGAGAGGAGTGAATGAGATTGCTCGCAATTGGTCGTATAGGTTCCATTCTTATTAATAGCACGTATGGATTGTCGACGGTGAAGCATCATTGTTGAGGCTAACTTGAAAAGAGCTTTAGTAATAATATCATGTGAATAGCAGTATTAGGCTCTCCCAATTCACATCTTGTCCATCAAAGATTGAAAGATGGATTCATTCTTCTCCTTGTTTAAGGGATCTTGAATAAAGTATCGAGAGGTGTTGTATTGGGGATTCAAAATGATGCCACAAAGTAAATTGTAACCATTACACAGATTTAAGCTGTACCTTTAGTGCGAGATTTCTCCACCTATGGCGAGAATATTTTCAAATTCAAGAAAAGGTTTTGGTAGAATAGTTATGGGTACTGTACTTTTTGATTAGCAGATTTGCCCAAAGAGAAGATTACAAGGATTATGAGTGAAGAGTCTCCATGAAGAAGGCTAGTGAGGAGCATTTATTCTTAGTAATGGTGTTTACGGAATACCAAAGTCCCTTGATCTTTAGACAAGGTAATCCTTTCCCAAAATGACGTAATAGTTTTTCTATGATTATTCATGGAACCCGTATAAATTTCTGAATTTGGTCAATTTGGTTCTTGAGGTTGAATAGAGGTTTAAAAAGTATTGCATAACATAGGTAGGCATGCTTTATTAGTGTGCTTTGCAAAGTTAACGACCAGCTTTCGTGAGGTAATAGTTCTCCAACTAGTCAACGGGTTTCATAACATCAATAATGCTAAGAAAATCTTTAGCTTTGAGTTTTGGTTAAATACCAGGGAAGCCAAGATATTTACCAAAGTGAATGGAGGGACAAATGTGAAGGAGAGAGGTAACCAAGTTACGAATGAGTTGTGATCACAATGAGTAGAGAAGGCGCACTTAGATTTTGCGGTATTAATTTTTGCCCGGACATTTGCAAAGGATGATTCAGGCAATGATAGATGGAGTGGATCGATTTGGTGTTAGCTTTAGAGACAAGTAGAGGTCGCGGCGTAGAGATGTGATATCACGGGGTCCATTCTTTTCTAAGTTGAATGGAGTCTCAGTTTAGAATCTAACAGTAATTAATGTAAGTGGAAAGTAGTTCCATACAAAAATAAAAATATAGGAGACATAGGATCTCCTTGTCTTATGCCTCCGGTGGGGGAGAAATAGCTGGTTGCGATCCATTAACTAGGACGGTTATACTCACGGATTGTAAAACAACTCGCAACAAGTTTGGTAATCTTTAAGCGGGAACTTGAAGTAATGGAGAATTATGGTAAATAAAATTTCATTCGATCCGGTCAAAAGCTTTCTCTAAATCTATTTTGAGAAGAAATGTGCCTTTCATGTTGTTTGACTTGTTCAAGTGGAAAATGAGTTGCTTTGCTTATAATGGCATTATCGAGAGGGCCTTCTATCTTTGAGAGAAACTAGTTTGAAAGGGGCCAATAGGCTTATTGAGGTAGGATTTTATACGATTAGCAATTATTTTGGTAATGATTTTGTAAATAGTATTACATAAGCTTATGGGCCAAAAGTTTTCAAATTGTTGGCATTCTTGAATTTAGGGATTAGACAAGGATAGTATTAAGGGATTCCCGAGATAGTATGGGTTTTGAATATTTGGTGACAATATTCAAGAACATATTTTCCTACGATATTCCAGTGATGTTGGAAAAAATGAGGGTGCGAATACATCGGGACCAGGGGTCTTGAAGGTTTGAAAGGAGAAAATGACTTGGATAACCTCAGATCTAGAAGCGCGGTATCTAAAGGTGTGAGATCCAAGGGTAAAACTGTTATGAAGTAATAATATTATTCTTGATACAACTTGTATTATCAGTAGTGATGCAAGACTGAAAGTAATTAGAAGCATATAATAACTTATCACTATCGAGTGATCCATTCGTTATTATCATCTTTAAATAAAGAAATATTATTCTTCTCCTTCTATTAATAACAGAGAGAGATGAAAAATTTTCGGTATTTTCATCCCACTCTCATTAAGCCAAACGATACGGGATCTGTTTTCCAATAATCCTCTTGGTACGGGATGAAGTATTGCTCCCCACCTCATGAGTGAGGGATTTTCTACCGTTTGAAGGAATTGACTAGTCAAGTAGAAAGGAGATTTTTGGATACCATTTAGGCAAGCCAAAATCTTTCTTTTCTTTTGAAAATGTCTCCAAAGGAGTTATTTCTCAAACGGTAACACTGAATTGAAAATGAGATAACATTTGGAAGATCATTATTGGTCCAACTACTACGAACGATATTAGTAAATTCCGAGGTAGTTACGCTCAAATTTCCAACCTAAATGGTTTGGGACGGTTGAGAATATTATTTTTATTCAACGTTATAAGAAGAGGTGTATGGTCGGGAATGAGTCTTTGGAAGATGAGTAATCGAGTGTTGGGAAATGATTCTAGCCAGAGTTATTAGCAAGCATCGATCAAGTCTTTCAAGGATAAGACCCCCATTGCATTTTTCCTATAATTTGACCAAATTAATAGCGATTTCCTTTAAATCCTAAATCAATAAGATTTAAATGTTGATGCAACTTAAAAAAGAAGAGCTTCTATTCTTGTTTTAAAAAGGCGGCCACCACTTATCCTCTTAAGCGGATAATTTCATTAAAATTTCCTGTTACTAGCCATGGACCATCATACGAGTTATTGATTGCTTCAATTTATTCATAAGATTTCTGAAAAACCGAGTCATTACTAGCATAGATTATAGAAAACCACGAGGTTATAGTGCTAGGAAATACACATGTCATATTATGCAACTCTTGTTCCGATTTTTCTAATATGGCTATCAGTGACCATGCTAGAAATCCATAGAGCAATTCCTCCTGATCTACCCTTGACTGTATACAACCAGATCATCAAAACCAAAATCTTTTAAGACTGACGATTTTCCATCTTAGTTCTAGGAGAGCAACCATACAGAGTTATGGAGTGCGGATTAGCTCTAAAATTTGTTTTAAAGTTCTCATTATTAGAACCTCTAGAGGTTCCACTAAAAACTTCGTTGGGCGATTCATGGAGGAAGGCGGAGGGTTCATTGTGGCTGGATTGTCACTAGGATAAACATTCGACCTTGAGTGTTGGAGTCATCACTACGGCGTATTTGGCCAAGTCCTCGTTCACAGCCGGTTAGAGGTCGAAAAGCATTTCACCAGTGCTTTCTGAGGCGAATGTGAATGTATTTTTGTCCTCTTTCTCGGGGAGAAATATCATGAGGGTGCGTTTCTTAGTGTTGAATTTTTGTAAACGAGCCTCTTGTCATGCTGGTTCATGGGAGCAGTTTGAGTTGGAGGAAGGTTTTGGGATTGGGTTGGGAATCAAGATTAGGTTGTCTCTGAAGAACTAGTAAATGTTGTCATGTTTAGAAAATTAGTTGGTTCACTATCTCTTGGGGGTTAAAGAAAGGAGGATGATTCACATTGTTGTTCATGTTCAATTGATGGTTGTAATGGTGTGGGAGATTCCACAAGGTTTGCATTGGGTAGAAGAGAGTATGAGAAACTCCCAGCACTAGAGGATCCAGGACATTTGTCATCCACATATGGTTGGCAAAGTTCTCCAAAGCCAACTTCATCCCTTCTGTTATTAGTCGAGCTAGAAAGTTTGAATTTTGAAGAATTATTATTGTCTCCACCGTGATTTAGTGGAAAGTATGGTACATGCCCTTGTCAGCCCCATCTCCCACCAAGGCGAGGGAGTTAGTGGAGAGAGATGGGTTGGTTGGTCGCGAAGAGAAGAGGGTGCTGAGCAATGTGTGGTAAATTAGGTATGTTGTTCATGGTGGAGAGAAGAGGCGTGGGAGGCAGTAGAGGAAATACCTAAATTTTTTGATGAAGGGGAATGGTAAGGTTCAACATATTTATTATTGGGTGAGTTGATCAGGGAAGATTGAGTTAAGATTGGTGATGATTGAATATCTTTATAGGGGGAAGTAGTATGAATATTAGTGGCTGCATGCAGAGAGGTAGTATTGTAGCTGGTTTCTACTTCCATTCTTTCCCTATAAGATATTGCGTACTAAGTGTCCTACTTTGCCAAGTGTCGAGGTTGCGGGTGGTGCTAGTAATATTAATTTTCAAGGAAGCCCTAGGTTTTGGAGTGGAGTCCTTATTAGTGACATTAGATTAATGAGGGTGATTAGAATTTGCCACATGTGATAGTCTTTGCAAGTTATGTTGTTGCTTAGATTTTGTAACGTTGGGGGAGTTTGATTTAGGTGAAATTAACAATTTGTAATTATAGAAGATTTTCCATCAAAATAAAACGATTTGAAATAGTATCATTATTATGAACATATTCTAGTATCAAAAATTTATGATTAGCGAGAGGATCCTTATCAAATATTGATTGGGAATTGGAACTACTTACCATAACTTGACTAGGATTGAAAGCAGCCTACCATAACTTTACTAGATATGTTGGACGAATCAAATTATACCGTTACTTGAACATATTATTAATTTTCCACCTTTTTTAAACAGGAAGACTAGCGGAGAGGGAGATCTTCTTTCTCTTTCTGTTTGTTTGAATAAGCTTGTCTTCTTTTGAATTTGACTATTTGCCATTCTTCTTCCTTTTGCAATTTTGGATTTATGTAGTATTTGGAGATTTTTGTTTATTGTGTTGTGACTTGGGCATGAGAGCGAGTATGGCCCTAGTCTACCACATATTGTGCATAAATAACCTTCACCTTCGTAGATGATACTTTGTTTATGATTTTCAATCTGGATAGATACTGTGACCGGTTCATCTAGAGGAACCTGAACACATAATCTTACTATACCTTCCTCTTAGTGTGAAGCTCATTACATACATCACATCTTTATAGTATTCCAATGGCATTGTGACTCTCGTGAGGATTACCACTCGTAAAACTCAATTGGAAGTTGAGGTAAGCGTGCTGATGGCCAATCATGGGCTCTGCCTCGAGACGACACGAAGTTTGGCTCCCATCGTTTAGCAGATAAGTGACCGTAGATAAATTATGAATGCATTTGTAGTACATGGTTCATGTTTTCTTACTTTGAGAATTTGACTATGTGATAATCATATCCTAGATAAATAAGGAAAAATTGTTACGTAGGGTTCCATAGTAGTTGAATTTTTTGTTTTAGGTATTGATAAGGGATACGTTTCCTCAGAAGTTTGATGATTATGGAGTATTTCCAAGGGGCATAGAGTCTTTCGTGTTCTTCCTTAAGAAAGGAAAAGGACTTTGCATTTATTACAAGCCGGGAACATAGACTGCTCCTTGGGTATTGAATTCCCACAGAATCGGAGTTGCTTTACCACGTAGTCTATCATTTCCAATTCGGTGGAAGGATGGGCTGGTAGTAAACATTCTTTATATAGCGAGTGGTGAGTTATTTTCGATGTTTTGTTTGGTATTTGGTGGATCTAGGGAGATCAAATGCGGAGGTTTAGGTGGTAGAAGAAAAGATTGATATGGGTTAGTATCGAGACATGATGAGAGAGAAATTTTTAATTGAGAAAATATATATAAACTCTTGGTCAACTATCATTAGCAAAAGTAAAATATAATTAAAGTGATTAAAAATTTTAGGGTGTAAATTAAAATTTGATAACTTATTTTGTTTTGAATAATTGAAAATTTTAATTTTCAAAATTTAAATTTCTCTTCTTTTTTTATCTTTTCATATCACTGCTTCTTTCTTTCCTTCTCTTGTCTAGATTTCTCTCATTTTCTTCTCTTTTTGCTCCTCCTCCTCCTCCTTCTCTTCTTCTTCTTCTTCTTCCTCCTCCGTCTATGTCGTTGTTATCACCACTACCGCTATACATACGCCACCATTGTCGTTGTGTTCATCTTTTTTATTGTGTTATCTTATTCTCTTTTTTATCTTCTTCTATAAGTTTTTGCTCACAGTGCATTGAGTTGGCATCTCCGCAGCCATTGAAAAATTCTGCAAGAAATAGCAATTGCTGGCTTATGCAGCAACTGAATATGTTTTCAATAGTTCTTTTTGCATTTATTTTAGCACATGTTGCATATGTTTTACTTGGATTATTGAATCCATTTGCATCGGTTGTTGCATACATTGTCCCAGCAAAATCGAAATTCTAACTATGCGGCGATAGCGACGACAAATGAAGTGGAGAAGTAGGCGGGTGGAGGTAATGGTAATAGCGATAGAGAAGGAAGGGTAGCGATAATGACGGAGGAGGTGGTGGTGGAGGAGGAGGAAAGGGAGGTAACGATGGGGAGAAGGGGGAGGCGGGGAAGGGGAAGGAGGAGAGAGTGAGTAGATATGGGCGGGAAGGGGGTGAATAGGGGTAGGGAAATAGAGGCTTTGTATAAATAATAGAACTTGGGGTTTTTAAAATTAGTGTCATTAACATTATTCTTAAAATTGTCACCTACACTCAATAATTAAAACTTATGTCATTTTTTTAGTTTTGAAACTTTTTATCACCCTTAATTCACTGGCAAGAAACTAGCCTAACGTGTTGGTTTTTGATGATCATAAATATTTAAATGATGTGGGTGCCACACAACTAATTTCTAGATAATTCATAAGATGATGCTCCATATGAAACTTAATTTGGGGTGAGGGGGTAGGGGTGGGGGTGGGGGTTGCTCTTAGTCATAAGCAGTGGGAGCTTAGTTCAAGGAGAAGATTTATTAATATGGAAAAAAAAATAAATCATATTGATAACTAGAAAAATTAAAATTATATATATATAAGTTGTACGGATATAAATTAGTGTGAAAACTTTTTGAAAACAACGAGGACTTATTCCAAAGTAAACAATATCATACCATATTAAAATTTTATAGTCTAAGCTTGACAACTAAAATGCTTTCATAATTAAAAAATATTTGATAATAGATAGAGTTCCCTCCATACCCCTCTAACCTCAACGCTCCGTCACCTCGCCCACCCCACCACACGCTACCTGACCTTCAACTTTCATTTCATAATATTTCTTTTAAAAATTATATATAAATATTTTAAAATAATATTTTCTTGTTTACCTATGAAAGTACCAAAAATAAGCCCAACTCCAAAAAAAAAAAAAAAACCACCTATTCTTAAGAAAACATTTAATTTTCATTTCCTACTAAAACACACCTAAATCCTTACTACTATTTTGGTAAGTGGGTTCTCCACCAGGTCCACCCAAACTTGCGCCGCCTCGTAACCACATAATGCCCATCTCTACTTTTATTTCTCACGCAGATTCCGGGCACAATAATATAACCTAAAATAAACATGAAAAAAATGTGTGTTCCAAGTCAAATGCTTCAACCTTCTTCTCTTTTTCTTAAAAGGATAACATTTCCACTTTCATGTTGGTTTCATCTATTTATCTTATTTTATGGGCTTCTTGAAGACTTCAACATATATTATACCTCATTACCCCTTTATTTATTTCTAACTCATTCATTGTATACTTAGGTGGAAACAAGTAGTTCAAAGCTTCTTGAAGACTACTACTACTACTACTACTACTTCCCTTTTGTTCATTCAAAATTGTTAATAATTTCAATGGCCAAAATATATCCAGATCAAACACTCAAGAATTCTTCTTCTTCTTCTTCTCCTTCTAATTCTTTTTATTCCTCTCCTTGTTATGTGACATCCACAAGAGAAACATTTTACTATATGGATGAAATCTCTAGTGTTCATGGTAATGGTTGTGCTGTCTTTAATTCTAAATTGTTTTCAGAGTTGACAACTACCAAGAAAGAAATAGCAATCAGAAGTCTTCCTCATGGATCTTTGTGAGACAAATTCTCTTCTCCATTAAAGAGGTAAAAAACCAAAAACTTATACTTAGTGTACTCTTTTCGGTTAGAATTTTCATTAAGAAAATTTAAAATATAAAAAATAAATAAAGTCAGAAAATTAAACATCTATTACGGTAACTTTTATGCAAAAGGAATGAACCACACCCCCGACCACCTAGCTTAATTCGTCCCTGAGATAAAACACTTCATACCAAAGGCGATTTCGTTTTAGGACCAAACATGAGTTAATTAAGTTCTTTTAATTGAAAATTATTGACTTTGGTACTATATCTTTTCCCCAGAAAAACTAAGATTACTTGGTCGGTGGAGTGGATATTTAAATGGTGGTTTAAGGGAAGCCATGTGGTTTCAAGTGAAAAGAAGGTGGAAGTTTTCAAGAGGAGATGTCATTTGTAAAGTGAATTTGGGTGTGTTGGTAATCAATAGGAAGCTGTTACAGATTCAACAAACTGACAAAAAATCATCATTTCATGTTTCAAACAAAAGTGATGGTCAACTTGTTGCAAAGGTTAGTCCTTTTGACAAAAAATTATCATTTAGAGTATTTATGATTGTTAAGAGATGTATACTAATTTTTTTAGTTTTAATTTGTTTATATTATAACAGGTAAAACAAAGCAGTCATCAAGGATTTGGGTACGGTGATGATGTGCTAACTCTAGAAGTGGAACCCCATGTAGATTATTCGTTTATTGTTGCTCTTCTTGACAATATGCGCGATTTGATTAAACGCGGATTATAACCAATCGGATTTAAATTGACGTCGGCAAGATGTAAACTTTCAAAATTCACCGAGCTACTCATCCAACATGAACCGTGTTGGGCCTTCTACCACAGACTTAAGGCCCATTCAGACCGGAAACCCACTAGCCCAAGTTCAATTCATCCACAACTGCCTTTAGGGCTAGATATTTAGGTGTTTTGGCAATTTTGACCCTGATGTATATATGTTTTCAGATATGGTCTATTTAGTTTAGCTGATTAATTCATTTTCTAATACACAATCGAAAATCCTAGCCTCTGTTTCCTCACTTTCTCGTATTTAGATTTATTACTATGAATTTATTTGGATTGATTGATTAAAAATAGTGTGAAACAAAATCATTTTTATGACCTGAAACTAATTTTATCAAAAAATTGTTATGAATTTAGATAAAAATATTGAATATGGTAATAACCAATTGGTGTCTTCAACACTTTTTAAAAATAGTTGACATACCCCTAAAGTTCTTAATAAGATAGTAAAATCAATTGCAAAGTACTTTTATGAAGGATAGCAAAGGGTGGAAATAAGATATAAAGGAGTTCAAGGGTTTTATTTTTAAATCATATTTTGTTGGGGTTACAAAAAAAATATCAGCAGTATAATTAGGGGTGTACAAGGCAAACTAATAAATCGGATCAACCCGGTAAGTCAAGTCAAACCTAGAAAAAAAATTTGAGTAGTGGTTTGGTTCGATTTGATTTGGTGTAGAAAAAAAAAACTCCGACTATAATTGGTTTGGTCTAGTTTTAACAAAAAGGTCAAGCAAATCAAGAACCCGACATTATATGCCTCTAATTTTATAAATGCTTCTTAAACTATCGGCATAGATTTTTTAAAATGATAAGATAATATTAAACCTTGTATATAATAAAATAATTTGTAAATTTTGAGCAATTAGTGACTAAGTTTGATACTGGATTAGCCTACTCAAATGACTTGATTGTTCAACACAAAATATTATGAATCGTCTAAACCTGCAACGTTGAAAAATTAAATTTAGTTAGATAGGTGCAATGTGTAATAAAATAAATTTTGGCGTAGTTAAGCGTATCAATATGATATGATTGTATCTAACTTCTTTTCTTATAAAAATAATATTCTCGATGTATAGTCCATTCTAATATTTTATCTTTTTAATCATGATTATGACTCTTATTATAAACATTACATGTATTGATTTTCTATTATGATCACATATTAAATCTTTTTAATATTTTTATCATGATATAAAAAACTATTTAAATTTAGATGATGATTAAATATTACAAATAATTTAATAATAAAACATATTTTGGATAGAATATACTATATTTCTATCAAAATTAATTTCTTATAACCGTGAATTAAAACATTCCCCAATGTTGAGTCCTTTCTTTTAATTTAATTTTTTCAATATATAGATGAAATATTAAAAAAATAAAAAATTAAAAAAACTCAAAATTCATAAAAAAAATTATATATATATATATTATTAAATTAAAAAAAGAAGAGTTCACAAAAATTATGATTTAAAATATAAAATTACAAAAAAAAAAAAAGAAAGAAAGAAAGAAAATAAACACACGTAGAATATACCGTCTCTATTTTTAACGGCCATTTTCATTTGATATGATATGATATCTTATTTTAGGCTTTTTTGGGGGTCCAAATATGACATTTATTTTTACTATGTATTTTTTAGCTGTGTTTATTTCATTATGCGTTCAATGTTACTTCACAAAATACTCATTATACAAAATAAAATAAAGAGCGAAAATTTCACGTAGATTATTGGAAATTGAAATATCATCAAAATTTGAGTTAGTCCTAAATTCTAATAAGTGTATCTATTTCAACTATTTTTGCTTCAAATGAATCATTATATTATTTTAATCAAATGAAAATAATGTAAGGTATATAAATTTCTAAAAGAATTAAATTAATTGTAAGAGTTGTACAATATGTATACTTCTAGCATTTTTACGATATTTATTGTTAAATTAGTGAGCATTTTAGTCATTTAATATTTTATTTTAAATTATGAATTTATAATTTATATGTTTTTAAATTTAATAAATTTAGTAATTTTGGTGATACTTATAGAGCCCCCTTTGGTGATACTTATAGAGCCCCACTTACGTCCTTTTTCAAAAGAAAAAAAGTTTTATTGAGATAGAAAATAACAATAAATTATCCAATTTAAATTAAACTTGCTAGAAACAACGGAGAAATACCTTCTAATTGAAAAAAAGTCAAAGATATATCAATACTCACTATAGATAAAAAACATATATTAAATGAAAGAACAAAGATAATATTTGAATGATAAAAATAAAAATACTATATGCTCTAGAACAATGAAATATGTTTACAACATTCACAATGATACATAAATATTGTGTGCCTTAAAAAATAATATTATTGTGAATTATTTACGTAGTACCTTTCCGCCCGGATGAAGGGATTGACCATGAGCTTCCAGTGCCTTGTAGAAAGCATAGCCATATGCTTCATTATTCACTCACTGATCTACAAGCCGATATAGGGTCCTCTTGCAAGTGAATATAGTGAAGTTGCTGATTCTCCATAACCTATGCACATTCTAATCTTCTATAACTATATACTTTCTATTCTTCTAAGTTCTCTAGCGGGAGAGGAAAAAGATAATTTCTTTTAAAAAATGAAATATGATAAAACACACATATGAAATGTCATTGCATATATGACTCTTTTCTTCAATTTATGAAATTTTTATCCAGTAGTTATTAATTTGATTAATTCACATTAGTATCGCAACTTTTGAATTCTAATTTGTGTTACAAACCTTAGCAACGAAAAGTAGTTGGCATTCCCTAAATATTTTATTCAAAAATTTATTAATTTGATTAATTATATTAATTGCTCATTGCAACTTTTGAGTTCTAAGTTATGTTTTAATAACAAAAAGCAAATATAATATTAATGTAGGAGGAAGACATGACTGTTGGGTTGTTTTTAGCCTAAAACACTTCAATTCTCTCTTTTACTTAAATTCTAAAGCTTTATTAATTATAATTAAGAGAATGTAATTTTAAAAAAACTTAAATTTAACTTAAAAGTTTAAAATATTAAAAAAACAAAAAAAACATTTGAGATAGTCAGTTATATGAAATTGGAAATTAAATTATGATTGAAATAAAAAGTGATAGAAAAAATATTTTTAATTTTTTCATTTAATTAATTTATTTGTATTTTATCGATGGGTAATTTTTATTTTATGTAAAAAATATAGTAAGAGTTATGTTTAGATGAGGGGTAAATATGTCGTTTAACTTTTAATGGTCATTTTGGTAATTTAATTTTTTCAACTTAGGTGTTTTCACTTATAAGATATACTAGTTTTCGATTATGTGCATTGCACGTGTATCTTATTTTAATAAGTAAAACTTTATGGGTATAATGAAACATAATTAAAAAATATATATAAAAAGTACTGCTAGTTAGCTAAAGAAAATAACAAAAACTATTATCGCGTAAAACAAATATTATCAATACTGAAATAACTACATCGTGATTTGAGTAAGAGATATTGAATGAGTGTCAAAAAAAATTGGAAAAAAATTCCTAAAGATATTTGAGAAAAAATCAAGGATATTGAATAGAGGACAAGTATTAATCGAGCTGAGCAAACCTAATGTAAAAAACATATAATATTTGAACAAAAATGCATGTTAAAAAGCTTGAAAACAAATTAACGAAATGTCAAATTCCATTCCATTCATTAATTGGTGTAATACATCCCAATAATCACATTACGGACTTCAATTTTTTCTCAAATCCTTTTGACTTGATATTGTTTCACTAACATATTAGAGCTCCTCTAGTCTTCCACGCACAAGAATGCTTATATAGAAATTCTTCTATGGGAATAGTATTGAAAGAGGTAAATTTATAAGACAAGAATTATAGTTTTGGAATATGAAATGTCAAGTATTAAATAAATTAAAGACAAAGAAAAAAAAATTGATATAACTTTGGAGATGAAACATGTATGTCTATTCAAAGGGTAGTACATATATATTTTTAATTTAATTTAATTTTTAATTATGTGTTTATTTTTGTATTTTAATTAAATTACATGTTTTTTTTGTTTTTTTAAAAATTAATTGTAATTCAGCTTTTAATTTTTTGCTTCCACTTTTAGAATAATATATGATATGATATGATATATTATTGATTGGGTACTTTATCGAGATCGAAGCAAATTGTGCAAGGCCTATAATTCTGCGAATTGCGCCTAGTTCTAATTTTAATTTACATTCTTTGTTTCAATATATGTTAAGTAAAATATTATAAAATTATTTTATATTGAAGGATACTGTTTCGTTCAATATTTATTCGGTAGAGGTGGTCTTTTAACTGAATTTCTCACTTTGAGAATAGGATGATATATAAATAAAATAAATTGTGCATATAAATTTAGTTTTTAGGATAAGGAGTAATTTAGTTGATTAATATTATTTAAAGGAAATTATCGTATGCTTTCAGCTTGGGGTCTTCCACTTATATAGTAATATGATGATTTCAAGCTTGGATTTAGAATTTTGAATGGTCCAATAAATTTATAGCTCTTTAAACAATTACGAAAGCAAATCTATTTAAATTGTCTAACAAAAAATAATTCATACTAGGAATGACAATAATACTGAATATCTTCTTTAACTTAGCACATTGGTTAATTTCAGTAAAAACCACATAACATTTTTTTTTAAATATGGTGCGTAAGTAATACTTATTAGCTGACTTAGTTGCTGCCAGTTTTTAATGTAAATCCATTTTTATTACTTGACTTATTAATTAACAATATTTATTGTATTATTTTTTGGTTGAATATTTTAGTACAATGTCAACACTCGTCTCATATTTATCTATTTTCTTAATTGAAAAATACAACTAGATAGTTGTATGTTAATAGAATTAAAGAAATATTTTAAGTATAAGATTATATCGATATTTTGATGTATAAGCTGCTTTACTAGGGAAAAGAATTTGAAAAATCTAAAAAATTGAAGTTGAAAAAATTCAACTTTTATTAGTTTATTTAATTTATATATATAAAAATTTAATACAATTATTTAATTTGATATTTAAAATGTCTAAACTAACCCGACTATGTACACCCTAAATAGAATATTAAAAGATTTGATCAAAAGAAGAACTGTTTTGACTTATAAATATTTTTTATGCGTTTGAAAAGCATAAAAAGGCCAACAATATAACTTATAATTAAGTTTGACCTCCAATCTTTTGATATATTGCACTACTAAAATATTAACCTAAATCAGACATGATTGAAAATTAGATTAGTTTAAAGGGGTTGACCTTCTATTTGGACATGTAATTTAAAATTTTAAATTATATATTTTTTAAATATCTTTATTTATTAAATTATTAATTTTTCAAAGTTTTCAAATTTCTCTAATTCTTAAACAACAAACTAAATGTGCAAATCATAGTTCCCTCAATAAGATCTCGGAATATCATAAAGGTGGCGCATTGATAAATCTACATATCTCCATTTTCCTTTTATAAGTAAATATTTAATTACATACTTTCGAATACTCCCTTAATTTTATAAAGATCTACTAGTCAACATTAATAACTAGCAATTCTTTAATATAATCCTTACACATGGTACATATAATCTTTTCATGCCGAAACATGAGTCTCGTGACATGGATCACAAATCACATATATCCATATGCATGTAAAACTCCACATCCTAATTGGGTGAATGCAACTTTAGAGAGATTCTGATTATCAATATACCACTAGTTCAAATAGGATATATATCATATATATTCTAGGGGGGGAATAATTATATACATCTTGATTCTTTAGTCTCACTGCTTTCATTCCAGTATGCATGTCTGAAGCTATACGGTCCACATACCATGATGTACCAGATAAGGTGATTGAATGTCAGGAATGAAATGTATATATAGATAATACAAATATATATATATATTTTATAGAAAAATATATATTTTCATATATTTAACATGATATATATATACAGAGGAAAATCTAAATTGTTTTGATTGATCAATCAAATATGTAACTTTCTCATTAAAGAGTATGCATCAGTACTTTACTTATGAAACCTTACCATTCACATAGACATAATGAATCTATCAAATACTAAGTACCACAAGTCCAAGAATCTAGCAAACTTATTCACATAATATTACGATATTACTTAATTGACAAGCTAGTGGGTCTCTTCCTCTCCACCTTGAAAAGATACAAGAATGTCATAAATAACTCGGAAGAGATATGTTTAAGGCATTATATATTTCTCACACTTTACATTCAAATACTAGAAGAATTTGCATGGGGTGAGATTGGACGGGGGAGACAATAACAGCATTGTCGACAGGATCTAGTTAATGTTCGAGATGAGTAAGGATGAAGAGAGATCTTGAGGAAACTCTCTCCGGGAAAGCGGTAGTAAGAATGTAAATAGAGTACAAATCACTAGAGAAGTCATCTCGTGCTAAGATAATGATTAGAAATTACGCACAATGGCCGTGACATAAGAACACGCAGGGGATAAAGTGTCACAATACTTGGTGCGCAGACAAATAAATGTGGATCTAAGCCAACGAGGGGATATTAATTAGCTGCTTCCAAACAGATGGAATGATGGTGCAGAAAACCACGTGGTATAGTACTTTAGGGCTCTGTGATATTTTTCTATTGGCTTAGGCCTTAATTCTAGCACCATAAATGATCGACCCTCCCCTTTTGTGAGTTCATTCTATTCTCTCTCAAAAGAAAAATATATTGGCAATATAAAAGCACAAAAGCAACAGATGAAGAACCTTTGACAAATGAAGAAAGACAAAAGAGAGAAAAAAAAGAGTTGTGCTCCAACGTACAAACAAAAATAATGGAGAAGGGGGGACATTTAGGGTAATCGTTTGCCCCAAATGAAGTAATGTAAAATTAAAGTATGAAAAGGGGTAAATCAGGGTAATTAGTTTGCCTTTATGAGTATTTTATGTACTATTTCCTTAAAAAATGGATTTAAATCGTAATTAAAAATATTTCAAGTATATAGGAATATTAATCGAATAGCCAAACAGATTAAAAGTCAAAGCCAACCTTTAGAAACTAATTTAAGGTAGGTGAGACAAATCATTATTCAATTGGCATTAATCAAGGCTTCTTGAACTTAACAAACATACAATAATTATTTACAAAGTGGATTACCTATTATGGTAAGTAAGTAACGACCTCAATTTTGACAAGTGAAATACATACTTAATATAAATTTTTTTTAAAATAATTAATTTTCATTAATCAAATAACTATACCTAACATCATTATTTATATAATATATACAATATATATTAACATATATCTTATCAAATGAAAATGGTGAAATAATACAGAAAATAATTACAATATTTTGAGAGTCTCACAATGTCAATCATAAGGGTTTGAGTGTGACACAGGGAGAATTTGTGAGAGACAAGTGTTTCAGCGCCAATTGTGTGAACTTTTATTACAGCAGAGTAAATTTTGTAAGATTATACTTTTTGAGTAATTTTGTACTCTCTTTTATGTAGTGAATTGCTCTATCTACTCTTATGGATGTGGAGATTGATTTATCGAACCCGCGTTAAATTATTGTGTCTCTTTTGATATATTTCTCGTTTGTCTTCTGTCTCCGTCTTTCAATTTTTGCGTTAACTCAGCATGACATCTGATTATTTCGGTTCCAACAAGTGGTATCCAGGCGAAGTTTAAAGTGGGTGTTCATCTTGGCGATTTGAATTCTAGCGCAACGTATTTGATGGTAAAGAAGATTTTTCTAGAATTTTATTGGAGTTTAACTCTGTAAGTGTTAGAGACAAGATTTGATTGAGGTGATTTAAATGGAGATTCAACCTATTGAAGATTACACATGAAGAAGATGGAACAAAATTTTTGTAGACAATTGAGTCAAGGGGAAGAATTGTTGGTATTTGCCTTGACTTTCTTATCCCATAATAAATTTCTTTTCTAAAGAAAAATATAAATTATCCATATTTATTTGTCAATCCTTTCTCAGGAGAAAAAGTGCGGACTCTATAAATTGTAGTTCTTTCCTTCTAACTTAGTAACATCACAATGTAGTCATAAGGACTTTAAGTTTTGTTCAGGAAAATTTGTGGATACAATGTTACATCCCATTAAAGATTTATAACATTTAGACGGCCTATTCGTACGTTGGTTAAAGTTTTAGGAGAACCAATATGTGCGAGAAGGGGCAAGGAAAGGTCAAATGAGCACGGTCGGGGCCATTAAGAGAAGGCCGGACCAGTTGCCCATAGGGGCAACGTGGCATGGACCTCACAGGCGCACTGCGACTCCGTCTTGACCCATTAAACGGACAAGGGTCCGTGCCACGGACCCCGTCCACCGCCTCAAGTATATATATGTTTGCCTCCCTTGGTTTCATTTCCTTTGTTATATTTTCGGCCGGGGCGAAACACGTAGAAAAGTATCTTTCTCCTTCATTTATGCTACGAAATCTTTATCCAATTCAAATTAACCGGGTATCAGTATAAAGTGCGGGAGCATTACTAGAGATTAGTTTTCGCCCAAAAAATCAGCCCGGCGAATCGTAAGCTTGTAGGGCTGAAGTTGCCCAGAATTTCTTTCCCAAACTAGTGTCAATACGATCACGGAACAAGAAGTAAGCATTTCTCCTTTACGGACTTTTTGAGAAACTACGAGTTTTCGATCGTGTTCCGGCAAGTTGAAATATAGTTAACATTTATATACAAAATTATCTTTCTGCGAATTTAGTATTGACAGTGTTCTTACGATAATACAATTGCGGTTTAGGAAGCCGGTTGAATACGGCGAAACTCGCCGGTTAATCGGTAATCCGACAAACACGAGGTATGTTAAGGTAGTTTCCAACCGGCAAGTTAGCTCATAGCATGATAACTCAGTTTGAGTCCCAATAATAGTACCCGAGAAGCATGCTTATTACATGATTGGATTGTTGTTATTAGTTGAGACCGATATTCCATGTTAGTTTGGGATGGATTATGCTTGTATAGCCTTCATGGCCAACCAGGGTTATTAGGCGTAATGACGCCGCCAAGAGTAGAGATGACATCCCAACTGGGAGCGGTATGCCCGTCCGTCAGGAATGAAGATGGGGTCGGGTCCTCATATGTAAAAATTTAGTTGGCTTTATACACCCAGAGTCGGGCCTGGTGCCGGGGCAAATGCCCAGGGAGTCCAGCTGGACTCGAGACACAACTACAGCCCAGGGGCCGGCGGACTCGGTTGGGACCCTAGGGGACCAGTTGGGAGAGCTATAGCTACCAGTTGACCAGTACGATCTTGATAGGGTTATATAGATTGAAGTGTACTCACGGGGGCTTATGGGGCCCGGTGGGTATTCGCGCTAATTGTACCTTCCGGCTATGGGGACAAGCAAGTTTTGCTTTGCTGCATGTTAATAATTAAGATAGTAGAAAGTTTCCTACATTACTCAAGGTATGATCTCTACCTTCATTTCAGTTATTCTCAGTTTCATCTCTTTATTTGATCCATTTTACGGTCTTCGTCTTACATATTTAGTACATATTGTATTGACGCCCTTCTGGGGTGTTGTATTACCACTGCGAGTGCACGGTCCAGATGAGGAGCGGGTCCCTTGGCTCTCGATCGGCGCATCACCGAGCGGTTAGCTCCTTTCTTCCGAAGCTTTTAGATAGAGGTTTTGCACCTGCACGGTCTCAGGTTCATCGTAAATTCGGGGCCTGTCCCAGCAGCCATAGCCATCTAAACTTAGATTTGTTTCTATTTCGGGCAAAGTTTATTTGTTGTAGCCGTGTAAAATTCCTCGTGCTGATTATCACCATTAATACCATGTGAGGCCCATATGTATTTTAATTCCCACATGTTAGTCGTGTAGGGCCTTATTTATTTAAAAATTAAGCGTCCTTATCGGCCATAGTTTAGTTTTACTGCTTGGTTTACTTTACGGAAGTCATAACTAGACATCATAGTGAGTCTTGTCGGCCCGCATAAGATTTATATGCATGATTCTAGTTAGAATTTCCTTACGAGTAGCTATAAAGTCTTGTCCCGGTGGGAGAATTTGTGTTTACGGCCGAGAATATAATCCGTTGTTTCTTAATTAAAGTTCAGAGTTATTACGCACCATAAATTCGCCTTAGGCTCGATCGGCTGATCAGTCGAGATCCTAGTAGGGCACGGTGTCGATCGTGCCCGAGGTGGGGCGCGACACACAAAAATTCTGGTGCCACTTGTGTGAACCTCTTTTTATTTCTATTAAATTTTGTGAGGTTACTTCTCTTGATATTTTGTACTCTTTTTTATATAGTGGATTGCTCATCTTCTATTGTGGATGTAGGTTGATTGACCGAACCACATTAAATTATTATGTGTCTTTTGATATATTTCTCATTTGTCTTCTAATCTTTCAAGATTTGATATGTTAGCTTTCACATGACACCTGATTATTGGATACTGTATCAATATCAACAACCATGTGGTTCCTAGTGATGGTAGGCAATGCGGAAACAAATGAATGGAGCAAATAAAAATACTCATTCTAAGAAAATGTGGAGCAGTCTTCATTACATGCATGTTTGTACCTCAATAAGGTTAAAATAATTAAGTATACATGTACCTAACTAAACATATATTATTATCCTCTAGGTTCATTGATATCAAAGCATCTCGACTTCAAAAAACAAATCATCCGCCTACTTGATCTATCCTGTGGAGAAATTATTCCATAAAAGCTTATAATATGAATATTATTTATAAAGCATACTACATAGCTTGATATGTTGCATGTGCCAGAGACTAATTTACTTGAACACATGAAGCCATAAAATTCTTTTCCTTTTGGAAGATGGCGGATATGAAACATGTTATATTTCAAGGAGCAAACATGAGTCACAGAAAAAAGCCTGTAAAATATCATGTTTTCTTTCAAAAGTACCTAGCAAGCAAAAATAAATAGGCAAATTAACAAAGCAACTGTTTCACTATATATATATAAATCCTCGCGGTAAGCTAACAAAGTAATCATTTTTCTCTTCCTTAATTAGTACGAGTCGCTCCCTGTCCCAAATAGGGTCGGTGGCAAAGACATCCTTCATAGTTGGGCGTACATTTGCATCTTGTTCCAGACATGTTGTTACTAGTTCCCTCATTGCAACTAACGCCATCATCAACTTGCGGGGAGTGATTTTATCCGGGATCAATCTTCTGTATTATCATCCTTGAGCTCCTTGCGATGGCGTAAACTGGATAACTTTTTTTTGTAAATCAACTCCACAAAGAAGAAGACCAAATGTGTAGACATCACTTTGCCAGTGCGAATACATAGATCGAAGCTACATATTATTAATGAAATCCAGTTTCTTTTGACAACCTTATAAATCACATAATGTAATGACTCCACGATGTGAATGATGAACTTTGGAAATAGAGAATAAAATAGGGCTCATGATTGAACACACATAAGAACACAAAATGGCAAGTCAAATGAAATAAGATAGATGAAATGCTCAAAACTGATTCAGATATCCCCCGGTCCCTTGAAGACCAAGCTCCACACCGATTCTAAAATATAAAATTGTCATTAGGACCATGAACATAACAACAGACTCCCCACAAAAACACTACGTACAAGTAGCTTTAGACAAACAAGGAAAAGCTAGACCTACTAGCCAAATCTATACAGCAGAAGTAATATTTCAGAGGAAACAACTTGAGAGTTTCAAAAAAAGAATCAAGGAAATCCATTTGACTAGAGTGACAAGATAACTTGCTAGAAAATATATGTCAAATAAGAACGTACAATATCGTGTTATAACATAAGCAAAATAAAGTAGGAAGAAATGTAATTAAAAGAAGTAGAACATCTCAGTGCCATTGTGAAGCTAAACTGGAGGGATGATCCTGGTACCCTAAATGAGGAAGAAAGACTCATTCTGTGCAATTTATTTATAGCATTATATGCAACAATATTTCTGGTTATGGTAAGCCTTTCACACATTCTCTTCAACTTTCGATTGTTGCCCAATCTCTCCCTTTTCTAATGAATTTGGGCATGGTGTCACTGTGTCAGTGAGTAGATCACGTATATATAAGAAATGACTGAAATTTTTTTGTCAGAGAATTCAGAACTTATTCAGTTAAGTGAAATACGATTTCTTCGAAAAGAAAGCACGTAAGATTCATCTCAACTTCTTTTTGTATTCGATAAGGTAAGGTAATTTCATTTTAAAGAAAAGTATCAAGAAGAATTACCAACATTACAAAAATTCAGTCAAACTACATCCCTAGAAACTCAAACATCTATATTTCTTGGGCCATATTCTCAATCTGACTATTCCTACACCAAAAGTATAAGCTTTGAAACTTATTCATGAAACAAAAAAAATGTGAAGTCTTTTGTCTTCAAAAATATTCCTTATTTATTTCTAGTAAATATATTCCACATGATCTGCATAGTGAGTCCTCCATATCATCTTAAATCCACTGCTCACAACTACGGATTACACCAACTTCCGAATAACTATTATTGTTTGGGCATTTCCATTTATTACTTCACATATGTCGAGAAAAGTACCCAATTTGTCTTGTTTGCCTGCGGTGTAACTAACCCAAGTTATTTTTGGACTCTTGATCTTCACAAAAGTAGCATTCTGCAATACAAAAACCTTTCATACGCAGCGGTTCTTGAGTTAGGCATGTGCATCCATTGTTGCCATTCGCAATAACACAAGCTACCTTTGTTTAAGGAGCTTTAGTTTCCAAACATTTTCCGTGGCTAATAAGATCGGTTCCAGCTTGCTTCTGCGATAGAAGCATTACTTGCTTTAAGAAAGGAAACTCCCGTCTTAGTTGTTGTCCAAATTAGAGTCCAATTTATTAGCCGAGTGGCATGGGATTCCTT
Organism: Datura stramonium; assembly: GCA_018107945.1. Classification (NCBI taxonomy): domain Eukaryota; kingdom Viridiplantae; phylum Streptophyta; class Magnoliopsida; order Solanales; family Solanaceae; genus Datura; species Datura stramonium. The sequence goes on along the minus strand of JACEIK010000068.1, from coordinate 163,856 downwards.
AAAAACAACAATTGATCGATATCATCCATCTCTAGTCATTAAATTCCTCCTGAAAATGCAACTATCATCCAAAATTTGTATAGCACTCTGCCACTGTACATTTGCTTACTCAACGAAATACTATGAAGTGGGAAACATGGGGTTGAATTGAGTCACTATATTTGATTACGACTATTTTTATGCGTAACCGTGTCCGTTTAGTATTCCTGTTGCACCCTCTCAACACATCAAAAAGTTCATGTTACAACACAAACAACTTATATCCCGGTATAATTCCGCAAAATAGGATCCACAGGAGGGTGGGGTATACATAGACCTTACCTCTACTTGGTGGTCACACTAGCGTACCGATAGACCGTTAAGACCGAGGAAAAATGGTTTCAAGAAACAATTGGGTTCCTAAATGACTCCTCAATCTCCAAATAGTTTGGATCGATTATATGAACCTAAATGGCATCACTATTACACACTATTTTTCTAAACCATGATGTCAGACACACTATTTTCATGAAGAAAATCAAAAGAAAATTTAGTGCAGACTTTTCTTTGCCCGAAATCAAAGCAAACTCAATTGAGGAACCAAGTCTGGTCTCGAGGTCTTTGACAGAAAATGAGGCGGGTGAAGGCAGGTCAAGGAGTTAACCAGAAGCTGTTTCATGCCCATGAGACTTTCAATGAGCGTATCTCTCAACTTTCCTCCCAAAGCTTTTCGGACCCTAAACCCATTCCCTCCTGTCCTTAATACTCACGATGTTCTATTTATTTTATCCATCCTATCTCTCTCCCCTCTTTGCTATGGCATGTTATAGAATTATTTTGTTATTTTGTTTCATAGGACTGTAACACCTTATGCAACCTCTTGAATGAAAGATATTTGCTTTAGCTTCTATTGTCAATTTCTCATGTTAGTGTACCCAATGACCATGAGTTATCATATATGTTTCTTCTATGTTTGGGTTTCTACTATAGTGTTTTTAATAATGTCAAAGGGGTAAGATAACAATATGTGGGCTAATGGGGAGAATACAGGCAGGGGGATGCATCGCGAAAGCTTGGTGGATGTATAGATGAGTAGGCGCCTCATTGTCGGGGAGGGGGAGGACCAAGAATTGGTGGATATAGTTTGTCATCGTAAAGGAAAAAAATTGTTAGATTCTTGATTTTAATGATTGAAAAACTCATGCAGGGATCTGCTCCCTCACGATCCCCTGAAAGGGGACTGGTTTGATAGAAGTGGCGGGAACTTGCATACAAGCGGTAATTATTGCTATTTGCATAAGGTTAGGGACGTGAGTGCACAACGGCTTTGTTCCGGCTAGTCAAATATTGCTAGACCAATAAAAATGGGTCTATGTCTTGGTGTGTGTCTAATACTTATCCTTATTTTTGGATAACCAAAAGTGGCTTTCAAAACAATTCACACACACTCCTTGCGGCATACTCTATTACGAAGAAGTGACCGGCTACGAGAAGCTCGTGCCCCATTTGTTCTTATTTAAGGCTATTGTTAGAGTTGTTATCATTGAGTTGTAAATATAAAAAACATGGAGTTTGTGTAAACCTTTTCTTTGCAACTATCGAATGATTCTAAAAAGTTGTCGACTAGAGTTAGTGATGTTTTACTAGAAAGTACCCTTGCATTCAGTTAGAGTTAGGCTGGGTTACATAGCAATGGTGTAAGAACATTGAAGTCTTGTAATAAAATTGTGCAAGTAGGAGATTAAGAGTTTAATGCTTGGATTCTGAAGTTTGTCGACTATTCTTCTCAGATCTAGTGAAGGCTGGCTGTGGTGAAATCCTGCGTGGTAGGTGTGGTTTTTCTTCCCTTGAGCAGGAGGTTTCCCCACACATAAATATCATGTTTCGTTTTTCATGCTATATTATCTATTTGTATGTTTTAGCTTGTGCAACCTAATCAGAGGACCTAGTCTTTATGCGGTGGTAGACTCCATATAACTCATCATTCATGACATATCGAAGATCCAAACTCACGAGATGACCAATTGGCTTTTCTGGAATCAAGAGTCAAACCACGTGCATATAGGGGAAAATCCCCCAAGAGGAGTCTTCTAGTAAAAGGAGGGAACAACCTAATTTGAAAAATGCGATCATGACTAGTTTCTAGCAAATATTCATAGTGCAATTCAGTTCGGCGATAATTGCTCTAACTAGAAACACAAACCTCAGAAATGCTAGCACCACCACCGAAAATAGAACAATTATTATAGACTCTGCACTTTGTAACCCCAAGAAACTTTTTGACACTGGGGGACTTTTCCAAACTTGTGGACTGGAGGCTCTAGGATTGGAGTAGAGATAAAGCATCGCCACTCAAGAAAGTTATAATATTCATTCATTATAGTCTTGATCAAGGTTATCCCCATTCAAAAGTATCATAAGGTGCGCATAAAATTCTAACTAATTAAGATTCTGGTATAACTGCTTACAATACACTTATATATCACTATCGCTGCTCCAAATAGCTGGGATAACTCAAGAGTGAGACTAGTAAATTTTACTTTAGGCCTCAAAATTTTGAGATTCCAAAAATTTTGAATAGTGAATTTTATGATTTTATTCTTGCTTAGACAATATTGATTATTGAAGACTATAAAAAAAAAGTACAAAAATCTAACAAAAAATTTTTTTAAAAAAAACAAAAAATAAATAAAAAACTAACTACTTTTTAACGAAATGTTTTAGAACTTTGAACTAAAGTACTCAAAATTTCATATTAATAATTAAAGTTTACAATATCCAAGATAATGTATTGCAAACACATGACTAACATCTTATTAAATTGAATTAATCCTTACTATTATTTAAAAAAATAATATTACTATGTAAAGTTAAAGATTTTATTTCTCTTAAAATGTCACTAATACAACAAGGATGAAAAATAAAAAAATACAACATTAAATTGCTATATTTTGTATGTATTTATGTATACTTCTAATATTTATTAAAATTTAATTATAATTTCAAACTTTTTAATTTAATTCTAAAGTTTTTTTTATTATATATAAAAAATTGTGTTTTTTTATTCTAAATTGAAACTTTTTTATTAGATATAATTAAATATTAAATTTAGTATGACAGTTTTAAAAAAAAACACAACTTATCTACTAAGCCTCATTATTTTCTAGCATTGCACTAAGAAGTTGGAAGAATCTTTCATCTTTATCTTGTAACTAATGTAGTTAAGGATATCATATTTTCTGGTTTAGTGTGTCCTAGAATTTCAAGCTCTTTTATGCGGTCATCAGCAATCTGATAAAATCCGTAACTTCAGAATAGGGCAAAACTCATAAATTTTAAAACCCATATTTAGATTGTTTTCATTATTTTTATGGCGTGGATAGTTTCATCCTCAAAATACATGTTTGGAATTTTCATGAAATCTTAATGGAAAAAAAAAAACTTCGGTTGTAATAAGTACAACATACATGCCGAAACTTTCTCCAACCCAATACACACATCCAATTATGTACTCTTTTTGTTTTGTTGACTTGACATTCTTTTTAAGAAAGTATTAATTGAAGATTTATTTTATTAAATTAGTCTTATTAATTATGCTTTAAAAATTTAAATTTAACTACTAGTATTTTATTACTATTTAATGATAAAAATAGTTATTATAGTTGACTTATTTCATAAGCAAAACCAATGTTGACTACTAATTTATTGGCAACTCACTATAATGTGGTTTTGATTAAACATAAAATTAAAGAATAATTAGACTGACAATGAGAAATTGACACTAGGGGTGTTTCTGCAAGTTTGATTGTAGCTAGATTATTAGTCAAATCAAAATCAAATTAAATTAATCGATTTTAAAGTATTAATTAAAAATCAAATCAAAATAAATAAAATATATATATTTATCGGTTTGGTTGATACCGGTTCGATTCGCTTTGAGTTCGGATTTAAGCTAAACATATCACGAAAATAAAAATGAATTAAACCAAAAACTACACGATCAATGAAGAACTTATGAATAGATGAAAGAATAATCATAATTTGATGTATACATGGACCAAATATTACTTGTACATTGCATGAAGAACCGTCAAAACACCAACATTAGACATAACACGGTACTTCTTGTGGTTGGCGTTTTAACCTTTTCATCCCACGAGAAGACAACAACTCAATATTTTATACATTTAACACAACTTTAAAGTATTAAACACTTTTTCAAAGCATTAATCTTGAAAGCAATATATTGATTAGTTTTGTTACTTAATTGCAAAACATGAACTCTGCCCTCGACTTAGCTTTCTAACACAAAATAAACAAAATCATGGAGCAAAAGCGATGTCTTTATCGATTGAAACACCGTCGAGGAGAAACACCGCCCCGCACTGCTCGCACCGTCGTGAACCAAAAACAATGAGCTGTTGTGTTTCTTTTAGGTTTTGGAGGAAGTGAAGCGACTCCTGTGACATAGTGTTGAAAACTTATTTTATTATTTTGTTGGGTTTGGACGGACCAATATGGGTCTTTTATTTCTCTTTTAGATTGTACACTAATAGTCTTTATTTATTAAATAAAAATTTGATGGAAAATAATTAGTAATAAAAAAATGGTATTATTTATATATAATTATAAAATATATATATGTATATATATATATATATATTTTAACTCGGTTACGCTTCAATTGATTCTTCGAATAAATCAAAATCAAATAATTAAACTCATAAAATTAAAAATTCTAAAAAAATAAAAAAAAACACTATAAATTAAAATTTTCAAAAATTAAAAATATTTAATCAATTTAATTTGATTTTTTACCTAATCGTAAAACCTAATTGACAGTTATGAGATATAATTGTAAGTTCAATCTATGGGCTCCCTCCTACATGAATCATACTGGGCTTCATGTTTATTTTGGACCTTTTTGATGTCTAAGGATAATTCAAATCAAACTAATAGACTTAGTATATTTCAGTGTCCACTAACTTTCAAAGCTAGTCTTTTCGAGGTATTCAATAAGGAAAAAAATTATGTAACGTAATACACAATTTAAACTATTTATATATAATAGTCATATTTAATCATATATTATGGTTTTTATTTTATTTAATAGCCTTTTTTTTACTTTGAAGTTATTTATTTTTACTGTGCCCATATTTAATGTCTAAAAAATCCTTCAATAAACGCCCAACCCCCTTTCATCTTCTCTCTGTCTCATTCTTCATTATATTAAATTTCTCTCTATCAAATCCATGATTCTCGATATTCTCTTTTTTTGTCTCTAGAATCCATTCAAATCAGGTAAGATTTCAATTATGATTTTCATTTATTTTTCAATTTAAAATATGTGTTTATATTGTACATAAAATTCTTTAGTTTGTGTAAATCATTATTTCTTTTGTAATTAGATTGTTTAAGATAAAAAATATTAATTTCAATATCACAAATTCATCCTTGAATCGTGATAGGCACTAAAGAGCAATTACTCATTGAAAACCATTTCAAAATTATCAAGCCAATGATATTTGATAATACAAAAATGTTTGCAGAATAGATAAAATTTGAATATCTTATAAGCGAAAACAATACTACAAAAGTAAAATTAACTAATTAGCTAATTGACTAATTATTAACTAATTCATGTTGGTTCAAAATCAGTGTATACCATTGAAAAATGACCACCTAGTTTTGTCACCATGCATATTTTCTAGAATCAGACTTAGTTTTAATTTGGAAATGTGAATCTAATTCATTACCAATAACTAAACAATGATTAAATAATTGTATAGTATGCTATAAGAACATTAATTAAGAATTATTCTTTCGCGTAATTTGATGAATTATGTGTGAACATACAAGAAACAAAAATTATTTACTTAAAAATTAAAAAATAATTTATTACTTGATTTTAATTTATTCCTATTATTAAAATAAAATTAATTAGTAGACAAATTATTATTGAAATTCTATTATGACCGAATAATTATAAAAAATTAATATACAAGTTGAAAATGATATAAAGACACAACATTAGTTCTATAAATCAAATTTTCTCTTCTAATCTCTACAAGCAAAATACTTATGTCCAAAGATTGTTACTATGTTTTAAAATTTATTTTTTGAACAAGAAATTTCGAGATTTATGTTAGACTAGCGTAGTTTTCGCATTAATCATGTTCTCATTTTTCATGGTGATGAGTATATACAATAAGATAATTCAGCTATGATATTTATATCTTACCTAATGTAAACCACTAATTCGATTATGCATGTTTAAAGTCTTAAGAAAAAAGATGATCACATAAATCGTACAAATCTTGATATTATAAGCAGTCATGTGAAGAGAAGAGATTTAACAAGTTGAACCAGGAGAGTTATCTTGACAAGTTGTAAATCTTTTCTCGAAGCAAAAATGACAAAATCTTTATTTACTTGAAAGTGGATATAGAAGTTTTAATTGATGGGACAACTAATTCATACGGATGCTTACGGTCCCATGAGGATTCAAGCCTGAGGTAGATATTCTTACTCTATTACCTACATTGATGATTTTGTGTATCTTGCAAAAAAGATTCTAAATCTATTGAAGAAAATAATAAAAATTTCATAGTAAAGTTAAAAATCAGACCGGTAAAAATATCAAAATACTAAGATTGATAGAGGTAAAAAATACTTTGTAATGATTTGCAAAATATCTCAAAAATAAAGTATTCTCTCAAGGTGGACACCTTGACGACATCACAATACAATGGTGTATTTGAACTAAGAAATCAAACATTATTAAAAATTTGGTGAGATTCTTAATATGGTTCTAATTAGCTCCGCAAAACCTCTTTGGCTTTAAGCGATAACTCATTTTGTTGAAAAACTCATCTAGAATACCACAAATCCCATATCTTGAGGAAAGTCAACAGAATAAAATATTCTTTTGGAGAGAAACAGAAGGAATAATTCATACCGTTGAACATGAAAGTGAGATTATATATAATTAATGGGGAAAAGAAATATGAAATCTATTTTCATGCGCGATTTTTCTCCTGTGCTAATTATATGTTAATTAAATAGTATAAACATTTCTTATTTAAACAAAGCTAAAAACAATCATATATAACTTTTATTTTTACTTTTTATACATTAGCTATAATTTCATTCCTAAACATAATATCACCTACTTTTTCTTATATCATTATTTAATATTTATTTTTCTATATTAATAATAATAAATTATTTTGCTAACTCTAAAAAATGATATGATAAAAAAATTAAATTCATTATATCTTGGTACTTTATAATTAAGTATAACTTTAAGTCATCCCAAGCTTCAATCAAGGACCGATATATTAGTTTTGAAAAGGAAACAATAGAATAAATATTTAGTTGAAAAATTAATGCAGATTTATATAAGAAAATAAATATAAAATTTGTTGAAATAATAAAAGAACAAGAATATTGTAGAGAAAGAGAGAAGGAGAGAGAAGTTCTTATTTCTTTTGGATGGGATAAAGCTAATGAAGAGAACCCATCTATTTATAGGGACAATTCCTCCAACTTTTCTCTAAAAAGATAGACTTTCACTATAATATAAACACATGCTTATCCACTACAATACAAATACCTTTATAGACTATTCACTATAATACAAATAAAATTTATAACACTCCCCTTGATTGTCTATTTATTAGATAATGTGCCCTCATTAAAACCCTACTAGAATGGTGGGAAAAAATACAGTGAAGCAGAAATTATATCTAATAATACTGTTTGGCTGCCACATTAAAACCTTACAAGAAAAAACCTAGATAGGACAAAAACCTACATGGAAAAAAGTACAGCAGCGTATTAACTCCCAATGAGAACATCCTTGAACTCTTGCATCCGATCTTCTGCACCATCATTCTTGAAAGTTGCAGTTGGTAGAATTTGGTGAATAAACCAGCCACATTGTCACTTGCAACAGATGCCTGCTGCATTGATATCACCATTCTTTTGGAAACTCATATGTGTAGAAAAACTTTGGTGAGATGTGCTCCGTTCTATCTCCTTTTATGAATCCTTCCTTTAGTTGTAATTATGCATGTTGCATTATCTTCGCCACAAATGGTACTTTGTCACATTTCCATTATTTTCTCTAATGAGATGTATCATGGACCTCAACCACACACACATTCTAAAACATATGAATAGCTATTATCTCAGCATGATTTGATGAAGTAGCTACGAGAGACTGCTTTGTAGATCTTCAAGATATGGCAATACCTCCCACATGAACAAGTAGCTAATTTGAGATCGAGCTTTAATGTATCTCGAATAAATACTACATGACATACCAATAAGATTAGAACTAATTGTTAGAATAAAATAAGTCATAATGATAGTCCCTTTTAGATCGCATTATGTGTTTTATCTCATTCCAATGCCTCTAGTAGGGCAGAACTATACTGCCCCAACAAATTAACCAAAAGGCTATATCGAGTCTTATAGTGTTATCAGATACATTAGTCGCAAATGCACTAAGATATGATATAGGACCAAAAATTTCCCCATTCCTTTCTTGAGGTGAATGGATCCTTATTCCACATCAGTAGTCAAGAACAAGCCAATGGAGTACTTGTGGATGTGCACCATCCATATAAAATCTTTCAACACTTTTTGTATAGGCAGATTGATGAATAAAGACATCATTTTTAAATGCTCAATTTGTTAGATCGAGACATAATTTTATCTTTCCAAGGTCTTTTCCCATCTCCAATTCCTTTTTTAAATAATCAATTTCCTAAAGCTACATTGGAGTTCCAATAAAGGTTTATGTCATCTACATAAAGCTAGCAAGTATGACAAACTCCGATGTTGTTTCTTTATAAAAACACATGGGCAAATTTCATCATTTATATAACTTTCTCGTAAATATTCACTAAAATAGGTTATACCAAATGCGTTCTGTAAGTAATAATACTATGATCTTTAGAATCTAATTGAATACACATTTTCCCCAGGACTTGCTGAGCAGATATTTTCATGCATTTTAAATTCTTTGGGAAAGGAATTTCATGTATATCTCATTATTAAGTGATCCATAAAGATAAGTTGTAGCCACATCCATCAAATGCATTTCAAGCCTCTCGTGGACAGTGGAACTATAAGATAACGCAATGTTATTGCATCCTGCTTGGTAATTATGTCTCTTCATAGTTGACACCGGACCTTTGTGAAAATCCTTGGCACAAAAAGTGTTTTGTACCTTTGTACTTCATTTCTCCATTTCTTTTTTTCCACAAAGACCCATTTATATATGAGGGCTTAATACCATTAGGTGTTTTAGGCTATAGGTCAAAAACTTCACGCTTGACAAGTGAAGCGTTTAATTACGATTGAAATACTTCTTACCATTTTGGTAATCATTTCATATGAAGCATTCTGTGACAGATTGAGGTTCAAGATCCCTCATTATCTTGCATAATTTTGTTGCAACATTATATGCAAGAACACAATTCACCACTATTTTTGATCAGTCAATTCCGGCATCACTTGAATTATGAAAGTTCCCTCATTTCCTTGATCTCAGGCTCATTGATTTCTTCATGGATATCAAAATTGCTCAAGTATTGAACTTCCATATGTGGTTTTCAGCAGATATCCATCTTGACCATTTTTCTAGGATTTCGATCACTTAGAACACAATGGTCTACCACGCTTTAAGGCGTACTTTGGACTCATTGGCTATGATACTAGTAGATGGTCCTTCGGGGACCTCAATTCAGAATTGGGACATTCTCTACAAGAATATCTTGATTTAGTAATTCACTTTAGATTTGTAAATGTGTCGACGCATTTGATTACTGCAATTTTTTGCGGAAGTAAAACAATCTTTTGTACTTCTTGCTCACAAATAGAAGCACGTGGATCAAGATGAGACAATGATAGTTTTTTCACAAAATTTCTCTTTTGATTTCTCAATTTCTCCCCTAATTTTGGGATAATTGTCTCATCAAACCAACAATCCGCAAATCGAGTAAACATATCTCGATTAATGGATTCAAAGGTAGCAAATAATGGAGGGCGATTCAAAACCAACATAAATTTCTAACCTTCTTTGGGGATCCATCTTTGTGCGTGTGGTGGTGCTACATACACTCATACAGCACATCCAAAAATTCTCAGATGAAATATTAGGTTCTTGACCCAAACCAGTACCAACAGGAGAAAATTTATGATTATTTTTTGGTTTGAGACGAACAAGTGCTGCAGCATGCGGGGCTCGCATGACCCCAAGCGGGACGCGGGCAGCCTAGTTTTCATGAGCAATGATCTTGCTATCAGTGCGAGGCGTTTAATTAGTGACTCAACGAGGCTATTTTGAGTGTGAACATGAGGCTTCTGAGGATGTTCAACTTTTATCCCAATTGATAAACAATAATCATTAAGTGCTTGGGATGAAAATTACCTTTGACATTATCAAAGCCGAAATAGACTTAATTTGATTATTAAAGGTAATACATGTCATTATTATTTGTGTCAATAATTTTACAAAACGCCGGAGTTGCGGGTGACAATAGGCACACATGAGACCATCTAGAGGAAGCATCTATTAGGACCATGAAGTGTCCCCAAACGACCCACTAGGTGGGTGGATAGGACCACAAATATCATGTATGTTCCAAGAGCGCGGGGGACTTCTGATCACCGACCTTTGTTGGTGATGGTCTCACAATTAGCACGTAATGCTAAGCACTACAAGAAAATTCCTCATTTGAAGAGAATCTTCAATTCGTTAATAAAATTGTCCATTAATTACTACTATAATTAGATCCTATATTATAGATCAAGGATGTATATAATCATGCCAAAGTACGAAAGTATTGAATTAGTAAACTTACGGTTTACTATAAAATATCACCTCAATTACACTAATCTTTAATGATACAAGCGGAAGATAAAGTAGGAAACTTTTCTATAACACATGTCTTCGGAGAACATTCTTGTTAATACCAAGATATTCAAGATTCATCTCATCCATTGTGTTAATATGATAACTATTTTCACGGATATCTTTAAAACTCAATAAATTTCTCAGAGACTTAGGGAGAAAACATGGCATTATTATGATGAGTTTAGTTTCCTTAGGCAAAGATTATATTGACTTTCCCAAAGCCTTCAATCAAATTGAAGTACTACCGAGATATCGTAGTAACATTTATCTTGCCCATATTTAAATGCAAAGGAAAATATTTCTCATCTTTGAATATCATATGTATGAAGTACTAGAATCAATCAAACAAATGTCTCCATGAGATGGATAACTTGCTTTGAAAATTATCATATCTTCAAATGACATACTCAAAAATACATCTATACATACATACATACATACATACATACATACTATACATACATACATATATATATATATATATATATAAAATATTTTTAAGTTTTTTTAATTTTTTATTTTTTAATATAACAAATTAAAGTGCATCTTACTTATTACATGATTAACAAATTAATAGTTGCATGTATGTCTAATATTATCATTTAATAAATAAAATTAAATGAATAAATAAATGAAATTCAATTTATGAGGACTTCTAATTGATAAGAAAAGTTGAGGACTTTGAAGTCTGTGGCTTCCCAGAAATTTAGAGTTTACATTTTTGGTAAACAACGAAAAAATTAGGAAATCTAATTGATGTGAGCTGTTTGGAGTATTTTGGCTCGGACAAAGGAGAAAGCAAAAAAATATTATTTTTAATAAAATTAAAATCAAACTTTATTAACTAACTTATTAAGGTTAGTGCTCATGTAAATAACTACTTTTACATGATTTTATTCACACTAGCAACTATCACTAAAAAAATTTAGAAAATTTTTCACTCTTCCATAGCTACAGAACCATCACCAATCAAGTGATCTATCTTTCCTTTAGGGTGCTAGAAGAAATCTGCTACATCCAAACATGTGAAATGTCAACATGATTTTCGGAGATAAAAAATTAGCCTCGGGATTTTTCTCTGCCTATTCTTCTTTATTGATGCTTGACCAGCTCAACCAAGTGTTTGGGTGTACGACAGATCAAATACATAGTGTCCTTTTCTACCCATCCAAGCATCAAGGTATTCCACACTTCTCATGCTTTTCTTTTTCCTTTTGATGGTGTTTTCTTTGAAGAATGATTAACACGAGAACATGATTTCTTTCTTGACCATGATCATGATAACGACCACGTCCACATCCACGACCAGTCGCGACCTTTTCCACGCCCTAGCATGTGGCGTACCTCATTCACTTCTGGAAATGGTGTAGATCAAGTAAGTCGGTTCTCATAATTTTAATTAACAAATCATTATTTTGTTCAGCCACGAAAATGAAATAGATTCAAAATACTTCGTGAAACCTTTTTCTCGATATTGTTATTTAATCTTTTTTACATTCGAGGCATGAAATATGGAGAGTGTCTTTTCCATCATATCTGCATCATTAATAGTCTCTGCACATAGTTTCCAATTGGGACACAATTTTGAACATGGCAAGTACTTTCTCGTTCATAAACTTATGATCTTGAAACCTGGATGCATCCAATCATAGGTACCATTGGATAGATGACAAATCTTCGGTGAGTCATATCTTTCTTACGAGCTATTCCACCAAAATAAGTAGATCCTTAATCGTGAGATATTCCAATTTTTAAAATTTCGTCAATGTAATGAAGCAAGAATATCTTTATAGCCTTAGCACGATTTTGGTTTGATGCTTTGTTTTCACTTTTAATAATTATCTCAAGACCCCATTGCATCCAAATGGATTCCAGCATCTAACACCCATGAAAGGTAGTTCTTTCCCGAACTTTGAAGGGCAACAAACTCAAGTTTCATAAGATTAGTCATATTAAAAGAAAAAGAGGAGGAAAAACAAGATATAATACGCTAGCCTTCAAATTTTGAAGCGGTAGAGTCTCGTGCGATAACGTGTTATGAAATAATAAAAAAGAAAGAACAAAGAATATTGTAGAGAAAGAGAAAGAGAAGTTCTTATTTCTTTGATGGGATGAAATACAGGAGAACCCCTCTATTTATAGACAATTCATCTAACTTTTCTCAAAGATAGACTCTATAATATAAACAACACATAAATCACTACAATACAAATACCTTTATAGACATTCACTATAACACAAATATGTTTATAACAATTGACATTATATAAAATTATCATTTAAAATAGTTAAAATTAATCTCATAATTTCCAATATAAGTTTTTGCTTAAGTCTTTACAATTAAGAATACTTGTCCCAAACTTTAAATGGAGGGCAAAATTATCTTATTTTTAATAGTTTAAGGACAAAATTAGATCATTTTTTCCTTGCTTTGAAGCAACCGTTAATAAGAAGGTTATTTAAAAGTTATTTAACTAGTTGAAAAGCATTTTTAAACAAAAAATATAACGCTAAAAATATTTTAAATAAATATGATATAAAATAAAACTGACATTTTCAGCAATTCGAAATATATTTGAACATTTTCCCTTTATTTATTCTCTTCAGTAAAGGCTAACATATATATCTTCTCAACATGTTAGTTCCTAGTTTAGCTCTGATGATATGAAGCTTGCGTAAAGAATCTATTCGTCATTTTAGAAATATCTATAAATAAATAATTATGTGATTTAATTTTATAATATTAAAAATAAAATAGGAAATTGGTTTTTTGTTTTTTTTAATATTTTATAAATAATATAAAATTTTCTTACTTTTATGGTGTATATAACTCAAACTTTAGACAACCACAATTAAAGTTCTCCAAATGAATAGTATCTCGATTGTCCTTAATAATTGTAAATTAGGGATTGTACAAATAAAAACGACAAATCACAGTAATTTGATAATTTGAGTCAAATTGAGAAAACGCTCAATTAGTGGTTTGGTTCGGTTTAGTTTAGTGTTGAAAAATCTAGTCATAATTGATTTGATTTGGTTTTAACTAGAAAAGATCAAACAACAATATTCCCTACAAGTATATACTTATATATATATACACTTTAAATAATTTATAAATATTTCTTAAATTTTTTCATAGTTTTTGTCTTTTAACATGTATTATTTTAAATTTGGACTTAGAATTTTGAATGATCTAATAAGTTTTATAGTTCATAGGTACAGTTATTAACTCAAAAGAACGCCCAAACCAAAACTAAAATCAATATTAATACTAATAAAGAAATAATTTGAACATTAAGAATAGCTGATAATACATATTAAATATATATTCTTTATTTTTGAGTTAAATTACATTCTGAAAATAAATAACTTAATTTTTTAAATAATTTATCGTTTTTTTTTTTTTGTAATTAATAATTATTAATCGTACTTTGTTTGTCATGACTTAGTACTCTTAGATTATTTTCATTTTCATTATGACTTGTGAAGTATCAATATTTGTTTTATGTGACTTCAATCTTTTCTTTTGTTGAACATTTTAGTACAATGTCTGTCACTTATTTCATATTTTGTGTTATTTTAATTTTCTTTATTGTGAAACAACCCAAACATGTTAGATAGTTTAAAATTAAAGAAATATTTCAAGTATAAATTATATGTTTTGTATGAAGACTTTATCGGAAAAAACACTAAAAATACCTCAAAAATTTGAGAAACTCAAAAAATCCAAAAAACCCAAAAATGAAAAAAATAAAAAAATTAAAAAAATTAAAAAAATTAAAAAAATTAAAAAAATTAAAAAAATTAATATTAATATTTAAAAATTTTAAATCCATCCGAACTGAAGTAGGCCCAGTAATAACAATAAACGAGAAGAATGGGAAAGGAAGGGTGACTTTTTCAATGAGAAGTTTGATTGAAATAGAAAATATAAAGATAACTTAACTACTTAGGTTCCATTGGTAGTTTTAGTCTTTTTATGATAGTATTTAAATTAATTAGGTAAAAATGACTTTTAAGTGATAAAATTAAAGTAAATGATTTTAATAGCCAATTAATATAATTAAGTGCATTCAGAATTAACTCTAAAAATATATCAGGAAAGGCAACACTGGAAAGGATTGTGATTTCTTTAATTTTTACTATAAAAACAAAGCAAAGTTATAAATTAAACCACTAACTTCTGCTGCAATAAAAAGCAGGACAAGAAGATCACTACGTAACAAAGAAATTGAAAAAAGTCAGGACTGCTATTCTTTAAAATTGGTGAAATTTTTTTTTGTCTCCAAGCCACTTAACACTAATAAAGGAACAAACATAATGAATGACAAGCTAAATCACATAATGAATGACAAAATAAATCTACATTACATATATACTATATTTTAACTTTTCTGCATTTTCCTTTTTAGGCTACTCCATCTGTGCAAAAGTTCATAGATTAAATTCATCTGAAATTTCACTAATTAAGCTGACCAGCAAGGCGCAATGTTTGATCATTGTTAGATCAGTTATAGTTGATAGTAGGCGTAATTTTATTTCTTAACTCAACCCGCCCCAAGCAATCGTCGCGTTCGATCATGACTTCAACTCGGGCACCCCATTCACTCTCATGGGCCTTACCATAGGCAGGATGTTGTGCCCACTGTGTCCTTCCCAACTTTTTGTTTCATGCGGCATGTTGCTCTTGTGAATCAAACCACTGAGTCTTGGTTTGATACTCCTTATTATTAGAATCAGCGTTCTGTCGTGTCAAAAACATAGGCGGTGTAAGTCTGCCAGCACACATTTTTAGTTAAACCCGCAAAAGCAAGCGTCGTGTTCGATCATAATTTGTATTCGGACCCCCTCCCGATTATCTTGCAGGTGTTGTAGACGAGATGTTGACTTTATCCATCGGCTTTCTCAAGAAATTTCTTTTATTTTTCCAAATCAGAACAACAACTCACAACTCTAATTTCAGCTAATGACATTCTTCTCCTTCTAAGATTTTAAAATTTAAAAAAAAATCCATAAATTTTTTCAAAGTTGAGATTGATAAAGTGTAAAAAAATTCCGGAACATGTATGTTGAAAACTTATAGACATATAGGTCATGGAAGTATTAATAGGGATATCCCTAGCTGGCTGAGGCCACAGGTTGACTTTTGAAAGGCCATGGGGAGCTAATATATATATATATATGTATACTACTTTCTGGACACGTGATTCACACGTATATATTTGTACAAAATATTAAATATATAGTTGTGATAAAGTGTAAATTTATCGATGAAGGCTGCTTCGTTTTGGTTATCTTGGTTACTAATTATGATTTGATGATTAAGTATAAGCATTGACAATATCACCTAAATAAAATGTAAACACAAGAAATTTCAACATTTATGTAGAAAAAAGTGCAAGATTACATAAAATACAAATTATCATGGTGGCATAAATAGAAGTCACCTTCAAGAGTAAATTTAATATAAAATTTATGAATATATCGTACAAACCCAAAATGTCAACAACAACAACGGTAAATTAAAAAATATTTGAAAACTATCAAAAAGAACAAGGAAAAAATGCAACAACTTCATATTGCCTATTAAAAGGTGAACTTTTTCCAGTCATGACACAAAGACATATATTTTCATATCGGTAAGCAATGATACGGATCTTCGTTAGAGAATTGTGTATGAATACTATTGTAAGCGAGTAGCTTCCTAAGGCGAAGCAATTGGGAATTGAAAAAATAGTATATGAAATAATAATTAAAAAATACAAAAGTGTAACCTATAATAATTATTGGCGAGGTGAAACAATCCTCCCCATTTACTCGGCAGTTCAATAAATGATTTTATTCATTTCTTGTTTATTGAATATATATATATATATATATATATATATATATATATATATATATATATATATATATATATATATATATATAAACAAATTAAATATATTAGATATTTGATGGTAAATATTACTACTTAATTGGAATATTTATTATATTTTAATTTACTACGGGGAAAAAATGGTAATCAACTTTTAATACTTGACTTTTACTTTTAGTATAATATAATAATAATTATTATTATTGTTATTAATGTTTATTTATCATTATTATTATTATTGTTGTTGTTTATATTTATTTATTATCATTATTATTATTATTTATTATTTATTTATTTCTAACTTTTCGCTTTTTATCTTTTCACTTATATATGCTCAATATATAAATATAATATGATATAATAAAATATTAATATTTAATTATATATTAATTAAATTTTAATTTATTAAAAAATTTCAACTTTTAAATAATCACATCATTATTTCCTTTTTTAATTTTTTAAAATTAATTAAATGTTAGAATCTTTTATCCTCTTTACTTCTTCATTACTACTAATAATTAGTTCCTTTGTCCGATTCAGGTCTAAAAAGAGGTGAAATAACGCTCGGCTGGAATCAAATTTAGCTCTTTCTAATTTTATTGTTTCATGCTCATTTTTTGGAAAAAATAAAAGAAAATTTGCAATCATTATTTTAGGTATGCATCGAATAAATTTATACATTGTAATAGCTTGAAAATCGCACGAATGATATAAATTGTACTGAACAAGTCCAATATAACAAGATTGATTGACAAGATATTAATAGGGAAATTTTATCCCTGACCTCCATTATACACCAACTGAAGAACCTTTACGGATAACAAATGCCTACTACACCACAGTAGATTAAACAATTCATGCAAATAATGGACAGGGTGATAAAGCAACAAATAAATGTTTCTTTTTCCTGTGACATGAACGCTTTAAAAACTACATATTATCATTGAACTACTAATTTATAAACTGCGCTATATATTTCTTTTTCACCATTAGCAACAGCCAAAAAGTAAACATCAAAAGAAAGAAGAAAGTGACATAGGGTTTTGATCTAACTATATTATATAATCACAATAATAATGTCTCCAACCCTGAATGGCCAACATAATTAATAATAAAACAAACCTTTCCCCACATATAATGATATAGTTAATTTACTTGTATGCTTTTAAACGTGATCACTACAATCTTTTCCATTATCTTTCTAGGCGTCACACCCTTAATGAACAAGCAAATACGCAATAATTAATTCATCAAAGAAAAGAAGATGGGAGAATTGTTATAAAGAAAAGGTTTGGTTTTAGTTTGTGGACTTTGGACAAATTAAAAAGTATCAGTGAGACATTTTAATGTGAACTTTATCACAATCCTTGACATTATTCACTTTTAAGTGGGACATATATCAATAATTAGTTTAATACTTTCTCAACACCATTTCTTGAAATACTTGCTATATATAAGTCTAGCTCTTTAAAGGTGTAAAATACTTCTATCTCAAACTCAATTTGTATTCTGCAGAAACTTTCCAATGGCAAGAATTTATCCTCAAACATCATCATCTTCTTCTTCTTCTTCATATCTTCTATTTGTGTAAGCAAATATGTGATGCTCATAAGAGAAACATTTACTTTATGGATGAAATCACTAGTCTTCCATGGAAATGGCTGTGCTGTTTTTGACTCAAAAGGTCGTCTTGTTTATCGAATTGACAATTACAGCAAAAAATGTAGCAAACAAGTCCATCTCATGGATCTCTCATGGAACGGTTCTCTTTCTCTACGTAAAAAGTAAAATTAATTAAACAAATATCATTTATATATTATATATTGAGCGTGTGATAATCTCATTTAAGTTGTTAGAGAGAGATTACACGCCCCATCATGCGCGGTTAGACTTTTTTTCAGGAACCATACATGTAAAAATATCTTTTTGATAATGAGTATCAGACTTGAACCTAGAACCTCTACCTGCTCTAATAATTTGCTTACTAATTGAATGATTTTGCTTCTTCTTCTTCTTGTTTTTTTCCAGGAGAATTCTCAGTTTTGGGACATTGGAATGGCTATAAGATGGAAGAGGAGATACCATGTTTTCAAGTTAGAAAAAATGGGAATAATTTACTCACAGGAGACTTAAACTATGATGTTATTTTTGGTCATGTGATGAGTACAAATAACTATAGGATTATTGCTTTAACAGGCCAAATTAGGCTTCAAGATTGTCAACAAAGAAAACCTACTTATTGCAGAGGTTTGTTATTTTTAATATTTTTTTCAATGCTTTTACTTACTTAAGTATGCCTTTAATTTTACAATTTTCAAATGGAATTTGTTTTAATATTGTGGGTGATTTTCCAGGTAAAACAAAAGCAATCATCATCAGAAGTTCAGTTTGGGGATGATGTATTAAGTCTAGTGGTGGAGGCTCATGTTGATCACTCATTTGTGATGGCTCTTGTCACTGTTTATGGTTTGATCCGACATATGTTGTGATTTGCATTCTAGAATTCATTGATTTGAATTCGCAACGTATGGGCTCGTTAAAAGAAAGAAAAAAAGTGTCTTTTTTATGTATCAAAATGTTTAGAATTAAGATTTGAAATCTCTAATTAAACGAGAATTATTTTTGCACATACTCTTTTTCTTTTCCTTTTCTATCTTTCATTTAAAAATTATATAAATGTAACAAAATTTTGTTTATTTTTCTTGGTTTGCTAGCCATTAATGGGCAGAAGTTTGATGAACAGAGAATTAAACCATTTTGATTCTTTTTCCTTTTCACATTTTTGTAGATCGAAATAGCATCACTCTATTGATTGTAAAGATTAAGCATTACTTATTGCGCGCACACATATATATGAATGGTCCTTAGTGCAGAATCTTTCAGCGATTTTAAAATAAATGGTATTTTAGTTTGAATACGGCTTCTTAAAGAAAGTGTATTCATTTCTAAAAATTAAAATATATATATTATCCACTTTCTGTTAATAAATATTTTGAAAGATATAACTCTTTAGTATTTACTTGGTCATGTAAAATTCTCTCCATTTAAATAAGGGTAAAATTGAAAAAGCATCATTAATCTGCTGTGTATGTAAACTTGTCGCCTATTTGGAAACAAAATCAAGGTTAAACACTACTTATTTTGAAGTAGAGAAATTGCCAATTATTTTAATAAGTTTAGGAAGTTTATTTAAAATATATTCTCTCATTTACTTTATTTATTAGAATTACTTATTCGATCCATTTTAACATATCAAAAAAATTCTATTTTATCACAATATTAATTACTAATTCTCAAAAATATTTTTAAAATAAAAAAACAAAACAACTTTACTTATAAATGTTATAATTCATAAATATTAAATTAAAATATTTTATATATATATATATATATATTAAAAAAATTAATATCTATTATGAACCAGTAAAAGAGAAAAGTCAAAGTTTAAAACCAAAAAAGAGAATACACTTTCCAAGACAAAAGAAAAATCATTAGGCGACTCTTGAAATTTTGGAAATATAGATATTTTTCAATGAGATTAAGTTACCTGCAATGATCGTATAGATAAATATTAATATATTTCAGTTTATGTAAAATTATTTTCCATCCTTTTAAGTTATCAATTAATATTTGTATAAAAACTTATTTGCAATTACCTTTATTAAGTGATTGATACAATTTACACCATACACAACTTAAATGCTACCAAATAAACATTAGTCCAAAGTAGGGATCTCTAAGCATTTCATGGAATAATATATGGAGTTGGCAAATTGGAAGGTTTATGACAATGAATTGGCACTTGCCATAATTAATCACATGTCACAGATCAGCAAATCAGATATGTGTGATTCTTTTATCATTAATTATTTTTAGATAAATTGCATGCCATGGGAACAATAAAAATAATATATCAATCTGTTCAAAAAATGGATTTGACTCACGTTGCCCAGCACATCATCAATTTGAAGAACAAGATGTGGTGTCCAAAGTATAAC
Organism: Datura stramonium; assembly: GCA_018107945.1. NCBI lineage: Eukaryota > Viridiplantae > Streptophyta > Magnoliopsida > Solanales > Solanaceae > Datura > Datura stramonium. Next base: position 143,074 of record JACEIK010000068.1, on the reverse strand, counting down.
CATATATACTTTACAAGTTTAGAAGTACAAAATTGTAATGATGGCAAGTAAAAAAGAAAGGGATCGAGGAGCCATGATAGCTTACAAGTAAAATGTATGATCCGTCAGAATTAAAATTTTGAATCTTATCAATAAACAAATTAATATGAGTTAGAGTGTCCTTTGATGAGTAATTGAGAATAAAAAGAGAGGAATGAAAAATAAGCATTAAACATTTTATCATATCAAAATTATCATCTCTGGTGCTCATAACGAGGGTAATGTTTAGCGATGGCGACGTCTTATTCTCATCTTCATTTATTTCCCATGCGGCGTACTTTGTGGACCGATTAATTTAGCGTATGGCTAAATACACTTTCTTATTTGCCTTTCTTTTGCCCTCTCTAGGAGTTTTCAATTTTTTTTTTTTTGCCTTCTTGCTGATTTGAATCTACAATTTTAGCGCCGGAGGTGAAGGTTGTCTACTATCCGAACAAGCCCTTATCGGATCTCATATACTACATAGATGACAACAATTCTGTTCTCTACTCAAAAGGTTTTCTTGATAGAAAAGAACTCTTCTAGAGTTTTTTTTTTTTTTTTGAGGAGAAAAATTTCGGCTTTTATAAATAGAAGAATTTTTTTTCTCATACATAACGATAGCATCTGATAAAGTCATTTCAAAAAATACTATTTAGGGGAGATTATTTTACCATTATTCTATTAGTTTTATATTTGTATATTAGTTTTTAATATGTAGATCAATTGATCAAATGTATTAAATAATATCGTCTTTTAGTATAGTTTTCTTTATCATCTGATTTATTTTCAACAAAGGTTTTGCAATTATTAGCTTTCGCATGATGCTTTGATTATTTGATCTCAACTATATATAATGAATATTCAATGTCACTATTTTAGGATGATATTGAGGGATTCAAAAGGTACATAATGAAGATGGAAGATGGGAGATAACGTGGAATAGTAGGAATTTATTCCTAAAGTAGTGGACATCCCCTTTAATTAGTTTCATAACACTTCCCTTGAATGCTCATGTCTTCATAGATGATATATCTCGTTAAACCTTTACTAGAAAACCCCAATGAAAAAGATATTGATGAAAAATGAGCCCATATGTTATAATACACATCGGTAGCTGTTTGCATTAAAACCTTATCCGCAAAATCAGTGAGACAAAAAATTCAATTAAGAAAAAAATACAATGTGTATTATACTCTCTCTAATGAAAATACAATTTAATCTTATATATGATACGTTTTAATTTTGTATACAAATTTTTTCAAATATTAATATTGACATTACTATTTTTATTATCATAGCCTACTCATTTATTAACTTTTTATGATCTTAATTGGTAAGGTGTAAGTTAATGATGAGTTGCAAAAAATATTGTATTTATAAAAGTATGTACACCAAGTTATTAGAATCTAAGTCGTTATTTAAAGTCATGTAACTAAGAAAATCTATAAGGTAATATTGATCATGATCTTTCATTCTTGTCTTTTAGATCCTTAATTAACAGGCGTACACAAAATTACTTATAAACATATTCGAGATAAAGATAAGAATAAACTTCGTAATTGAATTTTTTTATAAAATGGATTGAGTGGCACCCAAAATAATATAGCCACTTAAAAATAAAGAGAATAATAGTTGAGCGTTTTTCATCAAAAAATATACTATCTAAATATCACAAAATTATTTTTATATATATTAAACCTTGAGTAACTTTAATAAAATTCCTAGATTAGCTATGCGTTGCATTGCACTTGATACAATGAGAGGATTTTTGCCCCCTTTTTAAAAAGAAAATATCTTAAAACAACGTGGTTTTAAGATTGTCTTCTGAAGTGAATGCAAAATGAGGCTATTGTTTTATTCTTTCACTTGAAAGTTTTTCTTTGTAATATTCTAAATCTACCCAAACACTGTATTTACTTATTAAGAAGTCGTTGGGCCACCACAGTTATTCACTTTTTTCGTAATAATTTTATTTACTTTATTTAAAAATTAGTATTTCCTTATATAATTTTCAAACTTAACTTAAGAGTTGGGTTTCAATTTTGAAAAAATGCTCCAAATTTGTCTTTTGATTTCAGTTTCATAAGTTTTTCAAATAAAGTGATCTATTTTGTACTTTGCCAAAATACAATCGAACACGATTTTATCTTTTATCCAATTTTATAAATTTTAAATAAAACAAAAAATATTTTTAAGCTATGATAAGCGTCTACTTAGTTTGAATTAATTGTCTCGTAATAGGAAAGCACAATATATTAATTGATTAATCCGTAGTTGGAAAGTTTACATCAATAGTTACGGGCGAGTGAACAAAAGAAATGGACATGAGATGGAAACGGAAAGTTACAAGTTAAAAAGGCCATCAGACTGATATTGAAAAAAAATAAAAAGATATTTTCAGATATATAAAATTATAATAATTTATAATTAATTTTATTTAGATAACGATGAAAAGAGCTTGTAATAAAATAGAAAATATTGACAACAAAATTGTCAAATGAGCACTTGATCTAGGTATTGACCAAACAAGGACAAGTTGAACAAAAGTGTTAAAAGCTTTTAACAGCCGTTTGTATAAATAAAAAAAATATTAAAAATTAGATGGACCTCTTTAGAACCAAAACGAGTTAAATTTGACATTTTTGTAAAAAATTTGTTGGATGTTTTCTAATACTTATCATTTACATCTGCTCATCGCAAATGGAGAATTCTAAAATTTAATATTATTACACCTATTATTTTTGTGTTATATTAAAGTATTTAATTGGTATTTTTTTCAGTTTAATATATATAAGTTAAAAGTTGAATTATCAAATTATTTTTTAAAAGTTAATATGAGTAATTTTAAATTTTAATTACAATTAATTAAAAATTAAAGAGTTTAACATGTGCCTAGCTTACGTTTTTATTCCTTTTGACTTCCAAACGTTACTAAACGTTACTAAAAAGGGTGTATCATATTTATTTTCAGAGTTTATAATAACACTTGTTTTTACTATTTTGACAAATTCAGATATTGTGATGGAATTTCGTTCAAAAAAACAGAAAATGGTAATTAAAAATAATATTTTATTATATAATTTATATTACACATATAAAATTATATTAAAAAAAATAAAAATATTTTTAATTTTTTTATTTATTTTGGTTTTTTTTGTTTTTTAATTAAAATATTAATAATAAAAATATTTTAAATCAAACTATTATCGACTCCCAATCTCCATAATTACATTTAAACACAGCAAATCTTTCAAATTATACCACTTTTCTTCTCTATGCTATCAGCTTGTTTCTTCCTTGTACCCAATCCAAACGATATGCATGTACAACATAAAGTGAGAATTTAAAATTAGAATGAGAAAATAATATGATACCAACATTCCAATAAATTAAAACAAAATCATAGAACAATATAACATTTGATCCGTTGGGCGTAAAAGCAAGGGAAAATATATCTGCTGTGTATCTGCATATGTCAAACTACTCTGTTTCTGTCAATCACCACAACCGTCTACTGAAATACAACCGACTCCACACGAACAAGAAAGAAGAAAGAAAGCTCTGTTCTCCATGGGTCGCAAGAGAAGGGCGAATAAGCAGTCGTCATCATTGTTACTCGGCTTATCTTCTCGCCGTGGCAAACGCAAATTGGATTCTGATTCTGATTCTGATTCTGATTCTGATTCTGATCCTCAACCACCCATTAATGTTGCTCCAAGCTCTTCTGGCAGTGGCCGTGATGCTGATTCTGGGCCTCAACCACCAAGTCCAAGAAGGCAAAAACAAACACTCCTGATGGTACCGGCGCATCTTCTTCCGCCTTTTCCAAGAAAAAGGCAGATACGGATCCCGCCGCCCCTTGTTACTCAACGCGGCAAAGCCAAATTGACTCGATTCTGATCCTCAACCACCCAAGTCAAATAAAACAAACACCTCTGAAGTGGCGGCAGCGCACTCTTCCTTCCAGCATCGTCACTAAGCTTTCCAGTCGCCAAATATGAGAAATACTCACCTCGCCTCTTGCTGTCTAACTCAAAAACCCAAAAACACCCTGAAAATGTCAAATGTGAATCCTCTGCTAAAGGCAAAGCAAAACTTCAGGGTCTACATTTGCCTTCTGCAAATATCGTTCATCCAATTCTAAGCGAGCCAAAACAACTTCTGATGGGGGAACGCATCCACGAGTCTCTGTAACAGTCAAAGAAAGGGCAGAGGTGGAGCCCTCTGTGACTCGCAGCCTCAATTGGACGTGGCCTATGGTCATCATTCGATCACTCAATTCCAGGAGTAAGTCAAACTTTCATCTCTGAGGTAAAGCCCCGTCTTCTCGGCACCGATGAGAAGGGAAAATGTGCAGACTTCCACAGTGTTCTCACTCGAGGCGCGATTCGCCGTGCTAAAGGGAAAGCTAAAGTAGATGATGCTAGTCCACCAAAGAAATCCAAAAGAACCATCTTTGAAGAGTCCCGGAAGCTTTCCACCTCGTCCTCCGCAACCAAAACTCTCGCCGGGGCAAAGCCAAGTGGATTCTGATCCATTCCCGCTGACCACAACCTAAAAATCCAAGAAAAGCTAAAGGAGGTAAAACGTCCACTTCTAGCCCGACTCGCCGGGGCAAAACCAAAATGAATTCTGACCCACAACCACCCTAATCCAAAGCTAAAGCTGCTTGTCCACTTCTGCGCTCGACTGGCCGGGGAGAAGCCAAAACCAAAATGGATTCTGACCCAACTCCTCCTGCTGACCCAGAACCACCAAAATCCAAGAAGGCTAAGTACAGGGTCGTCCAGTTCTAAGGGGAAATTCATCATTTCAGCTTGCAAGAGAAAAATGGAAAAGGGGAGAGAGTTCACCAGAGTGACTCGGAGTTCGACTCGCCCTCCTAAAAGACTAAAGTCATTTTCTGATATCACTACAAAATTAGTGAATTTAGAATCTTTCATTAGCTTTAGTGGCAAAATGCTTGGATGGTTTCAGTCTAGGTACTACTATACTACAACAATGCTTTTCTGTATAGGATTTTTATTCATGTTTTGTAAAATGCATTCAGTCACCAACATCACATCTTAAAGATTAAATAATAAATTGTATGAAAGATTGAAAGTGACGAATTCAATTCAACGCTTCCTGTTTATTTTCCTTCCTTACACTGTGGACTGTGGTGGTAATTGAGAGAAATTTTAAGTTTTCACATTCTGTTTTAAGTAGTAATTATTATTGCAGTCAATTAAAATAGATTTATGAAGAAAAAAGATGAGTAAGTATCATTTAATTTTGGACAAAGGAATAAATGATAATTGATAATGTGTGTTCTGATCTAGCGTAAACTGTGCATTTTGTCTCTGTGAATGATCGTGTCAAAGAGATTTTACATATTAGATGTTGACCTACCATTTAGTATAGTGATGAAACAAACTATACTTTACCAACTAATACAAAATCATGTTTTTGTTGTAGCTGGATGACTTATCAAAATAAAAATTGAACTTTATTGAGGTATTTTTCATCTCAAGTTATATATAGTTATTTTTAATTTTATATAAAAAAATTAAAAAAATTAAAAAAATTAAAAAAATTAAAAATATTTTTAATTTTATCTTTAATAGTAATTGTTCTAAAGTCATCAAACCACTTCATTATAGTGATTACACAAATAGAGTGCACATTCAATAATAAAAAGCGACTATATTTTAAAACATAAACAAGAATAAGACAGTTAAATTCTTTTCAATTATTATATTTTTTAAGAAGCACCATATATTCAAACCAATCTCCGAGAATAACATGTAGCATTCTTATTATTATCAAACCTTTAATGGTTATAGCGAACTCATATATATCAAAATATTAAGATGGATTATGTTGTTGTATGTGCTTCATCTTCAATTCTTCCATAATTTTTGTATGGCTATTTTTGTTGATTTTGTTAATCTTTCTTAATTAATTTGAGCAGAGGAAATTAGTTATAAATAAATAAATATGTTAATGATATAATATTATTTTATTAGTGTTAAAACAAGTCAATAATAAAATATAATATGATTTCGTAGTGTTAATTATTTAAATTAATAACTTATACTATATATATTCTATTATATAATTTTCGTATTGTAGTGAGTCTTCGTAATGTTAATATTTATATTTAAATGTTAATTTGTTAATAGTGAAGAAATGCAAATTTTGTGATAATCAATATGATATATATATATACATATATTTAAGTGCTTATGTAAAAATAAATAATTTTTAATCAAACACTATTTTCTGATTTTTTTTGCAATTTGTCTCCTCTTGAGCTGTGACAAAGCCAAGCAAGAATAGAGTCAATCTGAGCAACAAAATTCAGTTAGAGATGCAACTAAAACTTACAATAAGCCTATAATTAAGACTATTAAGGTAATTCGGGTGTAAATATTTGTAGTTTCAATTCAGACATTGCATTAATAACAATAAAAAGTAAATCAAAGTGTCTTGTTTCATTTTGAGTGGACCATGATTTGATAATTGATTAATTATTTTTTAATTGCCGATCTATCACTTTCATATTTGAAAAATAGGCGGACTCTCACTATTATTTTAATTAAAAAAAAAATAATTTTGGTATGTACTCTTTCATATAGTTGGTTTAAGTTGTTTAAAAGTCGAACCATAATTAATAACCTAAGAAGTATAAAATAAATTAGCCAATATAAGTTATCAGATTAGAGGTGAAAAATAACTGATGACTTAAGATGCGGATTACGATTTTATTCATTTCATATCGGTTTAGCTGTTAACTCATTAAGAATTATATAATTTCTATACTTTTTTATATAAGAGCATTTTTAGAATATTCCTAAAGGTCTAAACTCAAGCGATGCAAATGAATTATAAGGTTAAACTTAAATGTAAAGCTAATGAGCTATTTCTTCATATTTTCTTCATATCTTGTGGTTTAGTAGTTGCTTTTGTGTGTATAAATTAGATCATTGTTAAACAAGTAAAATGTATGATTATGAATTATTCTTTGTATTTTTTACTTTTAAACAAAGTTAAACTCCGCTTCGATTTAATTTATTTATCATACTTTCTTTTTTAGTCTACTCAAAGAAGAATGTCTTTTTTCTTTTTTTGGGTAATTTTTTAATCTCGACTTTCTACATGACATATATAAGATCACATAATTAAATGACATTTTAATACATTCTACATATTTTTAGTTTAAGACACATGATTCAAAAGTCTTATTTACTTTCTTAAATTTCATACTGAGTCAAAACCAGACAAACAAATTGAAACAGAGAGAATATTAATTTTGCTTTACAGGCCTTGTTAATTGTCCGATAAATCAACTGTTAACTGCTAAACTTATATCGAATCAATCGATATTTTATTGATTAGATTAGTGAAGTAGTATATATAAAAATCGATAACCGCATAGTTATCTAATTGAATTGCTCTATAAGCATCCCTAATCAATTTTTTTCTTAAAATTACGTGTCCAATAAAAAAACATTCATATAAAATACGAGGGAAGGATATTAAGAAAATAATAACACTTCAATATTAAGTTATTAACAAAAGACATTTTACTCAATTTATATATTTTAAGAGCATATTTAACTACTGATTAATTTTAATATAAGATTTTAATTTGATTAAATATATATTTGAACTAACTATTAAATGATAAAGGATACATGTGAGCTAAACTATCGATGAATGACATATTTGCTTACTCTTTCAAATACTTTTTAAGAGCATATTTGGTCTTTTTTCAGGGAAATAATAAGGAACAGGGTATCAATGTAATTATATTAAAAGTAAGGGGTCAAAGTACAAATCTCATTGAGGCTTAAACCCTAACTAAACCCAATTCTTCAATTTTCTATGAGCAATGAATCAGTATCACCATTTTATCGAATAAGCCCCAGAACCGTCCTCCAATCTCTTCGTCACAGTTTCACTTTTCATCGTTCAATGGGCGGCGGTCCTCGTACTTTCCCCGGTGGGCTCAACAAATGGCAATGGAAGCGCCTCCACGAGAAGAAAGCCCGTGACAAGGAAAATCGACTCCTTGATCAAGAGAAGCAGCTTTATCAGGCCCGAATCCGATCTCAAATCCGAGCTAAACTCACTGCTTCTGGTGAACAATCCAATATAGGCAATGAACAACAGCCCAACTATGGCCCTGTTTCACCCCAAGACCATATCAGAGCTCTAGCCGATCGATTCATGAAGGAAGGTGCCGAGGATTTATGGAATGAAGACGACGGGCCAATTAATACTCCACAGCCAAATCAACAACACCGAGGTATCAGTGAGCCTATTGATTTGCGCAAATTGGTCTCGGAAAATTCGTATTCTAGAGAGACCAGTTCCGGTGATGCTTCGCGAAATTACAATTTTCAGAAAGCTAGACATTTCTGTACTAATGTTAGGAATGGCATTGCGGGAAATTGGAGAACTAGAATTCCGACATATTCGGATAGTTGGTCAAGACAGAGCGATTTTTTAATGTTTGGATGGAGGATGGTTAATACTGAGAATAGAAATGTAAATAATTTGAATAGTTTCTTGAAATTTAGATGCTATTCCGTGGATAGGAGAAACGACAATAGGTTGAGGAAATTAGATTATACTAGAAAGGAGAGTTCAACAAGTGAGGGTAAGTCAAATTCAGAGGGATTGGTGGTGAAGGGTGATGAGCGTAAAGCAAGATGGCCAAGGTTTCGACGCAATGCTGAGGAGTCATCTGATGACGATGATGATGAAGACACTGAGGAGGATGAGGATGAGGAGGAAATACGAAGTAGGGGGAGTATAAAGATGATGAGTAGTGCTGCTCTAGGGAAGTATGATATGAAGACGAAGAAGAGAGTTCCATTAAAGTTTGTGGAGGATGAAGATGATTTATCACTGCATGTGGAGGCGATAAGGAAGGAGGTTAAAGGGCGGAGTATGCAGAAAAATGAAACTGAAGAAGGCGAGAATGAGTCAATACTTAGCTCTAAAAGGTAAGAAATGATTTTCCAGTTTGCCACTAGACATTGCAAAAGGTTCATATGCATGATATTGAAGTGACAATGTGGTGTATGATCAATTAGGTTTGATGAATATGATGTATCTCCTTTGACAGTCAAGGCCCTTACTGCAGCAGGTTATGTGCAAATGACTAAAGTGCAAGAGGCAACACTTTCTGCTTGTCTTGAGGGTACGTTAACTACTACTACTAGAACATCTGAGACCTTGATTTGCGGTAAATGTTTAGTTTTTTTTGTCACATTAACATAGTCTTGATAAATGAGTGTCATGTTTCATTCCTTGATTTTTTGAGTGCTGTGCTGTCTATCAAGCCCATAGTCTGATTGGTGTAACCATAAATTCATTGTTATCTGTCCTGAAAAAATGAACCCAGTGTGTGTAGGATGCATGCTTTCCAACAAGTTTAACTGATGAGCAAATTCAAGATTGGAACTCTAATATCTCTTATGGATGAACTAGTTCTCACTTTTGGTTTTGCCAATTACAGGAAAGGATGCTTTAGTCAAAGCAAGGACAGGCACAGGAAAAAGTGCTGCTTTTTTGGTAAATTATTTCTTCTCTTTTATGTGACTCCCTACAGGTTATTTGCATGTTTCACTTCCTTGTTCTTTTATTTCTGCTATTAAAGGCCAACAGCTTCCAGCCATTGAAACAGTTCTGAAGGCCTCAAGTAAGAAGAGCGCCCAAAGGGTCCCACCAATAGATGTACTTATTCTCTGCCCCACACGAGAACTTGCTAGTCAGATAGCTGCTGAAGCTAATGTGTTGTTAAAGTACCATGAAGGCATTGGTGTGCAGACACTAGTTGGAGGGACACGGTTCAAAGATGATCAGAAACGCCTAGAGGGTAATCCATGCCAGGTATATATGCATTTTATCTGTATGGGGACATTTTTTCAGTTTATAGTAAAAGATGAACTCAATTTGGATGATTTGCTCCGAGGCAACTCCCTTGCACTTTGAGGATTACACATTGAGAAATGTACACGTGTTTCTGATAAGCAGGGGTACAACAAAAGATATGTTCAAATTCTGCCAAGTATTTTAGTGACGTGTAATATGGCATGTCTGTTATCTCTGACTCGTTAATAGAAGTTGCTCATGAGGTTTAGAAACTGAGACTAGACAGTCTAGCTATGGGCATCATCTTAATGTGCCCGTGTTATCAAACTTGCCCTAGCTAGGGCATCATCTTAGTGCCAGTGTTATCAAACTTGGCCTGGACCTGCCGTCTAACTAGAAAATACAGTAGAATGGGGTTTGAGCTGGCTGTGCCTAGCTGGATTGTCATGCAGTTGACAGAGGAAAACATGCAAAACCCTGCCTGGTTATGCAACCCCAATCAGGCTATCGTTTTTCTTGTTTGAACTCAAACGGAGCCAAGGCGGATTTCCTATGAGCAATTTTTTCTTTCTTTTTCCCCAATGTACATTGTTAAGAAATCTCACCTTAAATCTTCATCAGAAAAAAGAAATCTCACCATATATACATGAGTGATCATGGTCATATATCACTGTTGGGGATGCTGAAAGCAATTGAGGAATGTTTTGCGATGGGGAGGTACTGTAGGTTTTCATAGTCTGTTAAATAAATTTGGGACACTGCTTCCCTTTGCATAATGTGGTCTCCACGGAAGGAAAATAGGAGGTGTTGTGAAGAAAAAGCTTGTGCTGTGTATACTTTAAGATAAAACTGCTTAGGTGCCTTATTTTATTTTTGTTAGCAAAGCAATGTAAGTTGGCTTAAAACGTTTCGTGAGCTTTCTGGCTTTAAAACTGTAGTGTTTCAAAAAGCAAGTTAGGTCCTTGTTTGTACTTAAAAAGGGATTCTTATGAACCTTTTGTTTTAGAATGTTGTATGCCATGTATGATTTCTTTGTTTTGCATGTATAGTCTTTATAACTACTTAAAATCCACTTTTAATTTATTCATTGAACCTTTGGTTAGACTGATAAACAAGATAGCTCACTCACTTCATCTTCTGGCTGGGCTTAGTAACCATGTTTTGGAACTCATTACTTTATTCCCCCCAAAAAACGAACAGGGAACTAGTAGAACTAATACAACCTGTTTGAGTAACAGTAGGATGTTAAATATGTTGCTCTGACTCGTGCGGATACCGATAGGGCGTGCGGTTAGAGGTCAGATTCTTCATCACATAAATTTTAGGATTCAGGAGTATGGACCCGGGGAGGATTCGGGTGCTAGTATACGGCCAATTAATATATATCATGACATACCTAAATATATATTAATTGAAGTTATTGAACTGAAATTAATAAAATGTAATTCCTTTGTAAACACTTAATATTTTATTCATAAGATATCCTGTGTAATAATAAAGTGTTCTTATACTTTATATATGTGTGTGTGTGTATATTTAAAATCAAATTAAATACTCAATCAATCTATTCTTCTTGGTCATAGATGTAGTCAAATCACCCAAGGTAAATTGACCAAATACGGTCCATACCCAAATCTGTCGAATCAACATGGGTGCGGCTGTGATTTTGAAGCATTGGAGTAACATGTTGTTAATGTATTTTTTCCTGCAGGAATAGCAACTATATCTCAATCTTAAACTAGTTGGAATTGGCTATAAGCATCCTCGATATTTTTTCCCATACATTAGGTTTATTTCTTGTCTCATTGCAAATTTGCAATGCTAAATAATTTGTTTCTTAGGATAACATAGGGGTTCTCTACAACTAGAAGTTCTCTTAACTTTTTGCTGACATACAAATCTCTAAACAAAGTGAGAAGCCTTCTATGTTTTGGCAAACACCAGACCTACTGTAAATATATGAACGCGGCCATGCCTTAATCTCTGTAGTTGGTAGCACATTTATGGACTTTAGTTTCTCTCCTCTTGTATTCTGTGCCAAATTCACATTAATTCTAGAGTTTATAGGTCTTTTAACATAATTTTCCTACATACGATTTTAGGGCTAGATAATCAAAGGGGGCATTCTGAGAATTGAACTTGGGACATGTTTCAGCCTAAGTGAGAATCTTACTACCGGACCAGATTCCATTTTTCATGCAGCAATATTAATATTTCAGGGTCAAAGCTGCTAAAGCTTTGTGAATGTTTCCTCTCTATTATTTAGCTTACGTCTTAAGGATTTGTGCACGTTTCTGTCTTTTTCCATCTATTTAGCTGCATCCAATTTCATTGTTGCTTATGCTATTTCTGTAGATTATAGTTGCGACACCTGGTAGATTATTAGATCACATTGAGAACAAGTCTGGCTTCTCTACACGATTAATGGGATTGAAGATGATTATACTTGATGAAGCTGACCACTTACTGGACCTTGGGTTCCGGAAAGACATAGAGAAACTTGTTGATTGCTTGCCTCGGCGAAGGCAATCTTTACTCTTTTCAGCTACCATCCCAAAGGAGGTTAGAATTTTCCTCGTTTCCTCTTGTTAATATTGTAAAAGGTTGACTATAGGCTATAGCAGCTTGTCCACTAGATTGTCGAAGTGAAGTGTGTGCAGTCTGGTGCGACACCACCATAATAAAAGAAATTGACGATGTTGTGTAATCCAAGAACTTAGACCTTTCTAGTGTGTTAGAACTTGTAAATTTCCTGCTGGTTGAAAGAAATGTTTTGAAAATGCAGGTCCGTCGCATATCTCAACTTGTTCTGAAAAGAGAATATGGCTATGTTGATACTGTGGGGCTTGGTCTGGAAACAAATCCAAAGGTATGCGTTGATTTTGGTTTCCACTAAAGATACGAAATAGGTTCCTGCTTTTTTACAGAAAATTTAGACTGTTAGGTTCTGGATTTAGTGTAATTTATATATTTGCAAAATGTTTATATTTTTGAGTTCCGTAATTGTCTAATCTTAAATGCATGGGTTCATAAGCAGGTTAAGCAATTTTATCTAGTTGCACCGCATGAACAACATTTTCAACTTGTGCACCATCTTTTGTCAAGCCATATCTCAGAAGTGCCTGATTACAAGGTAATTTGTTCTTAATGTTGGAATTTATTTGCACTTCAAAGCTTTTTGTAGTACCATCTGCTTTCTTGGTTGTGAGGTTTATTTTCTCATATCTATTTTGATGTTCTTTGAACTTCGAATATCATACAGGTTATTGTTTTTTGTACAACAGCTATGATGACATCCCTAATGTTTTCCCTTTTCCGCGAGATGAAAATGAATGTGAGAGAGATCCATTCCAGAAAACCTCAACTTTATCGTACCCGAATCTCCGATGAATTCAAGGAAACAAAACGTGTAATCCTTATTACCTCTGACGTGTCAGCTCGAGGGATGAATTATCCTGATGTTACGCTGGTAATTCAGGTATATGGCAATTCAGAGAGCTTATGATGTGCATTGATAGTTCTTGAAATTTAAACATTATCATTGACTCTTCTTTTAAATAGTCTGTTTGCTTATAAACAAGCTGAAACTTCTTATTCTTGGAAGAGTTCTTTTGGGAACAATGAACATGAATAATGCAGCTAATGTAGATCATATGGGTAAATAATTTTGGGTTCAATATCTTCCTATCATGACCAAAGTAACAATCAAATAAAATACTTTTTCCAGTGTGTGGAAGGAGGTTGTCTCATCAAACTTCTTTCACAAACCTGAAGTAATCAGTCTAAGCATAACTCTGAAGGCTAAGGTGATTTAAGCTCCTTCCTCTCCAAATTTGCCATCCTTCATATAATTAGGGTCACTATTTACGTCATTTCTCATCTAAAGTTTTTTCTACCTATTTGCAAAGTGATGATCAATTTGGTGGTCTGATAATCTGGGAGTGTGCATCTTGTGGGAACTCAATTTCGTTTCTTGTGGGGCTGTTTCCATTCTCTTTCCTCTATCCCTCAAATTGGAATATATCTGTTTATCAGGTTGGTGTTCCTGTTGATCGAGAGCAGTATATACATCGGCTTGGAAGAACTGGGCGAGAAGGCAAAGAAGGAGAAGGTATCCTGTTGCTTGCACCTTGGGAACAATATTTCTTGGATGACATTAAAGACCTCCCCATGGAAAACTGGCCAGTTCCACATCTTGATCCTCGTGTTAAAGTCAAGGTTAGCTGCTTCGTACACTCATTTACTTTTTTGTATGCACTGATAGGCCGTAGAACACCAAATACTCCCTATTTCCGTAAGGAAAATAAAGGAAATTCACTAGTTAAAGGGGATTATAGTAAGATCTGGATTAGTATGCTGGATTTCTAAGAGGTTTTTTTTTTTTGGATGAGCGGGACTTTTGAGAAGTATGTTGAACAAGGATGTCACCGCACTTCTGTTTGGAGTATGTTTAGTACTCCTGATGCTGTAGGCCCTGTCAGGATTGTTATCTCCATGCCCAGCCCACCACTGGAAACTAATTGTTTCATCTACTGCTGGAAATCATTTGTTAGCAATTAGATTTTTGATGATATGATAATTGCAGATGGAGGAAGCAATGGGAAAGATGGATACTAGTGTTAAAGAAGCAGCTTATCACGCTTGGCTTGGTTATTATAACTCCGTAACGGAAATATGCAGAGATAAGACGACGCTTGTCGAGTTAGCTAACCAGTTTAGCGAGTCTATTGGTTTGCAAAAGCCTCCTTCACTATTCCGTAGAACAGCTCTAAAGATGGGATTGAAAGATATTCCTGGCATCCGGATACGGAAGTAGCATGGGGTTCTTTGGTTTTACGTTAAAAGAGATTTTTATGCCAGCGGAGAGTAGTAGCATCCACAGTTTTCTGCAATTTACACACGGTGAACTGAACATGCAGTGATTTGGCCTCGGGCCAACAGGTACAAGTTTCAAGGATTCTCTAACGTAGATCCGGAAACAACATTAGCTGGACTTGTATTTGGTCTTTTGACCGTCTATTTGGACAACGTGTGAATGTGTTAAATCTTCTTGAAAATGAAAATGTAAATATTAGAGTGCTGAGTGAACTGTCTGTAAACCTCTACTGCAAGGACCTGTTATTGCGCTCGTGTCTATTCATGACAAATTTAGACCTCTCGACTCTTGTGAAGTGTTAAATTTTCTTGACAGATTTGTATCATTTAAATTTTAAATGAATACATGAACCAAAAATGTTTTAAATTCTCTTTGTTTCTATGTTAAGTTGCACTTCTTACCCTGCCTTCGGAAATTTGCACCCCTTTTTCCGAATAAGTGCATTTGGTGCTGCTTAAATTTGTTTGTGTTAACGGTCTAAGAGTATGTTTCTCATTTTCAGATAGGCTAAAGTTGGTCTGTTCCGATTCTCTTATCTGAACGGCAGGCATTGCATTTTTTGATAATTCATACCGAAATAATTGGATATTATATTTTATGGAATGCGATTCATTTTTAAAATGTATTAGTGATGAAATGATAGATACGTGAAATTTAAAATTTCAATAAGAAAACACGATTGCACTATAGTCTTTCAACGCATATAACAAGATCAATCTATAAAACACACGCTTGTATTTTACGTGTTGCAGATCGGAGCTTCTGACAGATCCGATTCAATTCTTTGTTTTTTTTTTTGTTTTTTTTTGTTAGCTTTATCGATGGGTTTTTGTTACAAAAATCTAATTTTTCGGTATTCATGAATATAAGTGCGTGTGCACCGGAGCACGAACAGATTTTTGGTGCTGTTACTGNGTACTGATACAACGAAATTAAATGAATATATATATAATCTATAAAATCGGTAATAATTGAACAATAGCTATGAATGTATACAAGTAAAATTAACACGAATGAATATAAGTGATATAAGTTGGTAATAATTGATATAGTAGAGCGAATGAATACACATGAATTTAGAACGGATGAATACAAGTGATACAAACCGGTAACAATTGATACAGTAGTGCGAATGAATATAGTCCCGTCTAGAGGCGGATTCAGGATTTATTGATTGCGGAAGCCATCATTATTAAAATATATAATTTTTTCAAGAGACAAAAAATGACGTACGACGTCTGTCTATTATATTCTGTTAAGGTAATCAACAAACAATATTTAAAAAATGAACGAATTTGTTTCTTAATAAAAGTGATAGACTATAGACGGTTTTTATTTATTTAGTAAAGTCGATAGTTATTTGTTGGTTAGTTTTGCATAAAAATGTGCAAATTTTTTTTTTTTTAATACTGTCTTCACTTTAATTTAACTAAGGCTATCAAAAAAGTCGCGGGAATTCCACCCCCTGTATTTTTTATATTTCATTTTGATTGTATTTCGTTGTGCGAACGTATACAATTGATACAAGGTTTGTATTCTTTGTTCGAACGAATACACTGATTACAGTCGTCTGATAATCGAATTGAATTACTAAAACTGTAACTTCATTTGGTAATTAGCTTTCAAATTGTAGTGATTTTTCTATGTTTCTCTATTAAATTTTTTT
>JACEIK010000068.1:61962-109450 GCA_018107945.1 Datura stramonium | reverse complement strand
TAAGAAATATATTGTGAATTATCATTAGCATGATCCTCATTCAAAAATAATTCAAGTCAAATGTCTGAAGCATTTGCTGACTCAAAAAAATAATTTCATATTTCAGCTGCAAAATCATTAATTTCTTTGAAGGACAGAGTCTACAGTATGCATGAAGCAATGTAGACCAATCGGTTTCAAATACAATAATCTTTGAAAAAGAATGGAGCAAATGATCATAATAAGGAGACAATGTGCTCTTGAAGAGCCTATGACATAACACTTCATGAAACCTCATGAGAGGATTAGCTACCTAAGAAAAATATTAAAAGTGATGAGATCTCAATGAGTTATGTCCAACTGCAAACCGATATAAATGATATATTATTGACGATATTGTTGGTACAATAGAGAGCACAATATTGTAAAAGATTGTGAGGATCTGAATTCTACGTCTATTAAAGCATGCTGATGTAGAAATAATGATCAAGTGAAATGATGCATCTTGATAAGCGTAGAGCTTATTGGACTTGTAGTCTAGAAACCAGAAGATGTCACGCATTTAAATACTAATGAAGGTTATCACTTGACAAAATTTATATAAAAATCTTGAAGGATTCAAAATACCTAAAGCATTTATAAGTTTCTGTAAACTTGTTCATAATTCTCGTATGGAGATAATGCAATATGCGTAGCACAATATGAAGCGAGGATTTATAAAATAAGATAGAACAAAACACAGATTTCTAAAAATTTTCTTCACACGTGATTAAAAGGATAGTGATATCAACGTGCAATAGATTCATTTGAGTGATAATATGACTGATTTATTCACCAAGTCTCTGCCAACTTGTAGCTTTCAAGAAGATGGTGCACAATATTAGGATGCGAAGATTCAAGTTTTTGGATTTATGTTCTCATCAGGGGGAATTAAAATACATGTTGTACTCTCTTTTGCTTATAAGATTTTTAACGAGACGACCAAAATGCGTATTATTAGATGTGTACCCTTTTTCTTCTCTAGAATTTTTTCCGTTGAATTTTTTTTGTAGCAAAGTTTTAACGAGGCACATTATCTATTAATGAACATTCAAAGAGGTGTATTTTAAATATATTATATTATGGATGTTCATTGGATAAGCATGCAATCAAATAAGCTTTTAATTTATATTTGTATTATAGTGAATGTCTATCTTGTTTCTTTACAAAAACTAGGGTTAGTTTCCCCTACAAATAAATGGATTCTCTCTCATTGTATTTTATCTCTCAAGAGAAATAAGAAGTCTTTTCTCTCTTTTTAATAATATTCTTGTTCTTATTTTATAACAAAAGTGCTTTTAAACACTTATTTTTAAATAAAAATAATAAAAAATAAACTTACAATCATAACTTATAAATTTTGACTTATAAATCATAAGCCCATTAAAATAAGTTCTAATTGTAAATCAAGGAATTTGAACTTTATCAACGTTGAGACGTAGAGGAGGGGGAATATTAGTCCAAGGATCTTTCAACAAGTTATTGATTGTAAATTAGTCCAAGGAAGTCAAAAATTTTACACTAGACGCGTTTAACTCTGTTGACTATTCGTCCTTGGCTAGCCTCCATTAAAATTTAAAAAAGTTGCATCTCTACATCATTTTTTCTTTTGTGAGCAATCAATCAAACATGAGCTTCTTCATATCCCTTGCTGTTGTGACTTGTCAGCTCTTGCTCACACAAGCAGTCACAATAATCGATATCCGAAACAACTGTCCCTTCACTGTATGGGCAGCAGCTGTTCAAGGTGGCGGCCGACGACTCGACTACGGTGGAAATTGGAGACTCCAACCTACAAGCGCTCCAAATGGAAACCGTATTTGGGGTCGAACCAATTGCAATTTTGACACATCTGGCCGCGGTCAATGTCAAACAGGGGATTGCAATGGACTCCTCGAATGTCAAACTTACGGTACAATACCAAGCACTTTGGCCGAATTCACCTTAAACCAACCCAACAATCTCGATTTCCTGGACATATCTCTTGTCAATGGTTTCAATTTGCCGATGGAGTTTAGTTCCGCATCCGCCGATGAGTGCTCTGTCAGGATCAGCTGCACCGCGGACATCATAGGACAGTGTCCGAATGAATTAAGGACTCCCGGAGGATGCAACGATCCTTGTACGGTTTTCAAGACCGACGAATATTGTTGCACGTCTGGTAGTTGTGGTACGACCAACTATTCCAGGTTCTTTAAGGATAGATGTTCCACTTCTTACAGTTATCCTCAAGATGATTTAACTAGTCTCTTCCGTTGTTCCAGTGGAACCAACTATACAGTGGTCTTTTGTCCATAAATTTAATGGATATAACATATTTCTGCATCAAGTTAATATGTAAGTTTGGTTTACATCATTATTTCCATTTAATGACTGAAAATTCAAAAATTGTGAAAAGTATTATTCCTTGAGAACTTGAATATTACTGTATTGAAAATGAAAGAAATATGTGTATTTTTCTGTTATCAATATCTTTTTCCGGCAGATGTCCCTCGAAGTGATATTTTGTGACCAATATAACGAGAGTATTGATCACAAATTTACTTTAAGGGTTTGTTTGAAAATTCATCTAATAATTAAAATTTTTGTAATTATCAGGGTAAAATTTTACATTCTAGTACTTATTCAGTATAGTAATTACTGCAGGTTACCATCCTTTTTTTCACCAAGGTCGGTGATACAATTAAAATCACCAATTATGTACCAAGGAAGGATGTATTTCAGGAAAATATCTTTTAAGTTCTCCCATAGTTCTTTTTTGAGCCCAACATCACATTTAGCATATATAGAAGTAACAAGGATATTCCATCCAATCAATAATACCTGTTGTTACACCCCGTAAGATTCCGGGCACTTAGCTTACGCTTATTCGCATGTCGAAGTAAGAAAGTTTTAAAATGCCATACATGCTAACCAGCGTCTGAAAGATCGGACAAGCCGCCAAGTCGCGCGCCGCAAGGCAGAATGCGATTTATAAATCGCATTCTTGAATGCGACTTATAGTCCCCATTATATATATATGCCCCCAACTTCGCTTAATTCTTTAATCAAATAACTTCCAATATCATGAAACAGAGAGAGGGTACAGGGAGATATTGATACAATGACACGCCATCAAAGGTAGTCCAAATCCAAATTAACCTCGTGTACCGAGGCATTTAGCAACAGGAGCATTCCACATTTGTTTCGCGAAATACTACGACTTAATCAGCCAGCTACCTGACTAAGGTAAGTAGAATTGCTCCAAACTAGTGTCAACGTACTCTAGCCGTAAAGGAATACTTCTCCTTCCGACTTCTGAAAAATAGCAAGTTTTTGACCGTCTTCGATAAGCCTCAAGTTTAGCTACAAATATATCGAAAGTGACGCTGTCCTTCGAATAGTGTTGTATTTGGTACTAATTGACGTGTATAGTGAATGCACTTAGGAGAAATAGCTGGAGTACTTACGAGCCTCATCCGACAATGGATAACTGAGGTTAAGGTATGTAAAGCCTGCTTCTTCGGCAAGTTAGCAAACTTTAGCCATGTAATCATAGTAAACTCCGTAATTGAGTTCTCTTTGAGTTGAATATTGAGTATTGAGTAAGTTTAGTAAATCTTGGTTTGCGTTGCCGTATCATACTCACCCTGTTATAGCGCCAAAGGGCGAGTTAGCATTCCAAAATGTGATAGCCTATTGTATGATTAGCAAGCATGTTGTTAGCATAATAAAAAGATACGTATTTTTAGAATAAAGTTAGTAAAGAAATCAATAGATAGACAGTATTATGGGCTAGCTGCATCAGCTTACATTCGTACAGCTTATGGGCTACGTACTCAGCCATTCGTACAGATGAGATCTTGCTACGTATTAGCCATTCGTACGTATAGTATCCCGGCGCGATTAGCCAAACAGCTTAAAAAGATTACGGTAATCAAGATAATCAAAAGAAGGAATCGCATAATGGCGTAAAGAGACTGTAATAAGAAATCGATTTCAAATAGTCTTTTCAGTTGAACATGCTTGCTATTTATATGTGCCATTTATTTGTTGAGACTTGATGTGGCGTGAGGGCATCTGCACAGCATCCTCGCCCGGATTGGTAATCGTGTCGCCCACTAAGCTGGGTGGGTTTACGCCACCAAGTGAGTGGCAAGCCGTCTCCCAGTTTGGACGAAGATGGGATGTAGCTTTTCATATCACTGACAAGATTTACAGTTATGCATATTCCCCTGAGCAAAGGTCTGGGTGAATAGCTAAGGCCAAGCATGTATAGCCCCGTTGAGCAAAGGTCTGTAGGTACGTATATTTTCAAGTGCGTATACAGCACAGAGTCCCCCGGACTGCATACGGTTATTTATATCGAGGCTATGGGCTCGAGCCGAGACCTGTGGGCCGGTAGAGGTACTCCTAGTGAGCAAGATGAGTGGAGTGACTTATTTTTTGGTCAAGTTTTGACCCTAGTAGGGGTCTGTAGATTGTTTGCTTGCTTGCGCCATCCCGCTAGTGGGGTTGGTATTGGCTCTTGCTTGCCACTTGTATATCTATTTATGTGCTATATACTAGCTAATAGACGAGGCCGTCTCTTTTCTACAGTACGCTTCGCTCTATCGCACAAAAGCTTGATTCGCCTCATACGCCTTCTTCGCATTCAATATCCCTGCCATACAAAATTGCTAGTTATGCTATCTATATTCCGCCAGATAAGGCCAGATATTTCAATTGTTAGCTACTCGCACTGCACGATTACCCAAGAAGGCGCATTACTTGCAGGTATTAATAGACGAGGAGGCGATCCTCGTGATTCCAACACTTATAGAGTCATCAGCCTCGTCATCCGGAGTCTGGAGCCCCGAGGTGTAGCTTACAAGATGGGTAGTCGGGCCCCGTCCCGATCATTTCTATTATTACTCATAGAGGCTTGCAGATTGTATATAGTTGGCCTCCTCAGGGTCGGGCTGGAGCTTCTGGCCGTGTGAGGCCATGCGCTTGTTATAGCCGTTTAGTATTTCGTTTTGTTGGCCGTGTGGGGCCGTGGCTTGATAGTAGTGGTGACTAAGCGCCACGTAGCTTTTCGCATTCCTTAAGATTGAGTCTCAGATTACTAGACAGGATGGTGGCCTTGTCGGCCCGCATAGGCTCCTTGTTGTGAGTATGTGTTTCGGTTAGTCATTGCGTACATGTGCTGCTATAGGCCCAAATTGGTCGGGAGGCCGTGTTTAAAGCCGCTATATAGCCCTTGTTTCCAAAAACCCGAGATAGAGCTAGCCAGGCACCAGATGCCCAGGCCCACGTTAGCAGTCCAGTTCCGGCTAGGGCACTGTGTGCCGCTCATACCCCCGGCGGGGCGTGACAAACTTGGTATCGTAGAGCAGTCGGTTCCTGTGAGTCTGCAAGCCGTGCTAAGTAGAGTCTTGTCTATGGATGTGTTGTGCACCACATACTATAGGCGGAGGTTGGCTGAGGCATATAGGATGGTTACTCTTCTTTTCACTGGCCGTAAGTATAGAGCGGCACAAGATAGGGTTGAGTCCCTAAAACTTACCATATTCTTGGAATACGTATACAAGTCGTACTCGCCGATATCCTATTCCAGCGTAAGATTGATAGCAGCAGAATAGGCACCAGCCAGTTACAAGGTAATTGCAGCAGTAGAGTGAGGTAATAGAGACCTCCCAAGATGATACCTTTATCGGTACCATTCCCATATCGCGGATAACCCTGCATTGAAGTCAAGCATAACGTACATACGAGTGACTATTGTTGGTATATATAAGATCTGATTAAGATAATAGACAATATCAGATTATCAGATAAGTGTGAGAAAGAGAGGGAAATGTATGATCTCAGCCATCTTTTCGTATGTGGTATAGTTCTATGTTTCCGTTTTTGTTGCAATAAGAAAAGGCTATTCCCACCTCTTGATTTTGTTCCAAAATACAAGAAAGGGCATAAGAATTCGAGGTGAGTTGCCCAAATCAAGCAGTAAGTGAAGACGGATCGACGGATTCCAGAAAGTGTTAGAAAGCGTAAAGAGCCTCTATGATTACGTAAGTTGTGCAGACCTCATGGTAATAAGCCGAAGAGCAAGTAAGACCGTTAGCTTACTCGGCTGTGTGTAAAAGACCTGCTGCTGATGAATGCCTCCAGAGAATATTCAAGTTCGAGTCAGAAAAAGGCCAAGTCCGCCAGAATACGTTAACAACAAGACATACCTCGCAAGATATGAAGCATGTGTTTGCCAGATACCGAAAGGTAGGAGGTCATGCGAATCGCATGGTGTATTGCTGACTAAGCCTCGACTGACGCTAAGAGGCAACAAGATTGCGGTTCCGAATGCTGCGGTATGTCCGCCTATGGAGAAGTTAAGAAATTGCTGAAGACTCTAATCTAGTGCTGTTCTGGAGATAAGACCCAACAAACAAGCAGGGCTCAATATAAATACCAAGTAAGGCCACAAGATTCGAATGTTGACCCCACATTGTAAGAGTGGCAAAATTTCAATAGTAGACCATAATTAAGTGCATATGTTGTTAAGCCTGAATGGGATGAAAATCCAATGAAATGATAAGTCAGGACAGGAGATATCATTAGACCGTAGAAGCTGTGTATATCATGTATGAGATGAAATTCAAGAAAGATGTCGTAGATTACGTATCACTACGTAATTCAAATATGTATTGTACGTAGTTATTGATATATATATGCAATGTATGAACGTATATGCTGTGAGCAACGCCAATAGGGTTAAAGCAATCACAGATTCCGGTTAGCCGCTAGGAAGTATAAGGCTGCATTGCACCGCAGACCCCCGCAATAAAAGGGGAAGAGAAGGGGCAAGGTTAAGTGTGATTCACGATAGCCACAGAAACTTTCTCGCCCGCCTATTGAGTTAACGGACTTTATATGTTTGTTGCCGTATCTAGCTCGTAAGCTTACAAGAGTTAGTAGCTTGAATCAGGTGATTAGATGATAAGGGCGCTAGACGGCTCCAACGACCACTGGCGCCGTATTGTTGGTGTGAAGCACTCAAAGATCAAAAGAACATTATCGCATGTGCGAACAAGAATTAGAGACCGAATAGGCATACTTCGAGGTTAAAGGCAATACCAGAATTTTTCTAGTATGCTGGGCGGTCGTACACGCTTTCCAGCCTTGTAGGTGAGAGTTGGTCTTAGTCAACCTAGCGCTATTGCGTGGAACACCCCGCAAGCCCGTCAGCCGTCCTGGCCGACAAAACCCGTGGGTACCCCGAGAAAGGGTCCACTTCAAGAGGGTCAAGGATGCACTAGTACTTCAAACTCGGTTCTCGTAAGATATTCGGGTACAAGAGCTCCTAAAGGTATGGGCGCCATTACTTAATGGCTCATAAGACCGAGAATTTCCTGCACAAAGAGTATAAATCCAAGTGGATACGAACAAGGCGTAAGAATTGGTAGTACACGCTAGTGCAAAGTTGTTTACTAAGACAAGGAGACCAGTAGGTTCCCTATGACGATCCAGACGATCGCCAAGAGTAAGTCCGATTAAGCCCAGCTCTACAAGCTTGTTCTAGTAGAATAACAAAGCGGTTAGATGTCCACAACTCCGCAAGTTATGAATGAGCTACAGATGCTCGAATAGGACATTTAGGTCATTGTTAGACTATCAGAACATTCGGGTCATTCAACCCAAATTTATTCGCCATCAAGGTTATAAATAGATTATTAGAGACATGATCATTATCGATCCTTGATCGATAAAGGCACATGCGTGTAGACGGTCGTTCAGATTATCCTGAAGATTAAATACCTAGCACGTGCCAAAAGGCCGATAGTTTCTAGCTATACTAGTGATTACCTTGCTGGTTTCTCCGGCATAATAAGCGCATGACCGCCTAAATTATATGCCAAGTTTCTAAATGTGAATATTTTTATCAATCAAGAAGAGACAATGTAGTGACAAACGCCCTTAGCCATAAATATGGGGAGTTTGGCGTAATTGTAGCCGAACAAATGGAATTTCATCTCGTGAAATACACCAATTAGCTAGCCTAGCCGTTCGTATAGCGGAGATCACAGGACAATGTGAGCTGCAATTCGTAACACCGCCTGTGGTCGCTGCATGTGGAGGTAAAAGAGCGGCAATATGAAGATCCCGACTCCGGCCAGCTTGGCGACGTAATTCGGCCAAGGGAAAAGCGCCGCATTTTAGATAACCGAGGATGAAGTGTTGTTATGCAAAGGCCGCCTCTCGTGTTCAGATATTTCAGCCCGCCAGCTAGACATGAATGAGGTGCATTATGCCCGTTATTCTCTCCAATTCTCGCGCGACAAAAATGTACCATGATATCAAAGAAAACTACCGTGGCCAGTATGAAAAGAGAAATTGCTTAATTTGTGTGCCCAGTGTCAACCTGCCAACAGTGAAAGCGAACACCAAACCAGCGGGTTAACCCGCATACAGTCATGCTCCTCTTCGGGAAACGTGGAAGCAAGTATCATGGGATTTTGTGGCAGGATTAACTCTTCACTGTACATATACACGATTCTATATAAGTGCTGGATGCTGACAAAATCAGTCATTTCCCGCCAAAGGAAACTACTTTCTCACGAAGACTACGTCGAATTGTATATCGGAGAATAGCTGATTACACGAAGTGCTAGTATCAATTATCTCTGGATGTGGTTACTGTAGCTTACAGTTTAAATTTTTGACAAATGCTTAGATATAGTCCGGTACACATTAATTCTGAGCACAACATTCCACCCTCGTATACGGACAAGCCGAACGCACTATCTGGGAGCCAAAGACATGCTTATGCATGTGTGTTAGATTTTGGTGGTAGCTGGGATGAGCAATTGCCCCTAATCGAGTTTGCTTATACAATATCTATCACTCACTATCCAGATGGCGCCGAGGCACATACGGCGAAATGCAGCCTACTTGGCTGGCTTTAAACAGGAGAATCAGCTATGATTAGCTGGTATTGTATTCCAATGAGTCAGAGTAGATAGTAAAAGCTTGACGAGAACGCCTAATGAATGCGGCCGTATCCACCGTAAATCGATACCGATGTGCGAAACTCGAGTTCGGCGCACGGATCAGTATTTTTTGAAAGTGCTCATTTAAAGGGGCATGAGATTTGGAAGAGGCAAAGTCGGGAATCCGGGAAGATTGAAGCTGGGCCAAGGCCTATTCGCTTTCAAGAATAGGTTGGAGTGGTACATGAGCTGAACTTGCTCGCAGTTAGGAATCCGGCTCATCCGGCTCTACTGATCTGCGCGAGGAAATGCATGGAAGACCTATCTAGAGTGCCTCTACTCAGATATCCAAACATGGAAGAGTTACCTATGAAGAGGTTCCAGTAGCTATCTTAGAGGCGTATTGCATTCATAAATTGAGAACCAAAAGATATTAAGGCTCACAAGTGTACTCGTGGCGAACAGAACTCAGAAGAGATGGCCTGGGAAGCCGAGGATGACATTGAATCCAGATATCCTCACTTGTTCCAAGCCAGTCAGCAAATAAGTATAAATAGTATTATTATTTATGCATGTCTTATAGTATGTATAAATGAGATGATCGATTTTAATCTTCATGTGAATACTATAGTATTGTGGAGCACCATTGGACTTTTCATTTCGCCTTTTGGGATAGTCCATATTACGGGAAACTCGCCGAAATTTTCCTAAGAATAAGTTGAGAATTCCTCTAGATAGTAGTTTCCATTTTGGTGACGAATGTTCTTAAGGGGGGAGAATGTTAACTCAAGTTTCCCGGCACTTAGATGGCGATTCGCATGTTGGTTAAGAGTTGTGAATGCCATACATGCTGAAAAGGCCCTGGGAGATCGGACAAGCGCCAAGTCACGCTGTCAGCGAGGCAAAGAATGCCACTTGAGGTCCCTATTATATATATGCCCCACCCTGCTTTGAATTTTTAATCAAATAACTTCCAAGCAATGCGAAAACAAAGAGAGGGTACGAGAGATATTGATAATTTTCGATCGATTACGCCGTCAAACGTAGTCCAAATCCAAATTAACCTCAAAATTTATATTTAGTACAGGAGCATTCCTACGGATTTTGTTTCATACTAAATACCAATGACTAATCATCGAAATACCGGACCAAGGTAAGTAGAATTGCTCCAACCAGTGTCAACGTGGCTCAATGAAGTGAACAATACTTCTCCCTTCTCGACTTCTAAAATAACAAGCTTTGACCGTTCTTCGATAAGCCTAAGTTTAGCTGCTACAAATATATCGAAAGTGACGTTGTTCTTCAGAATAGTGCTGTACGGTACTAATTGACGTGTATATGAATGCAAATGGGAGAAATAATGAGGAACATCTGAGCCTCGTCCGATGTGATTTGATAACTCGAGGTTAAGGTATAAAGCCCGCTTTCTTTGGCAAGTTAGCAGCTTTAGCCATGTAATCATAGTAAACTCCGTAATTGAGTTCTTTGGAGTTGAATGTTGAGTATTGAGTAAGTTTAGTAACTGGCTTGCGTTGCCGTGATTGCCACTCACCCAAGTTAGTTAAGGCGTTTCAAAGGGCGAGTTAGCATTCCGTATTTAGTATAGCCTATTGTATGATTAACAGCATGTTGTTAGTATAATAAAAGATACAGATTTTCAGAATAAAGTTAGTAAAGTAAAACTGATAGACAAAGACAAGATATGGCTGCATTGTGCTGTATTCTGTGGCTGTGCTTTATGGCCGCGGCATCAGCCATCTGCATGTTTTTATGGCTAGCAGACCATCTATATCTTGCCGTATGAGATCTTGGCCAGATTAGCCATTCAGACAGATAGTATCCTAGCTACAGATTAGCCAAATGTTTAAAAAAAGATTAAGGTAATCAAGATAATCTTAAGGAATCGCATAATACGTAAAGAGACTGCAATAAGAAACCTGCATTTCGTATAGTCTTTTCAGCTGAACATGCTTGCTATTTATATGTGCTATTTTTTTGTTGGAGACTTGAAATGGCGTGAGGGCATCTTATTGAGCAGCCTCGCCGCCTGGATACACTGTCGCCCACTGAGCGGGTGGGTTTACGTCACCTGGCGAGTGTATGCTGCCCTGGGCTGGGACGGAGATGGGATGAAGCTTTCCATATCAGTCTGATCAGCACTACAAGACAGATATTCCCAAGTGAGCAGTGCCTAGGAATAGATATGCCGCATGTATAACCCTATTGAGTAAAGGTCCAGGAATGTATACTTTCTCAAGTTACGTACATAAAGATAAAAGAGTCCCCCGACTGCATACCAAGTTAGCTTATGGCCGGAGGCTATGGCCTGGAGCCGGAGACCCAGGGGCCGGGTAGAGGTGCTCCGAGTGAGCAGATGAGTGGAGTGACTTTTGCTGGTTTCTGACCCGGTAGGGGTATAGATTGTCTGCTTACTCGCACCATCCAAATTTTACGGGGAAGGCATTATTTTGCTTGCTACTACATCTATTTATGTGCCATATACTAGTTAACAGACAGTAGGCCGTCGTTTACAGGTACGCTTCTGCCCTATCAGTACAGAAAGCTTTGATTCAGCCTCACGCCTTTCCGCATTCGGCTATCCCCCTCGCCATACGTAATTGCTAGTTATGCTATCTATATTCAGTTGTATACAAGTTGTATTATTTCGGTTGCTTTGCATACCAGTACCAGCGGTACTGACGCCCATGGGGTGCTGCTTACTTGCCTGCAGGTATTAATAGACGAGGAGGCGATCCCTCGTGATTTCCAGGCAGCCATAGAGTCATCACCCCCGTCATCCGAGTCCGATTCCCTGCAGGTGTAGCTCTTTTCCTTTTGTTGTACAAGATGGGTAGGTCGGGGCCCTGTCCTGATCATTTCTATTATTACTCATAGAGGCTTGCAGATTGTATATATTATCTCCTGTGGTCAGTTGATCCGGCTCTGTGAGGCCGTGCAGTTTGTTATAGTCATAGTGGCCATGGCGTTGGCCTGTGGGCCGTAGCTTGACAATAGTGGTGACCTTGCTTTTCACGTAGCTTTTCAGTATTCCTTAAGATTGAGTCTCAGATGACTAGACAGCATGGTGGCCTTGTCGGCCCGCATAGGTTCCTTGTTGTGAGTATACTGCTACTGGGCACATGTGCACAGTGGGCTATAGGCCCAAGGCCTAGAGGTCAAGCCATGCTGTTATATACGCTCCCTTTGTTTCCAAAACCTGAGATATTTCAGCCAGGCACCAGATGTGCCCAGGCCCAGCAGTTAGCAGTCCAGGTCTTGCCAAAACAGGTACAAATGATACCCCTTGGCTGTATGTATGCATACCTGTAACATATTGGTCACTTTCTTAGATAATCGTGCAGTCAATAGATTATCCTAAAAGAGCCATAGTTGACTATTGCAATTGGAGTAAGTCTTTTGAAAAACTCAACACCCTTCTAAAATTATTTAGATGTTTAGATTTATGGAAATGTTCACTTATAACTATGAAAGAAGGATTTTGAAATCTAATGATTTGATTCAAATACTCAAAAGCACCACTACAATTGATGTTTTTTATATTCTAATATAGAAACTTAAATATCATAGTTAGTTGGTGAGGTTAAAGTCCTGTTTGTATGTGGATCTTTTCAATTCTTCCTCTTGTGTTTTGTCTGCCTCTTCCCCTCTATCTCCGAGTGTGCATTTTCAATCACTTTCTCAAAATCATAAATAAAAATTATTATTAATGACTTCTAAGTTAAACAGTAAGGCGGAAAGGTGAACTGGCCCATATCTATTTTCTATTACTTAAAATCTTTTGCCATATTTTAGATTTATTGGTCACAGTAGCGACACTGTTCCTCTGAATGTTCCTTATCAGTAAGCAGAAAATAAATAAATAGGTTAGTAAATGATGGACACAATATTTATACGTGGAAATCCATCTAGGTTCAAATGAATGTAACAATCATAGCCTACTCCATAGTAGAATTTCACTTCAACTTCACTAAAATAATAACAGCCAATTTATGAATTACCGCAATCGGCGGACCTACTCCTTAGCCCTTACAAAGTTCCTAACTTGTTGCTATTCCTACAAACTACCCTTAGTTTGTAAGCAAAACAACACACTTAAAAATATTGTTTGCAACCTTAACAACATAACAAGATAATCTTAGCCTATTCACTTCAAAGTTGACACTTGAGAGAACTGCACAATCTTCCGAATAGACTGTGGAACAACACTTGGCGCATACCAACTCTTCTTCATATTTTAGACTTGATTTCTTGAAGAATAAAAATCAGGGAAAAGAAAATACTTTATAAACGAATGTCCTTCTGGCGAATCCACAACACTTTTATAACTTGCAATCCGCTTCTCTTTGTTGTGTCCTATTAAGTAGAGATCAACCAGATTTCTTGCCTATCCGATTTGGACTTCAGAGGTTTCCTTTTCAGTCTCAACTTTTCTTTTATGCTTTATCTTGCTATTCATGTTTATCAGTCGTACAAAATTTTAAATCAAGATTACAACATCCTTCCGTGGAGGTTACCATCCTTTTTGCAATTCAAGGTCAGGATACAACTAAAGTCACCAACTATGTACCAAGGAAGAATATATTTCAAAGGAAATATTTTTTAAGTGTTCCTATAGTTCTTTCCCTGTTTCAACATCATATTTAGCATATGTAGAAGTAACAAGGATGTTCCATCCAACTTCAATAATACATATGTAACATATTGATCACTTTCTTAAATAACCATGCATTCAATTAGATCATCCTAAAAGAGCCATAAAGGATCATTGCAATTGAGTAAGTCTTTGAAAACAAATTAACCGTGATAAGCGAGATTTATGGAAAGGTTCACTTATAACTATAAATAAAGAAGATTTTCAAGTCTAACGATTTGATTCAGACCTAAAGCCACTATAACTAATGTTTATGACCCAATAGAGACTTAAAATCATAGTTAGTTGGAGAGATTAAAATCCTTCTTGTATGTGGATCTTCCACCCCTTCTCTTGTATTTTTCCGCCACTTCTTGTATTATTTTGCCTCTTCCTCTATCTCGTGGAGAAAGGTATGCATTTTCAATCACTTTCAAAATCAGAAATGATATTACCTTCAACCAAGGCTTGAGGTAGAATATTACAACTAAGAGGATTAACATGTGCATCAGTCATTTCTGTATCATTTCCCACCAAAGTTATCGTGGTGGTCTTCATTGATCAAACTTTCACTATCCGCACTAGAAAGTTCTTCACTGCTTCAAAAGCATCAGTTTTATTTCATCTTCATAGTCAAAGTCTTCAGAGCTATTTCTCATCATTAATTGTATGTCCCTCTTCATCAACCACAGATGATTCAGATTGATAGTCATATTTATCAATAATTCTATTTCATTATTTGTTCTTTCTTCAAGACTCGGTTCCACTAATCAACTTTAAATAATTGACATTCCTCCTGATCACCGATCAATGGTATAGGATATTTTGTTATTGTGGGACAATCATCATTTCTTCTAGTGAAATCATCCTCATTTTTTCTAGTCAAATCATTCTCGTTATCTTTGTTGATTGGTTCAAGAAGAGTTGTTTTGTTCTCCTTGTTACCAATATTGCCCGCCCACCTTTCTCGATCTTATTTGGACTAATTATTAGTTCTTGTTTCATTGTTCTAGCCAGTTCTGGCATGCTTTTGAGCCATGGATGCAGTAGTGTCCTTAATTCCACTAGGTTATCCTTTTCTTAAATTTGTTTCTTTTACATGAGTATTGCTTTTCGACTCTTTGTCTTGGTTAGTAGCTTTGATGTTCCCGTTGTTATTTTTGTTAACAATATCTTTTACAGGTTTCACAATTTTTTTTCTTTCTTTCCCAGGAGCTTTCTTCATAGGAAGGGCATTTTGTAAGTATTAGAGGTTCATTTATAGTGATCTCACTTCTTTTATTCCATGTTCCAAACTAGTTTATTTATTGTTTTGATCATCTTGGTTGGACTTCATTTTTTCATTTTGATTTGGCCAGTTGGCTTTTTTTGGAAGTCTTCTCCTTCATCATCATTGTGTTTTTTATGATAGCAAACTCTTCTGATTAATTCTAGCTTTTGGCCCCATCTCTTTCTAGTTTGTTTGAAAGTCTTATTCTTCAACTTTGTATTTTTTTCTACTCTTCGTCCTTTCTTTTCCTATTCCCCTTTAAGTTTTAATCCTTTCATCTCTATCCTTGGTTCTTCACTGGTTTTCATAGTGAACTTGCATTTTACAACACAAATAAAAGAGCTAGACACTTCATCATATTCAATATCTCGACTATTTTCCATCATCCGAGCCATCCATTCTTAAATCCCATCCTGATCCAAACAGCCTCAACCGATTGATTTCCATCTTGATTATGGTAACATTTTTTCATCGATTTGAAATATGTAGTAGGGCCATGTATCGATCACTCGGTTCAACTTTTAAAAGTTATTGATTTTACTTATCATTTATCAGTTTGTAGACATGTTAAACCGTTAAAGAACCATTAAGATATCGGTTAATCATTTATAGATTAATCAAGTTACATCAGCATATTCAATATCAAGCACCGTTAAGATTCACACATGTAAAATCTCATAAGCTTCATAAGTATATGGTTATGCCAGAAATGAGAAAAACATATAGAACTAGCTCAACTAAATAATCAACTTTAATTTAGATTAAAACACTATCCCTTCACTTTTCTCATCGACAAATCTACTTCTTACCTTCTCAAGTGGATATTTTAATTGAAGGCTAAAATTATAATTTAATAAAAGAAAAAACCCCAAAATTTTGAAAATTTAAAAAAAAAAAGTGATCAACCGATAATCGAACTAATAACCCTAATTTGGGATAGTACATTGATAATCAACCCATTAAATCAATAACCCAGATCATTAACTAATAACTAAATCTGTCTGTCTGCTATTGGTTTAACCGTTAATTTGCACACCCTTAATATATAGTCCAATCTAGAGCCACAATCATTCCTATATCGCAAATAAGTCTAGAGACAATTTTCTATTTAAACAGATGCAACAAAAAAGCTGATAGATCAGAATCCAGACTAGGACGATTGTGCTTCTTCCTCGGGTTAGAATTTAGGTCCATTTTTAAGATTTTCATCGGAATTTCTTCAATAATATAAATAAAATCTTTCGCAGATATGATTGTACTACATCATTAGCAAAGTCTAGATAAACACGCTTAGGATCAAAATAACACTTTAAACAGGATCTGTAATATAATTCCTCAAATGCGATCCAGCGCAACATGCATTTCGATGCTAGCGTAATCACATCGAAGCACCTTATAGAGATAGACGGCCACAATTGCCCCATATTTATTATTTAATTCAATTATGCTTATTTTAAAGTTGAGACAATATTTACAAAATATACACATGTGAACAATAATAATCTGTAAACTTTTATTAAATATGAAAACATAAATATAAGTTAACCAATGACTTTAGCAATCTCATCTATAAATAATTCACACTTGGAGATTACATAAATTGACCTAGTACATGAGTTAAACCAATAAAAATAAATGACTCAATGATACGAATAAGAATGTGGGCTCACCAATAACCTGAAAGCATAAGTACTCCAGTCTGAATAATTTGTTTGTACTTATTCTTATTTACCGCCTAACATACCATCAAAAACAACACGATATGCCTCGAGTAAGGTACTCGCAGTGTTCTGAGCAAGAGTTCATATAATAAATAACAATAATAATAATAATAATAATAATAATAAATAATACACAATAATAATAAATATAAAATATTGTAATGAAACAACTCAAATCTAATAATAGAGTAAA
The DNA here is from genome assembly GCA_018107945.1 of Datura stramonium. Classification (NCBI taxonomy): domain Eukaryota; kingdom Viridiplantae; phylum Streptophyta; class Magnoliopsida; order Solanales; family Solanaceae; genus Datura; species Datura stramonium. The sequence goes on along the minus strand of JACEIK010000068.1, from coordinate 92,652 downwards.
TCATGAAACTTAGCAAAATCGCTGATAAAATTTAATAAACTTCAAGCCATTTTATTCAAAAATCCATGTCGAATGCTTCAAGGACAAATCAATAAAAATCTCATTCTTTCGCTAGCAGAGTAAATCAGAGAGCAAAAACACATGCCAATTTAGGGGCAACTGAACAGGAAGAAAGTGATAGAGCCGTAAGTAGGATCCCATTTCTCAAAGTGTTTCACTGCAGAACATCGTTCGTAGGTCCCGCCCCTGGGATCGATAATAATTTGTTTTCTATCAGTAAAAAATACATCCTCGAAGGTCAGTTGTCCTCTGGACCGAAATAATAATTTATTTCGTTAAGATCCATAATGTCTATTCGTCCTCTAAAATAAATACGCTATTACATAATCAACACAAATAATAACAATCATGTATATACAACCGAAAATCTTTCAAAATCATTATTTTTGTAAAAGAGGTGTATCAAAAATTTTGCCTGCTTGCCTACAATAACAGTTATCACTCCAGCATTCCAATGGCTCCATTTGAGGCTCTTTACAAGCCGAGATGTAGGTCACTCGATTGATAGTTCGAGGTGGTGTGAAGCTACTACTGACAGGTCTAGATTTACTCATAAGGCTATGGAAAGTTCAACATATTAGACAGAGGCTAAAACAACCTGAGTCATCAGAAGTCTTATGCGGATGTTAGGCGGAGAGAGCTTGATCATTGGGCGTTCCAAGGTGTCTCTCTATGAAGTGGAGTTATGAGATTCGCAAAAGGAAAGCTTAGTCCCTAATATGTTGGATCTCGAGGCGAGTTGGCAAGGTGGCATATGAGCTAGAGCTACTAGCAGAGTTAACTTACGTGTATCCACTTTTCCATGTATCTCCAAGTGAAGAAGCGCATTGGTGACCCAACCTTAGTTGTTTTGGTGAGAGCATTGGTGTGAAGGATAACCATACTTATGAGGAGGTTTCTATGAGTTTGATCATTAGGTTCGAAGGAAACAATAAAGTAGCTCTGTACCTGTGGAGAAATCAGCTTGTTGAGGGAACTACGGGGAGTTACAGATATGGATGGCTAGATACCCGCATCTTTTTCTTTCGCCGCTCCAAAGATGAGGCACGCTTCCTCTTTAGTACTCTATTCAACTTCATGTTAAGTTCATGTCTTTCATTTTTCATGTTATAGCATGCATGAATGTTTCATGAATTCAGTTCAGTCATGTAAACGTGGTCCGAGTCAAGCATTTCCGTCGGCCAACTATGGTTGTTTAGTTTTAGATTGAAGCTCTTTTCCCTAGTCTTTCTGTATGCTTAATCTACATTTTAGGATGAATGTTCTCAAGGGAAAGATAATGTAACAACCCTCAAAAGTTCCTAAGATTACCCGAGGATCTAAATAAAAATAGAAAAATCTACACCAGGTCATAGAACGAGTCATTAGGTGACTGCTGGTCACTTGACTTTGACGAGTGACCCGTTAAGTGGTACTAAGTTGGGGAAAATGCTGATTTTCCAAGAGACTTCACTGATTGAGGGAAGAGTCACAAGTCCCGATGACGACCAAGTTAAGTGTGATGTGTGGGTGAAACTTATGATTCAGAGAGTCTTAATAAGAGGTAAAGCAATCATAAGTAAGGCGACTATTCATGGAGGCGCCAAGTTTAACTCAAAAGTTGGAAATTTTCCTAAAGGGTAATGGATTAAACTATCAACTTGTCAGGGACCTAACGAGTCGCTGTCCGAAGTATTAATTTCCTGTCGGATCATTATAAAGCCATAATTTTTTAAGTTCCAACTCCTAAACCAAGTCGTTGAAAGCATAAGAAGAAGGATTTTTTTAGAGGGTTTTATTTATCCTAAGCCTCATTCTACTCCAACATTCTCATTAGAAGATCAAGTTCTCGGCGAAGGTAAAGATTCCCTTTTATCTTCATTCTTCAATCTCTCTTGGGTACCAAACCCAGCAAGAATTCTTCAAGCCCAGGTATGTGAGGTTATCCATGAGGGATTCCTTCCACCTTCATGCCTTTTTTAATTGAAAACATGATTTTTCAAATCCCCATGCCCTAATTCGAATTTCTATGGTTAGGCAGATGATACTATGAGCAGTTATATCCAGGACCCTTGAAACAAATAGACGCGTCGGATGGAGTAGATAAGTTCCTTTGCTATTAAATGAAAAAAATGTTAATCTTAAATTAAATAAAGTAAAGTAAAGATCCCTCCCTGGGCCGTGCTTGTTTCCGGCCGACTTGATGAGTAACGCATAAGAACTTGCCCTCGATGGGGAAAATAAAACTCCCCACCTGGGAATAGAAATGATCTTTAACCATTATCTATACACTTTTTTCCTAGGTGCTCATTTTGTCTGGGCTTTTTAGTTTATCATTTTTATTGCTTATATGGTTATTGGCAAGCAACTTGAAAGAACCCTTTTTTTTTGAATTCTATGATGTACCAAATATCACACAAATGAATCAATTTAGATAATCCTTTGTGTCTGGTGGCGACTAGATCAACGCAAGTATTGCTTTTGGTACGCCTGCGCCCGCACCGAAACTGGTTTTTACCCTAGATGTTGGATGTTGTTGTAATACCTTCATGATCATCTATGAGATTAGCCGCTCCCTTAATCCAATACATGTTTCCATGATTAGATTTCATTTTTCTATCAAATCTGCCTTATGAAATTATGACTTTAAGTTTCAAGCATGGGTATGAACTTAGGTTATTATTCAAATTGAGTTAGATTCTATGATTCTCTTGTGAATTCGAGTCCCTCAAGTTTTAAATTATGTTTTATGATCATGATGCATGATTTTCACAAGAACCCTTTATGAATTTATGAATTACAAGATATGATGATTTTCTCAAGTATGCATGGCTTTATGAATATCAATCTTATGTTTATGGCCGACTCTCGGGCCTTGTTCATGGCTAGTTCACGATTTACATGTTTATGTACTTCATGATATCAAATAGCTGATGTACTTCAAGTATGCTTTCATGATTATGATGAGCAGTATATATGTTTTGGGAGAATATTTAACACCAGATCGTCTCAGCCGTACCTAGATCTCGGACTATGTGCCAATGCAACTATGATGGGTCCTCTGACGAGAGTGCCACCATGCCCAAATGGGACACATCATGAGTGACATGTTTTTCATAGTCCTACCTTTGGCAAGGTATGGACACCCTCTCACTAGAGTCTTATAGGTCGGGCTCCATGTATGCTCACGTAGTATGTCGGTTATAAGAATCTCCCCATTGTTCCGTAAGTTCTATATATTTGTCACCCCGCCTGTGGGGTATGACTGGCACCCGGTGCCCTAGCAGGACCTGGACCACAACTGGTGGGCCTAAGCACATCTGGTGCCTGGCTAGCTCTATCTCAGATTTCTGGAAACAATGGGCTATATAACGGAGAATACAAATTCTCCGCCTGGATCAAAGCCTATAGCCACATGTATAAAGCTTCAAATGCAATCCGTAATACTATTATATCTCATAGGGGGAACCTATGCGGGCCGACAAGGCCACCATGCTGTCTAGTCATCTGTGACTCAAAATAAGAAATATTAGACATCTACGTGACCGGCAAGGTCACCACTACTATCGACTATGGCCCCACACGGCCAACTTAATCAATAATGCTAAACATTCACACAACGCACGCGCCTCACACGACCGGCACAATTCAACTACAGGGAGATGTATATATACAATCTGCAAGCCTCTATGAGTACCGATAAAACAGTCGGGACAGGGCCCCGGCCTACCCATGTTGTACAACAAAATAAAATGAATCACACTCAATATCAAGCTTCGGATGACAGGAGCTTATGAATCTATAAGCCGGGCTGGAATCACGAGGGATCGCCTCGTCTATGAGTACCTGCAGGCAATGCAGCGCTCCAATGGGCGTCAGTACACTGGTACTGAGTATGCAAAGCAACTGAACACAATGAATACTAAATAACATAACTAGCAATTCCCGAATAGCAAGGAGATAACCGGACCGTAAGAACCGATATGAATCAATCAGGCTTTTCTATACTATGATAGGCAGGAGCGTACCTATCGTCGTGGCGATCTACTATGTATTAACTAATATATAGCACATAAATACATATATATAGCAAGCAAAACCAATACTAACCCCCATAAGTCGGATGGTGCCAAGCAAACAAACAATCTATATACCCCTACCCTAGTCAAAAACCAAACCAAAAATAAGTCACTCCACCGATCTGCTAACTACGAGCACCTCTGCTGGCCCCCTGGGCTCCGGCTCGGGCCATAGCCTCCGGGATATAAATAACCGTGTCTGAGTCCCGGAGGACTCCTATACTGTATCTCGTAATCGTAATCGTATTCGAACTGCTCCCCGGCGCTACGCGCACAACAGTAACTGTACTGTAATGCTGATCAGGATATGGGAAAGCTTTATCCCATCTTCGTCCAATCTGGACGGCATGCCACTCCTTATGACGTAACTCCCCACTCCGCTCAGTGGGCGACACAGCTGACAACCAGGGAAGCAGGACGCTCAAAAGGGTGCCTCACGACACAATCAAGTCTCAACAATCAATAAGCACATATATAGCAAGCATGTTTAACTGAAAAATACTATCTGAATTTTGATTCTTATTTCTGAACTCTTTTCATTATACGATTCTCATACCGTTTTATACTCGAATCTGATCTTTATCTGATCGCATGGCTAACTGCAGCCGTGATTCTATCCGACCGTATGGCTATACCGTAGCCGCATATCATCTGACTATATGGCTAATCTGTAGCCAAAATACTATCTGTCTATCTGATTTTACTTTACTAACTTTTATTCCGAATATAAGTCATATTAATTTAAACATGCTTGCTAACGCATCGGGCTACATCAGTCTCTAAGTGATAACCGCCATTTGGCGCCGCTTTACTAACTTTCGGACTGAATACGATATAACGATCACAAAACAGGTTTACTGAACTATAAAAACTCAATATTCACTCCGGGAATTCTATTACGGAGTTCACTGAATTATGCTAGGCTAGAGTACTAACTTGCCGAAGAAACCTGCTTACATACCTTAACCTCGGGTTATCCGACTTTCGGACGAAGCCTCGGCCAGTATTCCAGCTATTTCTCCCAACTGCATTCACATATATAAACAATTAGGACTAAATACACTAATATTCTCAAAGAAAACGCTACTTTCGATATTTTTATAGCCCAAACTTTAGTTTATCGAAAGACGTTCAAAAACTTGCTATTTTTCGAAAGTCCGTATGGAGAAATATTCACTTTATGCTAGGGAGCACATTGACACTAGTAATTTGAGCAATTCCACTTACCTTAGCCCGCAGCAACACGATTTGCCGGCCAAATTTTGCGAAACTAAACCCGTAGGAATGCTCCCTCACAAGCAACAATTTCTGCATCCGAGGTTACCTCTGAATTTGACTGCGTTTGGCGGCGTAATCGATCGAAAATTGTCAATACATTGCGTAACCTCTGTTTTCTCTCGCGTTCTCTAGAATTTTCTGATTTTTAATGATTTAAACCGAAGTTGAGGCTTTATATACTTCTCTGTAGCCGGACAGTGGCCAACGGTCACGTAGCCAACGGGCGCAGGCTCCCCTCCGTGACACGTTGCCATCGCGGAGGGGCTCGCCCTGATGGTTCTGACAGGCTTTCATCCGGTCTTTTTCCGGCCTTTTTCTAGCATGTATGGCTTTTTAAATACAGCTAACCAACATGCTAATAAGCCATCTATGTGTTGAAATTTTACTGGTGTAACATTCTCCCTCTTAAGAAACATCTGTCCTCGAATGTACTCTTCTATCTCTAGGACTTCTCAACTTACTCAACTTATTTTCTCTAGAAAATTTCGGCAGAGTTTCCCTGTAATATGGACTATTCCAAAAACTTAAAATGCAGTAAGTCCAATACAGTATCCACACACAATACTATAGTACTCCCACAAATGATTAAAATCAATCTTCTCATTTTTACATATACTGTAAGGCACTGCATGAGATTACAATACTAATATACCTATCGCCCGGCTAGGCTTGGAACAAGTGAGGTATCTGATTTTCATATCTTCCTCCGCCTCCCAAGTCTTCTCTTCTACGTTCCGTTACGCCACACATTTGACGTACTTGGCTGTCTTTGGTCCTCAATCTACGGATCTGTCTGTCTAGAATAGCTACTGGAACCCTCTTCATAGGCCAGTTCTTCCGTGAATCCTGGATATCCTGGACTCGGACTCGCTTCTGGATGGGTCTCCTATGCATTTCCTCAACATAGATACGTGAAAGACCTGGAGAACGGGATTCTAATTTGAAGCAAGTTCAACTCCATATGCCACTCGGCCTATCCTTCGACGAAACTGATAAGGCCCAACAAATCTTGGACTCGAGCTTACCTTCTTGCCGACCTCATCGCCCTTTTCATCGGAGATACTCTAAGAATACCTACTATTCACATCAAATTCCGTGTTTCTCAAGGCCGCACACGCGATACGATTTCTGGCGGCTCTGTGCAGTCAGTAGGCGATCTCTGATAAGCTTTACCTTCTCCTCTGACTCGTTGAATAATTTCTGGGCCCATCAGCGCCGACTCTCCCACTCAAACCAGCCAACCGGTGATCTCGCATTTCCGCCTCATAAAGGCTTCAAAGGGCGCCATCCGGGATAGCCGAGTGATAACTAGCTATTATAAGCAAAACTCAATTAACGGCAAATGCTCGCCCAGATACCTCCAAAATCTAACATTACACGTCAGCATGTCCTCGAGCGTCTGAATAGTGCGTTCAACCTGTCCAGCATCCGTCCGAGGGCGGAATGTTGTGCTCAAGCACCGTGCTCCTGCACTTCTGAAATGACTGCCAATATTTAGCTGTAAATTGTGCTCCTCTGCCAGAGTAATAGATACTGCACTCCGTGTAATCTAACTATTTCTCTGATATACACTGCATACCTTTCGGCCGAGAGTAGCTTACCGCAAAATGAGCCGATGGTCGCCTCTATCAACTATCACCCATATGGAATCATGTCTATGTCTGGTACGGGGTAATCCTGCTACAAAATCCATATTTACTACTTCCCATTTCCAGAGAGGCACAGCTATGTCCTGAGTTAACCCAAGTCCGTATCGTGTTCCGCTTTTACCGCCAGCTAGGACACTTCGGGCTACAAATTCGACAATTTCTTTTTATACCTGCCACCAGTGTTTTTGATATCATGGTACATTTTTTCGCGCCGGGGTGGAGAGAATAGCGGCGCAATGTACCTCTTCCATAATTGCTGGCGGAGCCTTGAAATGTCCGGGAAACACAAAGGCGGCTCCTACATCGCAAGACTTCATCCTCAGCTTATCTAAAATCTAGCTTTCCTTTGTCAATTCCGTCCTTAAGCTGACCAGGTCAGGATCTTCATATTGTCATTCTTTTACCTCCACAACTAATGACGACACTGCGTTCCACCACGTTTTTTTTCCTGTTTCTCGGTTACACCTAACAAAGAAACTGACAATTGGTATTTCTCTCGGCTAATTCTCGCCGTTCTCGGCCACAATTACGCCAAACTCCCCATTTATTTATGGCTAAGGGCGTTTGATATTACATTGCCTCTTCTTGATTGATAAAATATTCATATTTAGAGAACTTGGCATATAATTGACGGTCATATCAAGCTATTATGTCGGAGAAACCGACAGTAATCTACCGGTAGCTTAGAGCTTATCTCGGCCTTTTGGCCGCGTGCTAAGGTTATTTAATGCGGGGATAACCTGAACGACCGTCTGCACACCATGTGCCTTTATCTGATCAAAGGATCCTAATAATGATCATGATCTCTAATAATCCGTCGCATAACTTTGAGTAACTCGAATAACCGGTTGAATGACCCGAATGTTGCGTAGGCTCCAACAATCCTCTAAATGTCCTACTCGAGCATCTGTAGCTCATGCATAACTGCGGAGTTGTGGACATTCAACTGCTTTGTTATTCTTACTTGAAAAACTGTAGAGTTGGGCTTAATCGAACTTACTCTCAGAGATCAATCTCCGGATCTTCACGGGGAGTCTACGGATCTCTTTGTCTTAGTAAACACTGTGCTAGCAGAGTACTATCAATTTTTTTACGCCTTGTGCGTATCCACTTGGATTTATACTTCACTATTCTGAGAAATTCTCGGTCTTATGAGCCATTCCGCAAAGACTCGGTCTCTCTCGCTAGGCTCAGATCTCGAATATCTTACGAGAACCACTCGAAGTAATTAGTCTGTCACTGACTACTGAAGTGGACCCTTTCGGGGTACCCACGGGTTTGTCTGGATCAGACGGTTGGCTGACTTGCGGTGTTCCACATAATAACTTCTAAGTTGACTAAGGCCGACTTTTTCCTACAAGGCCGGGAAAACTATGTATGACCACTTAACATATCGGAAAAATTCTGCATTGCTAACCTATGGAGTGTACTTACTGGTCGTTATTTCTGGTTCTGGCACATGCAATATCATTACTGGTCTTTAGGATACTCCTTACAATACAGGCGCCACTGGTTGTTAGACCGTCTAACCGCGCCTTATCATCTAACCGCCCGATTCAGCACACTCGTAAGCTTCCGAAGTCTAGATCTGGCAACAAACATATAAGTCCATTGGACTAATAAACTGAGAACTGGGAAAATTTCTATGGCTTCATACGTGGAATCACACTTACATGTCTCTCTTAGCGAGGGGCCCCCGGCCGTACGACCCGTATATACTTCCTAGCACTAACTGTAATCCGTGTGACCGTAACCCCTTTGGCAGCTATTCACAGCATATCTGATATCTGTATATATATATATATATATATATATATCAATAACTATGTACAATACATACTGAATTCTTTTGTAGTAATACGTAATCTCCGACATACTTCACTGAATTTTATACCGCACGTGATATACCGCTCTACGCCTAATGATATTCCCCGGGCCTTCTTATCATTTCATTGGGTTTTCATCCCCTTCTGGAAGCAACAAACATATACACTTTAGTTATGGTCTACTGTTTGAAATTCTGCCACTCTTGCAATGTGGGGTCAACATTCGAATCTTGTGGCCTTACTCGGCATTATATTGAGAGCCCATGACTGTCGGTTGGCTCATCTCCAAGTCGCACTAGATTAGAGTCTCTGTGGTCGGCAGCTTTCTTGGTCCTCCATAGGCGGACATACTGGCATTCTGAACCGCACCTTGCTGCCTCTAACTATCAGTCCAAGACTTAGTCCGTAATACATGATATTCTATCAATCTCGGGGTGATTCTAATTTCCTCACAAAATCTAGCATTCCCGCTTCTTCCCTTATCTTGCCAAGCTAAGCCTGGGTTCAAGGTACCTGCCTTACATTGTTAATAAGATTACTGGTCAAATCCTGTTTATACTTCTTCTGGCTTGCAGTCGAATCTATCCTCCGATTCACATGACCTCCCTACCTTTCGATATCACAACCGAAATCATAATCTATTATCTTGGGGTGCAAACCTGGGCCGTTGTTAGCGTTCTAAGGCAAACTTGGCCTTTTTTCACTTTGAACTAATGATTACTCTATGCTCATCACTACAGCCTTACACCTGCTTCGGAGTAAGCTTGTAGTCTTACTTGCTCTTTTGACTTATTACCGTGAGGGTCTCAGAATAACTTATGTAATCATGGGGTCTCTTTACGCTTTCTAACACTGAATCAACCAATCCCTCTTCACTTACCGCTACTTTGGGCAATCTCGCCTCAATTCATGCCTTTTATATACTGGAATCAAAACCAAGAGGTAGGAAGGCTCTTTCTTAATGCAAACAAAAATGGAAACATGAACCAGATCATTATTACCCCAAAAGATGGAGACGGAATCCCGTATTTCCCTCTTCACACTTATCCGATAACTGGGTATTGCTTATTATCTTAATCGCATCTTATATATCTAACAAATAAATCAACTCGTATGTATGTTATGCTTCTAACTTCCTACTCTGAGATTACAGGTAGTTATACCGGGAATGGTACCGATAAAGATATCACATTGGGAGGCCCCTAATACCTCCTCCTGCGTAATACTTCCTTTGCAATTGGCCTGTCCCTTCACGCTATATCCACCTTCGCTCAAGGATATAATGCTGATCTGACTTTTGTATCTGTAACCAAAGAGTATGATGGCTCCTTAGGGACCCAACCCTATATTGTACCGCTCTATAAAACATCAATGAGAAGAAAGAGTAACCATCCTATCATACTGGGTGCCTCCCGCCTACTTACAGTATGTGGTGCACAACACATTCATAGAAAAGACTCTACTATACGGCTTGCAAGACTGGGATACGACTCACTCTGATACCAAGTTTGTCACGCCCCACCTTGGGGGTATGATCGGCACTGGGTGCCCTAGTAGGACTCGGATCGCTAACTCGGTGGGCCTAAGCATGACCGTGCCCGGCTAGCTCTATCTCGCATTTCGAAACAATATTACATAACGGCTGTAAAGTGCCAGCCTGGCCGATTGGGCCTATAGCCACTCTGTATAAAGCTTCAGCTAACCAGAATACTATATCTCTTATAGGGGAACCTGGCGCGGGCCGGACAAGGCCACCATGTTGCTAGTCATCTCAAGACTCAACATAAGAAATAATTGATACCACGCACCGTGGCGTCACCACTACTATCGCATCATGGCCCCACACGACCAACATAATCAATAATGCTAAACAGCTACACAACGCACGGCTCACACGACCGGCACAAACAACCACAGGGAGATGTATATATACAATCTGCAAGCCTCTATGAGTATGAGAAATGCCTGGACTCTACCCATGATGTACAACAAAAGAAAAGGAACTACACCTCTCTCCAATATCAAGCTCCTGGATGACAGGGAGTCACACTTTATGGTGTTACAATCACGAGGGATCGCCTCCTGTCTATGAGTACCTGCAGGCAAGTAATGCAGCGCCCCAATGGGCGTCAGTACCACTGGTACCGAGTATGCAAATCAACTAATACAACCGAATACAAATATAACTAGCAATTTCACAAAGGGTGAGATAACCGAATCTCGCAAGAACCCATATGACTCAACAAGCCTGCATCCAGATAGGGCAGGAGCAAAATTGTCGCCGTGGCGATCTGCTATCTATTAGCAAGTATATAGCACATAAATACATATATATAGCAAGTAAGAACCAATACCAACCCCCATAAGCCTGATGGTGCAAGCAAGCAACACATCTATATAACCCTACCAGTCAAACCAACCAAAATAAGTCACCACTCATCTGCTAACTAAGAGCAATTCCTCATCGTCCCCTGGGTCTCCTGTTCGGGCCATAGCCTCCGATATGGGGCCATCGGTTCGATCCGGAGGACTCCTATATCAGATTCAGAATCAGAATCATTCTGACTGCTCTGGGCGGCTGGCACAAATGGTGGTAATCACCAATGCTGGACGCCCTGATATGGAGGAAAGCTTCATCCCATCTTCGTCCAACTGGGACGATGCCACTCCTTGGAGTGACGTAAACCCACCTCCGCTCAGTGGGCGAACGCTACTTCTCAACCTGAAAAGGAAGGAGACTTTTCTCAAAAGGGTGCCCTCACGACACAATCAAGTCTCACACCATTGCTATCTATAAAAAGCATGTTTAATCAGTAACACACTGGAATTCGATTTCTTATTTCTAAACACTTTCGTATTATACGATTCTCATACCGCTTATACTCAATCCGGGATCTTTATCTGACCGCATGGGCTAATTCGTAGCCGATTCTATCCGAATGTACGCTATACTGCAGCTGGAAGATAGTCATCACTATATGGCTATACAGTAGCCAAAATACTATCTGTCTATCTCATTTTTACTTACTAATTTTTATTCCGAATATAAGCTCATATTATTCTAAAACATGCTTGCTAACGATATTGGGCTACATCGAATCAAGTGATAACTCGCCATTCGCTCTCTTTACTAACTTTCGATTGAATACGCATATACCGACGCAAAACAGGTTTACTGTACTTGCACAATAGTCAATATTCACTCCGGGAATTCTATTACGGAGTTTCCGCATTGCTAGGCTATAGTTACTAACTTACCGAAGAAACCGGCTTTACATACTCTTAACCTCTAAGTTATCCGACTATCTGACGAAGCCTACGCACTCCACCATTTCTCCCAACCGCATTCACATATATGTCAATTAGGACTAAATACACCAATATTCAAAAAGAAAACGTCACTGATATATTTATAGTTCAAACTTTGCTTATCGAAAGACGTTCAAAAACTTGCTATTTTTCGAAAGTCCAAAGGGAGAAATAGATCACTTTAAGGCTAGGAGCACATCGACACTCAATGAGCAATCACTACTCAGCTCCGTAGCACGACGATTTGCCGCCGAATTTCGCGGAACTAACCATAGGAATGCTCCCTGCTGCTAAATAATTTATCTGAGGTTAATTTGAATTTGGACCTCGTTTGGACGGTGATAATCAATCGAAAATTGTCAATACCTTGCGTAACCTCTGTTTTCTCGTTCTCTGGGAATTTCTGATTTTTAATGATTTAAACCGAAGTTGAGGCTTTATATACTTAAGCCTGGACAAAGGGCCAATGTGTCACGGAGCCAACGCGAGGCTCCCCTCCGTGACACGTTGCTATCGCGCAGGGGCTCTCGCCCTGGCCTTCCATGGTTCGACAGGTTTCTCATCCGGTCTTTTCCTGATCTTTCATGTGGTTTTCAACTACTCTTAACCAATACGCTAATAGGCCATCTATGTTGAAAATTTTACGGGGTGTACAATATTATTATGTTCATGTCTTATGATTTTATGACTTATGAAATTTGGATCAAAACATGCTTTACAATATTTTACTTGTGAAAACAAACATGATTCAGCTTATGTTACGGTCTTGGAAATTTTGAGCTCTCATGTTCGATTTATGATCAACATCTTATGTTTTATATTATCTACTTTCATGAACTCTTTGTACTGCTTTTACTAGCATATTTTACTTACTTTTACATACTAAAAGAGACATTCAAAGTACGAACGCATACTCTATGCTATATCGTCTCATGATATAGGTTGAGTGACTTTTCTCAAATTCTATCATTACTTAAGCCCCGCTGCATCTAGTTCAACCCAGTTCAGTGAGTCCTCATCATCCCAAGACTTATTGCTTATTGTCAGCGTCTGTTTCGCTTTTTAGACTTGGGAAGGAAGAAGGTTGGGATGTTGTCTCAGCCATCTTACGACTAGGAGGCTTTTCTTACGACATGTAGTAGATGACTCAAAGATTGTGATATTGTCACTCTTATTTATGCTTTATGTTACGTGTATTTCCGCTTATCCATTTTTATGTTTTAAATTTCGCGAGTTCATGCTATTGAGTTGTTATGCATGTGCCATGGTTAGGCTTGAGACACCTGTGGTTCTAGGTCCCATGTCTCGGTCCGAATCCCACTGGGTCACAAAGACATTTTTAAGATATATGTATAGGTAATCATAAAGGCTTTGGTTATAAAACCATCTTACAATTTAATAAAATTTATTTTTACATGATTTAGTAAAAAAACGACTATAACTTGGTGTAGAAAATTCCTTTTGACCTATATTTTATTTGGTTCGAAAGGTATTCAAATGGCTACAACTTTCATGTTTTAAGTTTTTTAAAGATTCCTTTCCGGTTTTAGATTATACTCATTTGAAGTCGATCCGAAAGTTTGTCGCTTGCCTCACAAATCTGTTCACATTTCAAGTCAAATTTAGATTTTCTTTAATTATTGTCAACTTCAATCTTTGCAATAATACTCAAATATTTATTTTTACCAATATACGCAAAAATTTATTATGATTCCGGTCTAACCCGATGACTTTAGCGAGTTTAAACCTAATTCAAATTATGAAGTGTTACATAAGATGAAACTGGCTAATAAAGACTTCTATTTTATACTTGGTTTGTCAGAAGTTTCAAATAATGCTCAACCTCCGTTCCTTGCTGGGAGGCGTTGATGAGATTTTGGGTATATAGGGGAGGGATTTTGTTGGTGGGTTGATTTGGGCGTTCGTTGATGGTAGGATTTTGCTGGCAGTGTAATTCCTCCTTAAAGAGTCACACAACAATTTTGGACGGGTGATAGGCTGAGACAGTTGTGTGTAGAGGTATCAAATAATTAGCCGCTACAGTGTTTCAATGTTACCAGCTATGCTTCATGATTTGGTCCGAAAGGTCGTGATTTCATTTGTTTCATCCGATGGGTATAGGGCTGGAGTTGGCAATGAGATTGTTAATCATTGAGAAAAGTGAGAGCAAACTTTATCTAGAGAGACAAAAATGCACCATATGGACTAATGATTGAAAATGTCAAACAACTCAATGATTTCAATTCTCTACAAATTGAAGTTTTCAAATATAAATAAAGGACCATAACAAAATTTTCTAACCGAAATTTAGAATCTTTTAAACCTACTATAAATTTTTATCGATACGCCAAGGATGAGGAATTTTGTTGTTGTTGTCGCCCTCCTCCGATATTCAAAATAAGAATCAGAAATATCAAAACAAACTCAAAATAGAAAAAATAAAAATCGAGATTACATAATTCATTATATTTTCAAAGAATTTAATCCTCGTTATACTTATGATATTGATTAATTCCTTCTAGGATAAAATGGATATACTTGTTATTGGTGTAGCAGTACCTCAAATATTAGTAATTTCATTGAACTCAAAGTGTAGTAACAAATCACGCAAAGGCTCGATATTTGCTTGTTGAAAACATGCAAGTCCAAAAATCGATGCCTCGGAATGAGGGTAAATCGCCTTTATTTCAAAAATAATCACAAAATCAGATTAGTTTAACCAAATTCAAAGTTTAGGTCAATACGCAATGACGTTAAAGCAAGGACTTTCTTCTCAACTCTTTATGAATTAGAAGATATGTTTCGACACGAGAGCTTTCCACTTATCAATGAGGAATAAAATTTATTAAAAACACCTCATTTTATTCATTTTATTTACTACCATTTTTCAATTCACATCAACACTTCATTATTTAACTCCAACAGTTGCTAGTTAAAATGGTCGCATTATCATTTTTTGGTAATCAATACATGAAAATGCTATTAACTTAATCATGGTTACGTTTTATATTTTTAGATACTAAATTCCAAATCATTGATATCAAAGCAGAACATATGTGCCACCTATCCAAGTAAAAAAATGAAGAGAGCTAATCTGTAAACAATTACAATTTTACACGTGCTAAATAAGGTTAATATATTTAATTAAGGAACTAATAATAAAACTTCATGTCATTTATTACTGACTACACATATATATTCAGGAGAAAATTTTGTGCTCAAGTTAGGGTATTATGGTGTGGTATGTAAGAATATTAAAAATTTAGTACGGCAATTTTGAATTTTGGCTTTTAAAAATACAATATCATTATTATATCAAATTAATTTAGTATACAAGTGTATTTAAAGTTTGTCATATTTAATCATAATTTATTCGATTTGACTGTATATACTATACAATAGAGAATTATGACTTTGGCATTTCAAGAAATACCCAATTATAACGCGCTAACATCTTATACATAAATATATTAAGAAAGTATAAACAATTTCCTTCTTGAATCTATTACAGCAAAAAAAATCAATAAGATAGAGCAGCGTTACGATGTCTAAATAACTAGTTTTTTGCTATTTTATATACTTTTCAGTACTACTAATAATAATGTACTAATGATATATGCACCTGTGCCGGTATAGTATTCAATATTTCAATTTTTTTTTAAAATACCAAATATCAAAATGTTTTTAAAATATTTTATTTATTTTGGTTTTTTTTGTTTTTTATTAAAATTACGATATCAAAAATTTCAATTTCAATATAGTATTCGATATATACCATACCATGCCCATCAGAATTCAAACCAATAAAATTCTATAACAAAAATAGATGACCATTTACAGTCTTAGTAAATTTCAGGATAGATTTGTCAATTAAATTAGCATGCCTTAATAAAATACAAATTATTGACGAGTTAACTAGGGTTAATTAAGAAGCAAGATTTTTCAAAGAGAAGTACGAGCAAAACAGCCAAGAAACAAATTTGTGCATTTACAATGAAATGGAAAATGAGAGATGGAATTTGTGGACACAATAACAATGACAAAAATATATGTACTTTTGATCTCTTAGTTATAACCTATTAAATTGTAGTTTGGTCGTTATAATATTTAATTTTGAATTAATAGAATTTGTATTTAGGTCCCTTTATGTTTAGATTATTAGTCTGATAAAAATTTTTTAATTATAGAGTAATGATGCAAATTTAACATAATATATGATTAATTAAATGTGTCAAGAAGCAAGATTTTTTAAGAGAAGTATGAGTAAAAATTAATCATGCAAATAAATTACGTATACGATAAGCAAAAATATAAAATGACAGATGCACTATGCAGTCACAATAAGAAGGACAAGACTAGGGATAATCACATTTAATCCCTAATTATTGGTAAACTTTAGTTCTAAATCAAAATATTTAATCTTGGAATTAATTAAAACTTGTATTTTGGTCCATTACATAAAGTAAAATATCTATATTTAGATTATTATTAATTTATAATACCTTTTAATATGAATCAACAATAAAAGGTTAGCATAATGTACGGTTAAATTAAATGGTTTAATAATAAAAAATTCATCAAATCTGAATACATTTACAAGCAGAAGGATCAATATTACATATTTCTAAATAACCAAACGTTAAATGTTTGGTCTAGATAACACAAGGATCAATATTAAAATTTTCTGGTAAATATAAATTCCCATAAATATATCATAATCTCTGAAATTTCAGAGCTTATTAGAACTTAGAAGCTATCACAGCTCATCATATTAGGCCACTGCATCAGATATTTAAACCACATATATAGTGTCTCCAAATAAGCATATATTCATGGTTAACCAAAAAAAAAAACCCCATTTTGATATTTCTGTATCTATATGAGTGTTGAGTGGTGTCACTACTATAAAATTGTGATAAATTTCTAAAACATTCATGAATATCAAGATGTGGATGGCCTCTTACACAAAATTGTATAATAATAAAATTATGTAGGTATAGTATGATATAATAAATATCACGGTACTTACAAAAATTCTCCTTCGCTCATGGTAAATTTAAACTTCACCAATTGTTCTGTAAGTTTAATCTTGTTTTATCTAAATTGGGTCATAGTCTCATAGAGACACTAGATTCTACTTATTGCACTCATGTAGAAATCCGCCAAACTTTCATTTCATTTTATCTCTTAATTTATTTATTTATTGAGATATTTGAGAAATTATTGGATAATTTCTTATCTCAAAACGAATATTTATTATTTCCTTACGTGAGTTATGACTATTATAATGGATCATTAATCTTTTTCTAGCCAGTCATAATTTCTCATTATTATGATATTAGTTTGAACATTATATGCAATTTCAATCCTATTCTTATTTGGTACTTGTAACAGGTCTTGATTAGCCTCAGATCTCTTTCAAAACAATGACTTGTAATTGTCATCCACTTACCATAATTAATAAAAGAGGTGATTGACCAAGATATATACGTGAGCTTGCTATGAGTTTTTGTTAGATTCAACTCTAATTTATATCAAAGAGCTTGTTGAATTCAGAGGGATACATTTATAATATCGAAGTTAAATATCCTTAAGAACAAAGTGTCTTTAATATGTCTGGTCAAGAATTTTTTATAAATTTCATGATCAAATATTTTCCGTGAGACTCTATGCGTAAGTTATTATTTTAAGGAACTAACAACTAAACTGTGAGTTCAGTATTTAATTTATCTCCATGGGAGAATTTTAGAAAAGTAAATGGTTACATTAAAACAATAATATTCGATATATCAAAAAATTTTTTGCTATATTGATCTCAATCATATCTTGACCACCACATAATTACCAGGCATAAGAAAGTTCAATTAGAGACGGCTTGACTTACAGGTCAAGAAGGCAAAATTTTCCAAGAAGTACGAGGAAAAAATTAGCCATACAAGCAGATTGTGTATATGGCACGGAATGGGGAAAAAATGAGAGATGGAATTCGAAGGCACAATAACAAGGATAATCCTATTTTTTGGGTCGCTTAATTTGAAAATAAGTTATCTTGAGATAAATTATAAGGCTAAGATTAGTTATTTAGGGTACTGTTATTTCGTCCTTAATGTGGGATAAAATGATATTATAATTTTGAGATAAATTATTCCGAGATTTTATTCCAACCAAATATAAAATAAAACTCATCTAAAAAATTAATTTCGAGACTATCTGCAGTCTTATCCTCACAACAAACGCAGCTCTTTGTGATATTTAACCTTGAATTAGCTAGAATATGCATATGGATCACTTCACATAATAAATATATTTGTTTAGATCTGTTGACTT
The DNA here is from genome assembly GCA_018107945.1 of Datura stramonium. NCBI lineage: Eukaryota > Viridiplantae > Streptophyta > Magnoliopsida > Solanales > Solanaceae > Datura > Datura stramonium. The sequence goes on along the minus strand of JACEIK010000068.1, from coordinate 74,145 downwards.
ATATTATTTCCTATGTCTGAAAAATAATTAAGTATTGTTTTAACTAGGGTGTTCATGGTTCACTGAATTGGTTTTTGATTAAAATCTAAAACCTCAAATCAATTTAGTTGGTTTAAATTTCTAAAATCAAAACTAAACCAAATTAAGAAAAAACTCATTAATTTGATTCGATTTTTCGATTTATAACTAGCTAATAGTAAATTGATGATAGTAAAATAACATAGACATGAGATAACTATTTCAAATGAACATTATGAATTAACAAATTTCTTTCAAATTCATAAGATGAATGTATCTCGAACTTTTATTATTTTTCAACACTATTTTAAGTTTTAGCATGTTTAAGTTGCATAACTATAAAGGTTCTTCCATTTCACATGTTTAATATCTACATAAAAATAATATACAACTTTAAATAGAATGGTCAACCTTTCAAAAATCAATGGGGCAAATAATTGAAGAGTAGATGGATGTTTTAGCAAAGAAAATTAAAAAATCTACTGATACTACCACACCACATATATATAATTAGACTTAGAATGTTATTTGCCTGTATTTTAAGAAATAGAATTTAAAAGTATTGTAATGCATGTGAAATAAGCATACTAAAACCAAATTAATGATTGAAAGATATAAAATATTTATACTATTTATGAAAACTAATATCATATATTCAAATAACTATAAAATTTATGTATAAAATTTATACGGTTCGGTTTGGTTATTTCTTCAATTTTTTATAGTAGAACCAAAATCAAAACCAAATGTTTGTTTTGATTTTTCACCAAACCGTGAACAGTACCTTGCCTTAACTCATTTCACGCCATTAAGAAAAATAATATATGATTTACTGCTACCTATTTATTAAATGTTTCTTGAGAAATGAGTACTATTAAAAGAAGCAATTCTTCAATACAAGAGTAAGTTAAATAATTACTATTTCTTGTCATGTTATGAAATAATAAAGAAAGAACAAGAATATGTAGAGAAAGGAGAAGGAGAGAATTTTTTTATTTCTCTTGATTGGATGAAATACAATGAAGGAGAACCCCTCTATTTATAGGATAATTTCTCCTAACTTTTCTCCAAAGATAGACTTTACTATAATATAAACACATGTATCCACTACAATATAAAACTCTTATAGACATTCATTTATAATACAAACTATGTTTATAATACTCCTTGAATGTCTATTTGATAGATACGGTCTCGTTAAAACCTTACTAGAAAAATCCAATCTAGTGAAGGAAAATGAGTACACATATCTAATAATACGCATTTATGCCTTCATTATAAACCTTACAAGAAAAACCCAGTGGGACAAAACCTCGTAAGGGAAAAAATAGAGTACAACGCGTATTAACCCCCTAATGATAACATCCGATCTTTTTGCATCCCGATCTTCCTCGCACCATCTTCTTCAAAGTTGCAATTGGTAGAGATTTTATAAATAAATCAGTCACATTGTCACTTGAACGAATCTGTTGCACTTTGATATCACCATTCTTTGAGCCTATGTGTAGAAAACCACAGATGTGCTCTGTTTTATCTCCTTTATGAACTTCCTTGGCTATGTTATGCATGTTGCATTATCTTCATATGTAACCAGTAATTTTGTCATATTTCAACCACATTTTTCTCTAATGAGATATATCATGGACCTCAACCACACATATTCTCGGTTTGCTTCATGAATAGCTATTATCTCAACATGATTTGATGGCGAAGCATGCAGAGATCGCGTACATCTCCAAGATATGACAAGCACTTCCACATATGAATACGTAGCCAGTTTGAGGGATCTAATTTGTGTGGGTCAGATAAATACCACATCAGCATAACCAACAAGATCGTGGGACTACAATACATCAATATAAGCTCATATCTAATAGTCCCTCATTATGCGTTTGATGTCATTCCAATGTCTCCTAGTAGGAGCAAGACTATACTTCAGACCAAGAATTTCCTTTGATCTTTTAAATCCTTCAAGGATTTTCATATATCCTTCAGCCTCTCTAGACATGAAAATAATTTCATTATGCATATCAAGTTTTTCATATTGTCGACTTAGAAGAACCTCAAAATAATTGCATCCACCACAAGAGGACCTCTCTCCATATAATAATGTCGTAATTTACGAAAATCTTTATGCCACAAGAATTCATTTATATTCACTCGGCATTATACTTGAATTGCGTATTTTTAATTTGTTTGTCCATATGGAAGAACCTCAAAATAATTGCATCCACCACAATAGGACCTCTCCATATAATAATGTCGATTCATTTAAAAATCTTTATGCCACAAGAATTCATTTATATTCACCGGCATTATACTTGGAATTGCGTATTTTTAATTTATTTGTCCATACTTTTTATGATTTGAATTCAAGATCCTCGTCAATATTTAAAATATTGAGCGCTGCATTATATCAAAGGTATCGCCAACGATCATTTTGATATCACCAATGCGTACATAACTTATTGAGATCTCTTCATTTTTCGTCATTTTCAGATACCTGAACCTTTGCCAAGGTTTTATGAAGTGTTATGTCGTGGTGCTTTCTTAAAGCAATTTGCCTCATCATTATGGCCATCTTAATCATTTGCTCTTCTCCTTCTTCAAGGAGTTCTCTATTTGAAACCGTTGGCCTATCACGCTTCAAGCGCCCAGACTCGGGCCCTTCAAGGACCTTTCATTGGAGCATTTGCAATCAATTTATAAAATAGAGTTAATAAATATATCTGACAATTGATTTGCAATATTTTGCAAGTGAATTATCTATTGAACTTTAAGTTCACTTTTTTTCCCGAGGATCTAGATAATTCATTTCACACTCAATTTTCAGCTGCTAATCACTTCTCCTTCTAATGTTAAAAAAACTAGCATTTATCCCCCAAACTCATTTGGGGACCCATCTTTGTGTGTTGTGGTGGAGCAATTGAATCATATATCGCACATTCAAATTTTTAGATGGAATTATTTTGTTCCCTTAGACTTCAAGTGATAGGGGAACCTTGTTGGCTTGATGCATTCACGTGTTGCTATATGTTAAATAAATATATCACACCAAATTTTATTTGGGAGTTTTATTCTCATAACCAATGATTTAGCTATAATTGGAGGCATACAATTTTTGCTAAACTAACATAGATATGAATCAACATTATCAACATGATTTTATAATTTGGAACTATGCTCTTAATTTAATAATTCGAGCAACAACCTTACAAAAATCAATTGCAAGTTGATATCAAAACATATGTGACCATAACATAGATGCATCATTAGCAAATGGTTCATGGTAGGTGAATGAGCCCATATTCACCCTTTTATAAAGTTTCAAAATTTCAGGGAATATAATTTATCCTTAGCCGATCAAAATCATTCTATCACGAGAACAAGCAACACAAGAGAATTCCGAAGAATCTTTTATTTCTTCAACATATGGTCAGTGAATTCTCAATTATTTTTGCATCACATTTGAACCGGGATGGCCAACCAGTTATGCTAACTTATTTCAATAAACTCTAGTTTACTTTCGCACGTGATTTCATCATCACACCCATATTTATGTACTACAATAGAAAACCAGCGGTAATATTTTACATAACTATTTATAACCCGCTTCAATTGTGTAATATGAAGATATTGAATCTTCCCATAATTTATAGTCTCAAATTTTTTTTTTTCAATATCTTTTGAAACTTATAAGTTTCCTTTGAGACTTACTAGTAACACATTAGCTCTTCCAGAGCTCTCAATTAATTTTGTGTACTACAACATATTCCATCATATCAACATCAATTAATAGTTTCTCCACATAGTTTCAACTTAGAAACAATTTTGAATGTTGATGAGCTATACTAATGAATGTACTTATAATCTTGATGGATCCAATCATATTGTGCCATTGGGCGTATGACCATCTTCAGTGGTCATACCTTTCTTTAGCTATTCCACAAAACAAGTGGATCCTAATCGTGAGATATTCAATTTTAAGAATTTCGTCAATATGACGACGCAAGAATATCATAGCCTTAACAATTACTTTTTATTTGATGCTTTATTTTCACTTTTAATGGTGTCTCCAAGACCCATTGCATCCATATGGATTTCAAGATCTAAACACCCATGAAAAGTAGTTCTTGCCCGAACTTTTTTGAAGGGAAATGAAATCAAGTTTCGTAAGGTTAGCCATTTTAAAAGAAAGAGAAAAATAATACCTTGCCTCAAATTTTGGAGTAGCGCAGAGCCGTAGAGCAACAATATCACCCTAATAATGTCACCTTGTGGTTAAGTAATACATCTTTCGAATTTTTTTAATTTTTCTTACCTCAAATCTTTCAAAGTGAGTGTTCATGCAGAGACTCGTGGTTGATAACGTGTTATGAAATAATAAAGAAAGAATAAGAATATTGTAGAGAAAGGGAGAAGGAGGGAAGTTTTTATTTCTCTTGATGGGATAAAATACAATGAAGGAGAACCCCTCTATTTATAGGGATAATTTCTCCTAACTTTTCTCCAAAAGATAGACTTTCACTATAATATAAACACATGTATCCACTACAACACAAATACCTTTATAGACATTCACTATAATACAAATATGTTTATAACATGTCATTTGAATTCCTGAGAAGCATTTATTTTGGGACATTTCTTAGGCTAAAGCGACACTTATTTTGGGGCGGATGGAGTACCTTTAATTATGGAGGGATAATACAAATTTAACATAATACATGATTAACTAAATGGTTTAACAATCAATAATTATCAAATTTATGAAGATTCACAAACAGAAAAATTAATATTTCACATTTCAATTAATTTAGAGGTAGCAAAATCAGTCGATGAGATCATAACTTGTCCAACATTTTCAAGTTTAGGCTGATAATTGACCCGCTCATTTATTAGCTCAGTACATTTCAGCCCAACTCATTTGAATACATCAAAGATTTGGTCTGATATCAAGCTCAAATTGATTAATGAAAAATCTTGTAAGAAAATTCTAAAAAGATATTTTATTTTATTTAATATGTTATATTTAATCATAATAAAAAAAATATTAATGTTATAAATTATTCAAAGATTATAAAAGAACAAATAAAACTTAATTAGAGTTAGGCGGGTTTGGGTTATGACCCACATTTTAACCCATTTCAGCCCAAGTAGCTTTTGGGCGAGTTAATAACCTGTGCATTTATTAGCTCAACTCATTTTGACCCCCTCAAATTCAGCCAAATCCGCTCATTTGTCATCTATAAATTAATTAAAGATTAAATGCATTTTAAAATTTCAAAAATTCAGGGACTAAAGCCACAAATTTCTACAGGAGGAAATTTCCATGAAGCTAATCACACTAGGCCACTGAATTAGCTATTTAAACTCATAGATAGAGTCTCCAAATAAACACAGACTCAAGTTAAACACACAAACACACAAACGTACTATGAACTTGCTCAAAACCTTCCAGATTTTTGTTTTCCTTTACTTGGGCCAATACTTTTTATTATCTGTTACTCATGCTGCCACTTTTAACATTATCAATCGATGCACCTACACAGTCTGGGCCGCTGCCTCTCCTGGTGGAGGCAGGAGGCTCGACCCGGGTCAATCTTGAAATCTGAATGTGAACCCAGGAACAGTCCAGGCTCGCATTTGGGGTCGAACCAAATGCAACTTTGATGCAAATGGCCGAGGGAGATGTGAGACTGGAGACTGTAATGGGCTGCGAGAATGTCGAGGCTATGGCAGTCCACCCAACACTTTAGCTGAATTTGCACTTAATCAGCCCAATAATTTGGACTATGTGGATATTTCTCTTGTCGATGGATTCAACATCCCTATGGAATTCAACCCAACCAACGGTGCATGCCGTAATCTCCGTTGCACTGCACCTATTAACGAGCAATGCCCAGGCCAATTACGGACACAAAGTGGGTGTAACAACCCGTGCACGGTTTTCAAAACGAACCAATATTGTTGTACAAATGGGCCTGGGTCATGTGGGCCTACCGAATTCTCAAGATTTTTCAAGCAAAGGTGTCCAGATGCTTATAGCTATCCACAGGATGATCCAACAAGTTTGTTTACCTGTCCCGCTGGTACAAATTACAGGGTTGTCTTTTGCCCTTGAAGACTGCAAAATTACAACTATTTATAACTATATATAACAACTAAATAAAAGAAAGTGTGACAAAGAGGAGAGAGCTGGTAAGTTTTCTTGTTCACTGTTGTCGCATCCATATGCAGTTGATTTTAAGCAATAAATAAGATTTATATCTGTTGAATTATTAATAGAAATAAGTAGGTTTATACGTTCTGCAAAACTCAATAACTTTTATTCAAATTTTATATTTATTTTAGAGTTAAGTTTCAAAAACACACCTGAACTATATCACTTTTACGAGTTTAGTACTTAAACTATTAGAAGTTTGCATAAGTACCTGAACTATCACCCTCCTTTTATAGAAACACATCTGAATGCTGACTAGACCAAAATCGTGTGTTCAATCATTCTCGCGTACGTGAGTGATATTTTAGCCATTAAAAATATTCTACATGGCATTATAACAACTATAAATTGCTGAGTAAATATTTTTCTTTTTTAAAAAAAAAAGTTTTTCACTTTTACTCTTCTTCTTCATCTTTTCTGCAAAATTGCAGATTTCTTCCCTTTTCTTTTTCATCTTTCTTCAATTTATTCTTCATTATGTAATAACTCATCCCTTTTTCTTAAACAAATCTAGTTTTTTTTTTCAAGGATGATTCTACAAATTTTTATAACAAATTGGGAACAATAATCAATTCATCTTTCACACTTTTGTTTCTTCAATTAATAATCCATTTGTCTAATTATTTCCGCCCAAAGGAGCAAAGAAGACTCAATTGATACCAAACTAGTGACATAGTTTGTATGAGAGGGGATATTGAGGAGAGAGGGGAGAAAAGAAAGAGTGAAGGGGGGGTACGTAGACAACCACCTGCACTTAAAAAATAAATAAATTGAAATGTGTATCATAGAAAAATAATATAAATATTCAAGTGTGTTTCTATAACTTGATGATGATAGTTTAGGTACTTAATTTAGAACCCAATAACTTTAATTAAAAAAAAAACTAAAATTCTGAATCCGTAAACTTTAACTTCTGGTTCCCTCTTGACTTATCTACAAAAATTAATGATCAACAAGAATTGAGTAAGAGAATTGTCAATCACCATTCAACTAAAGCAAACTTTCAAGAATTACGGCCCAAATATACAACTTGACATGATTGAACAAGCATTTACAATTAAGAGGGTTAAAGCTTAAAAACAATCATAATATTATACATGTAGCAATAACATCATTGCAACATTACAAAGACATAATCCTAGAATAACTAGTGTTCATAGTTATTCCATTGCCTATTACTCTTTCCGTTTCTTTTTAGTTATCATATATATCATAAAAAAATTAATTTTTTTCAATTTAAAAATCAAAATAATCTGAGAGACCCTTGTACTTGTCTCACTTGTAATTCCAGACCTTGTACTTTATGAAATTTCATTTACACCCCTGTACATGTTCAAAACAGACATTTTAAACCCCTCTAATCATTGACCGAACTTATGTAATATTAATATAATTGAATAAAGTGCATGATTGCACACGTTTAAAAGTGAGTGAATACAATATTTTACGTTAACAAATATATATTAAAATCATAAAGAAAAGGGTGAATGGTCAAAAAAATATTTAAAGTATCAAGATTTTTTGAGTTTCTATTGAAACTATCAGGTATTTACTTTTTTTTACCTGAACTATCACCAAATATTTATCAAAACATACATCAACTATCAATTGCCTCACTTTTCCACTTGAAATATCAGGTAGGAAAAGTGTGCAACTGATAGTTTAGGTGTGATTTAGATATAAAACTCAAAATATCATGATATTTTAGGTTTTTCCTTCATCTATCTTTTGGAGAAAAGTTAGGAGAAATTATCCCTATAAATAGAGGGGTTTCCATTCATTGTATTTTATCCCTTTAATCTCTCAAGAGAATCCCTCAAGAGAATAATAATTATGTAAAATAATTGAGAATTCACATGGTTATATGTTGAAGAAATAAAAGATTCTTCAAGAATCTCTTGTGTTGCTTATTCTCGTGATAGAATGATCATTATATCAGCTATGATTGAGATTATATTCTCTGAAATTTTGAAACTTATAAAAAGGTGATATGGGGTCGTTCACCTGCCATGTGAACCGTTTGATTTTAATAGATGCATCTACAGTATGGTCACACGTGCTTTGATATCAACTTGCAATTAATTTTTGCAAGGTTATTTGCTCGAATTGTTAAATTAAGAGCACAGTTTCAAATTATAAAATCATGTTGAGAATGTTGGTTTATATCTAAGTTGGTTTAGTAGAAATTGTATGCCTCCAATTATAGCTAAACCATTGATTATAAGAACAAAAACCCCCCAAAATAAAATATGGTATGAGATGTGTTTACTTAACATATAGTAACACTTGTATGCATCAAGCCAACGAGGTTCCCATATCACAATTGGTTCAAGGCCAGGAACTAAATAATTCAATTTAAAAATATAAATGTGCGGTATATGATTCAATTGCTCCACCATAACGCACAAAGATGACTCTCTAAATGAGGTTGGGATAAATGTTAGTTTTCCTTACATTTTGCGGAGAGATGATTAGCAGCTGAAAATTTTGTGTGTGATGAATTATCTACATCCTCGAAAATAAGAATGTGACCTTAAAGTTCAAGAGATAATTCACTTGTAAAATATTGCAAATCAATTGCTAGATGTATTTGCTGACCCTATGTTATAATCCAACTGCAAATGCTCTAATGAAAATTAGAGTCCTTGAAGGACAAGTCTATGACGCGCCTGAAGCGTGATAGATCAATCAATTCTAGAAAAAAAAATTTTAAAGAAGGAGAAGAGCAAATGATCAAAATGGTCAGAATAATGAGGCAAGTGCTTTAAGAGGAGCACCACGACATAATACTTTATAAAACCTTGGCAAAGGTTCAAGCACCTGAAATGATAAAAAATGAAGAGATCTTGATAAGTTATGTCGTATTGGATCGATATCAAAATAATCTTCAACGATACCTTTGATATAATATAGCGCTCAATATTATAAATGTTGACAAGGATCTTGAATTCAAATCTATCAAGAAGTGTGGATAGATAAATTATTGGTTAAATAAAAATACGCAATTCAGGTATAATGTTAGTGGGTATAAATGGATTCCTATGGCATAATGATTTTTCGCAAATCCTGACATTATTATATGGAGAGGTCCTCCTATGGTGGATGCAATTATTTTGAGGTTGCTCATAAGTTTGACAATACATGAAAAACTTGATATGCGTATAATGAAATTATTTTCATGTCTAGATAGACAACGAAGAATATATGAAAATCCTTGAAGGATCTAAAAGTTTTGAAGCGATTCTATTGAACACCCAAATAGCTGTGAGATCGCTTAACATAAATAAAAATCAATTTCGATCTCATGAAAATGATTAAAATATATATTTTTTAGTGCAATTGGTGTACTTATATATCCTGCTATTACTATCAATGAGATAATATTTTTATAATGTGGAAAATATAATTTCACTTTTGTTAGTAGAGATACAAGTGAATGAAAATACTGATATAAATTTATTATTTCTACCAATATTGTCAAAGAATTATTGGTTATGCAATGCAGGAAAATTATTTAATTTTATATGGAGATAATGCAACATGCATAACACAACTAAAGGGAGGATTCATAAAAGGAGATGAAACAAAACACATTTCACCAAAATTTTTCTACACACATGAGCTCCAAAAGAATGGTGATGTCAACGTGCAACACATTCGTTCAAGTGACAATTGACTGATTTATTTACTAAATCTCTACCAACTGCAACTTTCAAAAAAATAGTACACAAGATCGGGATGCAAAGATTCAAGGATGTTCTCATCAGGGAGAGTTAATACGCATTGTACTCTTTTTCTCTTGTAAGGTTTTATCCCACTGGTTTTCCCTTGTAAGGTTTTTAATGAGGCAGCTAAAATGCGTAATATTAGATATGTGTACTCTTTTTCCTTCACTAGTTTTTTTCCATTGGGTTTTCTCTAGTAATATTTTAACGAGACACATTATCTATCAAATAGACATTCAAGGGGGAGTGTCATAAATATATTTGTATTATAGTGAATTTCTATAAAGATATTTGTATTATAGTGAATGTGTGTATTTGTATTCTAGTGAAGGTCTATCTTTTGGAGAAAAGTTAGAGGAATTATCCCTATAAATATAGAAGTTTTCTATTCATTATATTTCATCTCTTTAATCCCTCAAGAGAAATAATAATTATTCTGTCTTCTCTCTTTCTCTACAATATTCTTGTTCTTCTTTTATTATTTCATAACAATGTTCAGTTATTACTGTTACATATATATTCAGGCGAAAATTTTATGCTCAAGCTGGGGGTGGACATGGTGTAGTATGGTACGGTATTTAAAACTTCGGTGTGATAATTTTGGTTTTTGATTTTTTATTTTAAAAAATACTATATCATTACCATACCAAATTAATTCGGTATGGTTCGGTATTTATCAGTACAGTAAATCGATAATCATAGTTTACCTGATTTCGACTTACATATACTCAGACAATAGAGAATTATGACTTCGGCAGTTTAAGAAATGTCACTATTTTATCACACTAACATCTTATACATATAAATATATTTAAAAAAGAAACACAAACAATTTCCTTCTTGAATCTATTACACACAAAAAAAAATATTTCAATCAAGATAGAGTAGTCAAAGTTCCGATGTCTAAATAACTAGTTTTGTACTAATACTATTTTATATATTTTCTAGTATTACAATAATAATATGTATGAATGATATATATACCTATATACTTCGGTATAGTATTCGATATTTCAATATTTTTTTTTATAAATATCAAATACCAAAGTATTTTTAAAACCACACCAAATATCAAACCACATATTATAATATCATATCATAATATCAGAGTTACGGTTTCAAAAATTTCAATTTCAATATGATATTCGATATATATCGTACCATGCCCAGCCCTAATTAAAGTTATAAAATTTATAACAAAAAAATAGATGACCATTTCCTATATAAGATTTTTCAAAGAGAATTACGAGCAAAAATTAGCCAAGCAAACAAATTGCGTATTTGGCACGAAATGGAAGATGAGAGATGCAATTTGTGGACACAATAAAAAAGACAAAAATGTAAATAATTGTACTTTTGATCTCTTAGTTATTACTATTAAATTGTAATTTTGGTCGTTATAATATTTAATTTTGAATTAAATAGGATTTGCATTTAGGTCCCTTTATGTTTAGATTATTATTCGTCTTATGTAAATTGACACTTGAGGTGATTTTGCCCTGTAGTCCAGTCCCTGTGGGATCGATACTTGGCTTACTTGAGCCACTTACTACTTGTTCGACCACGTGCACATATATATATATATACTACTTTTAATTATAGAGTAATGATGCAAATTTAACATGATATATGATTAATTAAACATGTCAAGAAGCAATATTTTTAAAGAAAAGTAGAAGCAAATAATCACGCAAATAGATTATACAAATAGATTATACAAAATATAAAAATGACAGATGTACTATACAGTCACAATAAGAAGGACAAGAATAGAGATAATCAACATTTAATCCCTAATTATTAACAAACTTTAATTCTGATCCTTGTAATATTTAATCTTGAATTAATTAGAATTTGTATTTTTTTAGTCCATTACATAATAAATATGTTATATTTAAATTATTATTACACCTACAATACCTTTAATATGGATCAACAATAAAAAGTTAGCATAATGCGTGGTTAACTTAAATGGTTTAATAATCAATAATTCATCAAATTTGAAAATTTTTAGAAACAGAAGGATCGATATTGCACATTTCAAATAACCAAAGTTAAATAAACCTATCTAGATAACACAAGAATCGATATTAAAATTTTCTATGACATAAATTTCCACAAAAAGAAAATCATAATCACTGAAATTTCAGAGCTTATTAGAACTTACCTATCACAGCTCATCATACTAGGCCACTGCTTCAGATATTTAAACCCCAT